>CM028330.1:55846356-56343856 GCA_016647705.1 Eucommia ulmoides | reverse complement strand
AATATTAAAATCAAACTTTTAAGGTGAACATTGTCAATTCTATTTTATAAGGGGGGTGCATCTGGTATATTTTAGATGTGAAGCGGTGTGAGCAATTTTATCACTTTGCATTTTGACCCTTTAATTTATTTACGCCGGAGCTTTTTGCACTTTACACCCCTAAAGTTTAAGAGAAATCCCTCTTCAGCCCTTGTCGTTTCAATTTGTACACATTACCCCCTAAAGTATCCAAATTACGTCAAGTCAGTTATTTCGTCATTTTTATGACGAAATTCACCAACGTGAGCGATATCGTGTTTGACGCATGGTTGATTTCGGTCATAAAAAAATAACGGAGTTACCAATATGAACTGACTTGATACAATTTGAAAATTTCAAGATTTAATTCAAATTGAAAGTATAGGGACAAGTGAATTTTCTCTGAAATTTTAGGGGTGCAAAGTGCAAAAAACTCATATTGCATATCAGCTCACCGTCGTGTTCGTATCTCACACGCGTGCAGTAATCCTCCGACAAGTGTTTGTGCTTCCTAATTTTCGCAAACAAATATAAGCTCATATACTTCTCAAGAAGATGCGCAGCTCTTATGCCCAGTGAAGAGACCATGAGGCAGTGCCTAGAGATGGCGATGGTTCGATTTTGAACGGATTTTACTAGAAACCCAAACCGTTACACATACCAAATACAAAACCAAAACTAAAATCGTCGATTTTTTAAAAAATAATTTTTAAAACCAAACTTTTTAAGTTTATGCAAAACCAAAACAAAAATTGCGAAACTGTTAAGATTTTTTTATTTTATATAAAATTAAAACCACCGCGAAAGTGCGAACCGTTATTTTTTATATACAGGCAAAAATATATCTAAAATGTCAGTTACGCTGTTCGGTTTCACGATTACTATCTCAAAATCAAAACCAAAACCATTTCGATTTTTCAATTTCGAAACCAAAGCCGTAATCAAAACCATTTAATCGATTTTAAAACCAAACTATTCAGTTTGATTTGGTTTGGTGACCCATTGGTTTGGGTTGAATTACCATCCCTAATGAGCCAGCTCTTATTCCTAGCGAAGAGACCATGAGGCAGTAAACTTTTAGCATATATAAAGCTATAGCAGCCTTTTTTGAATTTCTACAATATCCATATGATTAAGAGAGGAAAACAATATTTATCATTATCATATTACTGTTTTTACCTAATAAGTAATAATATAATCCAATGAACTTACTGGGATCACCTTAATTTCCTCTATTTTTTTTGACTAATTCTTCTTCCTGTTCTTATTTTCACTAACAGGCTTGACTGACCAAGTCATTGGTAATTTTAACAGGTACTATGGAGGTTGACTGATAACAGAAACACGGTTGCGTTTGGTTAATGTTTCTGTTTTTCTGTTTCTATTTCCAATAAGCTGGATGGAATGGTATCAAAATTCTGTTTTTGCTCTGGAGTATTAAGAACATAGAAACATGCGTCGTGACGACCATGAAATTGTTTCTATTAATTTATGAGAACAGAAACAAGAAACACGTTTGGTTACAACATTTGCTCTCTTTTTTACCTTTAAATGTATAGTGGCCAGCAAGGTGGTGATGGCTCGCAAAATGGTGATGGCCGGCGAGATGATAGTGTGAATAGTTTTGTGGGAGTGAATAGAAATCAACATTTTTTTGTTTCTTAGATTCTTAAGGAATTCAAGAAACAGTCTCAAATTACTCCCAAAATTTTGAGAGCGGGAAAAGGAATCAAGGCACAGAAACAATAACAAAACGGTGCCACATAACAATAATAATATTTCGGTCACGATCTATGTTAAGGAAGAACAAGAAAACAAAGAATGATTAAGAACTGAAAAAGTTACCTGTCACCATTAGTTCTTCCATCAGCAGTTTTCCACTAGCCATCTTCATCTACACTCCATTTGGGATGAAAAAAAGGACCTTAAAAATTAACCAAATCCACTAAGTAAAGTGTGAAATTCAACAAATGAAAGAAGAAATGCAGTATAATCTTCACAAACCTTCTTCGGTACAAGCTTCTGCATTTTCACTCCAGAAATGACCTAAAATGAATTTCAACAAAAGGAGGCAATATTGAAAAACACTTCCATACTAGAAACCAAAAAAAAAAAAAACACGATCCCAGAGCAACAAAGAGCAGCCACTTGTAGCACTCAAGTTTGAATACAAATGCAAAAACCCTAATGTAAAATATTTCCACATGAGCTCGATACAGGAAAAACAATTTCAAAGATTCATTGCAAAATCAATGGTGTATATGCTCAACCCTTAAGAATCTACACTTGCTCTAGACTAGGGTTTCTCATTAGTAATCCTAACATCTAGGGCCGGGCTTTCACATCTCATGACTGGTAGAAAACATTAAGATCCCATTCCCTAGACGGCTTATTAAAAGAACATGAATGAGATAGAAAAAGCCGGTATTCTTTTTAACTGCTTAGTTATTGCTATGGACGGTTGAGCGCAACCTCCTTTTGTCCTTGAGAATTTCGCTCAGAGGTTTAGGACCCCGAAAGTCTTCCAATACAGTTCTCTCTGGTAGCTCGGTTTTCCCAAAGTAATATTCGTTTTCTTGTCCTTTTTTCTTTTCTTCTTTAATTTGGGCAAGAGTTTTCGGCCCTGAAAAGACATTAGCTTCCTCGTTGAATCTCCTCTTCTTTGACATCACGTCAGATGGAAGAAACCGACGATTACCTAGCTTCTTATCCTTAAAACGATGCATTGACCAAGTTTGCGATCCAACAATGTTATTTTCGACTTTTGATCCCGATCTTCCATATGGGTTCTGTCTAGATCTTTCCCTGCTTCGTCCAATCAGACGAGATGAGTGGGTTCTTCTTGGAAAATGGTTACCAGAATCACCAATGACGCCCCTTCGTCTCTTTAGACGGTCTCGGAGATCAACACGTAATTGGTCCCCATATGCCAATTTTATTGGTGAGAATGACCTTTTACGGGTCAGGCAATCATCGAACATCCTCTCTTCTGGCCGAATTCTATCTTCTCTGACGTAATCGTAAGCATGCTCATGCTCATGCTCATACGAATCATGCATCCCTTGTTCATATGCAGGGAATTCAGGATCGTACTCGAAAGGGTGGTCTTCACAATCATACCCCATAAATTGATGATTTAGCCCCCTACCTTCGTTATACTCAGGATCGTCTTCATAACCCAACTTTTCTGAGTCGTCAGCTACAAGAACATCGAATCCTGGGGATGATTCTAACCAATCCTCTCCCTCTATATGTTCAACCAGTTGATGTTCTGAGCTCTGATCAATGCTCACCAGAGATGGACTCCGATCAAAGCCCTCTGCACGAAGGGAAGAATCTTCTGAGTTTATTGCAGCTGTTTCTTCAAATGCAGATACTGAGATATGGGTTGAAGCACTTTTCTCGGAAACATTAAGGGGGGCTGATGCTGATTGGTGGAGATCCTCTTTCTGTGTAATCTTTACTTCTGTTGGCTCTCGGGCAGCAGTTTCACTAGAGATGAAGTGTGTTCCTACTGGTGCAGACCCTGTTTCACTTCCTGCTGAAGTCTTTTTCTCCATGGCAAGACCATTAGGCAGTGAGGAAGCGGTCTTTGAGGATTTCCAAGCATTTGCCCCATCGACAGATGTGTGCATAAAAAAGCATTTATCACCTTTATGGCAATAACCGTTAAAGTAAAAGTAACAAGGTACATCTGTCTTGTTCACAGACACATTGGACTGATTGTGTAGAGCGGCAGATTCAGAAGACGCTTCAGTATTTCCTCCCATTGGCTGCATATTAAATTAATAATCAGCTAATATATCATAATCACAAGAGTCCTTCAATACAAAAGCAAATAATCGGGAGAGAAGAGGGATTCCAGATCAACAAGATGAAGTGATTAATATCGCCAATTTGAGGACTTGCATTACAGGGAGAAACTGGTTCCGTGATCAATATAACCTTGAGGTTGGACCTTCAAGCCTAAGGGCAGCTACACTGTGCAATGAATGCCAAAGTTTTAAACCTCACAGAACCTTATTAAATGGAAAAAACTTGACTAGGGCATCCAACAATATCTAATACATATTCTAATTCAAGTAAATTATGTCGATTTATTCAAGTGTTTTGATGCATTGATATCTAGCATAGCATGGTAACGATTTAAAAAAAAAGAAAAGAAAAGAAAAGAATTGCTTAAAATGAAAAGTACAAAATATAGGAAAGGGAAAAGGCTTTATCAATCAGCAAAAGGCTAAAAGCTCATCATGCAAAGTTCAAAAGAAAAGGTTCAATTTTGCCTCATATCAGATTTGATTATATTTGCAATTTTGCATATGAACACATGGTGCCATGACATCAAAAGGGTAAACCGTTAAGCTGCTGGGAAAAAAATAGGGTTTCAGAGCTTCTAACAACTTTTAGTGATCATCTGCTAAGGAATGTAAGCCTCAATCAAGTGATTGTAATCAGTCTTTAACTATACTGCACAAAAAAGAAGAAAGTTTATATCCCCAATGCCGCGTTTGGTACGCTGGAATGGAATGAAATAACAATAAAATTAGAATAACTATGGTAATGAATGGAATGACCATTACTATTCTTATGTTTGGTGACAAAAAAGATTAGTTAGGGTATCGGAATGACCATTCTCATTCCAATATTTGGTTAGGGTTGGGAATAAATCATGAGAGAAATTCATATATACAATAGAGTCTCCGTTTGAAAAACACACACACACACATATATATCAAATAGAGAATATTCAAACATAAACCAAATGAAGTTCCAAATAAGAGAAATATATATAAGAAGAAAAAGAAGAAAGAGGAAGGCAGTTGGGGGCCGGCAAGGGTTGGGGGTTAGTTAGAAGAGGGGGGGGGGGGGGGGGGGGTGAGAGAGAGAGAGAGAGAGGATTTTTGTCGGAGAAGATGGTGTAGGCAGGAAGGGGGGGGGGGAGGGACATTAAAAAAAGGAAATATGCGTTAGAAATTCAAATGGTAAAATAGTAATTTAATTAAATTTTCAAAGGGGAAAATGGTGATTTAATAAAATTTAATTAAATTTTACTCATATTCTGATGTTTGATTAGTGTTTGGTCATTTTTTTTTGGCCGGGAAATGAATAAAACCTAATCCCATATAATTAGGATTAACTAAGACTACGTTTATCTTGGGATTGGTTAATCCTATATTTTGTGGGATTAAGAAATCTTTAGTAATGGGAATGAAATTTAATCGCATGTACCGAACATGGGAATGGAATGGTCATTCCCATGGCCATTCTAATCCCTTGTTGAATCCCCTATACCATTCGAATCCCTTATTATTGAATCCGGTGTACCAAACATGCCGAAAGCAAGGGTATTAGATACATAAGGCAAAAGATAGGACACGCCATACAAACTGGATCAATGAGAGTAGCCAAGTATGCAAACCGAAAATGTTGCTTTTCTCATCTTAAACTTATGGCCAATCACACTACTGGGATTCATTTTATTTGTATCTTCTAAAGAAAAAACTCATTCTTGTTCCAAGGACAAATCCAAAAAGTAACAATAACTTACAGGATGTCGAAATGCGCAGGTGGGATTGAGACAGCCCCCAGCCGACCAATACCAGCAATCCCTCGGGTTGAGCCTCGCCATCTCACTGTGCCGATACTCACAATCAAGCCCCTGAAATGTAAAAAATTCACACATCTTAATACTTCAATACAGAACTACATGAGTATGCTCCCCCCCCACCCCCAAACACACACAAAAAAGGAAGCCATGAAACATTTGATACAAATTCAAAACAAGAGACAGATAAGAATGGAGAGAGCAAATGTGTAGTTTACAAGCAGGCATGATTCATGAGCATACCCTGGTAAACTAGATGTATGAACTATACGCATGCGAAGTCCTTGTTATTCTACTTACTGGCATGCACATTTCAATACCAATTATTACCGATTGATAAATGATAAAAAAGTGATCCTTACTAAGCATCAAACAGGAACTCGTGTACGAAACCCTGATAATCCAAGCGCGGAGCCCAATCTAACCACCAGAAAACTATAATCTAATCAAAATTCAAAAATACGGACACATGCATACACAAATATAGAAACCCTAAACAACAATCCCGCGAAGGAAACCGTGGATTTTTCGGAGGGAGAGTGAATTATCCGAAATTGAAACAACAACTTGTTTCGAATAGGATTTGTAGTAAGCAATCGAAACACTACACAGATCGTGAATCGGAAAAAGCATTGAGGAAAAAAAATTTAGAATCGCCGCATTGGAAGCAAAAAAACAAACGATTGCGAAAATGAAAGTGGCGAATACCTTCTTGCAGGTGAGAGGCGATGCCAAGAAGTAGACGCAATCCGTGTTCCGTTTCTGGAGTTCTTCGTCCATTTTCGAGGAGTGAGAAAGTTACTGTTGTCTCTGCGTTCAGTCTATCAAGAGTGGATGCTCAAATGGCCATTAGAAGAAGAAGAAGAAGAGAATTGCTTCTGAATTCGAAGGCGGAGATAAGAAATATGGATTCATCGATTCCCCGTGAGAGAGAGATGAGCGAGAGAGGGGAAGGGAGATGTTCTGATGGTGTTCTAGGCTTTATTAGATTGATGCTAAATTAGTCCACGAACAATTAGGTGGCATTTGGTTAGTGTTATCATTTTTCTGAATTCAATTGGAATAATTGGAATGAGTTGAGTTGGGTTAGGTTGAGAATTTTGGGAACAAAATTGCGTTCGGTAACGACAATTTTTGTTTTGTAATGAGAACAGAATGTGTTTGGTAACGATTTTATCCTAAAACTAATTTTTTTTTTTTGAATTTTTTTTGTGTTTGGCGGTGACGGTGGTGTTAGACGGTGGCCGGATGCGGGCGACGGCGGTGGTGTCGGACGGTGGCCGGTGACAGTCATCGGATGGCGGCGGGTGGTCGTCGGACGATGGCTGGAGTTGAGAACTTTGGGTTGAATTTTTTGGACAAAAAAAAACAAGTTTTTTTTTTTTTTTTTTTTTTTTCTCATTTCCTTAACATTTTAAGAATCAATTACTATTTTTTGAGTTGGGTTGGATTGAATTTTGTATTTGCCAAATGCGTTCTCAAAAATCAAACTCAGAATTGTCGAGTTGGGTTGGGTTGAATTTGGTTGGGAACACTAACCAAACGGGGCCTTAATTTTTGAGATAATTGGTAATTAAATCCAAATAGCGGATGTGATATATTATTAGTCATATATAAGTTTTGATTTAATCCATTCATTTAGTTTTGTTTACGTATTAGTCACGCATGTTCTCTCACCTGTCTAATATTGGTTACCAATTTCGAATTACATGTAACTATGTTATATATGCTTGTGAAATATTTGTTACATCTAATAAATATTTTATACATAAATTAGATACATATGGCTGCGAGAGTGCGACGTGAGTATTGATTTTTTGTATTTTTTAATGTGCGAGATTAAAATACAAGTTACAATTAAAATAAAAGATAAAATAAGGGACTTCCGACATAATCACCTTTAATTTTTCCTATTGAATCTCCAAAATTTGAATATTGTTTTTAAATTGAATTTCGAAAACCCATTTCCATGAAATTAAACGTTGTTTTTATGTTTCTCATGAGACAAAAAGTCTGAAAACAAAAAATCTAGTTCTATTTAGTTTTCAATTTAATAGAGAAAAAAATAAGGGTTCTTGCTGAACAAAATTATTTTTTTTTTCCCATACGATCCATGTATTACAATAATTTTTTTAGAAGTTCAAATTTATTGTATCACATAAAAGTCAATGAAATTTTTTCACGTGAAAAAAGTGCAGTTAAATTTTATAACATTTAGTAATTTTGAACTTTTGACGAAATTATTGAATTTCATAAAAAATTATTGTACTGAGTGAATTAGAAGAATAATGAATTACAAATTTTAGAATCATGGCAAAAAACCCAAAAAAATATAGAAGTTAAGGTGGCGTTTGGTAACCGTTTCTGTTTCCATTCCAGCAGTGGGATGGGAATGGGATGGGATGGGATGGGATGGGATGAGAATTTTGTTTTCTTTTTGGGAATAGAATCGCGTTTGGTAACGATAATTTTTTATTTTTTTTTTTGTTTTGGGAAGGGAATTGTGTTTGGTAACGATTTTATCCTAAAATCTTTTTTTTTTTTTTTTTTTTCCTGTTTTGGCCTGACGGTGGTGGCGCCGTCGCCGATCGGCCGGCGGTGCTCCGGCGACTCCCAGCCAGCGCTCTGGCAACGGCCGCCGACGGTTCTCCGACGTCGGAGACGGCGGTGCCCCCCGCCGGCGATGACCGGACGGCGGTGGCGCCGGCGACGCCGGCCGGAAGACAATGGCACCGTCGCCGGCGACTGCCGGAAGTGGCTGGAAAATTTCCGGCCGGACGGTGACCGGCGACGGCGGACGGTGGTCGGCGGCGGCAGGCGGTGGTCGGCCGGTAGGTGAATAGTGACCATGGGTTTTGGGAATGGAATGAGAATAATGAGAAACAACTTTTTTTTGTTTCTCATTTCTTAAGAAAAAAGTGGGCACAATTCTCAAATGGGAATGAAATGGAAACGGAAACAAAAATTACCAAACGCTATTCCCAAATAGAATTCCCAAAAATCTGGGAATGGAATGGGATGGAAATGGTTACCAAACGGGGCCTAAACAAAATTGTTCCCAGAATGCACCGGCAATTATCATTACTATAGTGAGGTTGCGTTTGGATAAGGAATTTGGGGGAGGGATTTCATTTGGGGGAAGGATTTCAAAATTCATTTTTAACAAATACTTTATTTGGATAAGTATAAAAAGGGATTTGACAAATCATTTTGTCTTAAAAAAAAGTTGAAAAGAGAAATTTGGAAATGACTTTGGGAGAGGTGTCATTTGACAAAGCCTCTCAAGAGCGAATTTCACAAATCTCCTTCTAGCGACTATTTTGTTCGCTGTGTCTCCTTCTCACGTTGACTGTCGACCAGCCATTCTCTCGCGACCATTTGTTCGCTGTGTCTCCTCACACCGACCGTCGATCGCCGCCGCCGACCATCCTTCGTGACGACCATCTTATGAGCCTCGATCTCTTAGCTGCTGACGATATCGGCCTCCAATTTCTTAGCCTTCAACGAAATAGCCTTCTGATTTCTCATTCTGCCGACAAAATCGCTCTTCAAAGAGATTCGTTTTGATTTTGTTTCCATGTTTCTTGCTCAATTTGGTGTAGATCTTAATTTGTTTGTTTCAATTTCTCTCTAGATCTAAGTTTGTTCTTCCAATTTTTTGCTAGATCTAGGGTTTGTTAGTTTGTTTTTTGCTTGAATAAATTAGGGTTCCTTTTTAAATCTACGATTCTTTGCTATTTTGTGCATTTTTGTGTATACATTATCCATATTGTAGTGATTTGTGGTGATTCTTGGATATTTTGTGGATTTCGATATTTTGTGCTCATTTTCATCAATAATTCTGTTTATCTATCCAAATAAGGGAATTGTAAATTACACATTCAAATATTCTACCTCAAACAGTTATCCAAATAAGGGATTTATGAAATAAAAGGGTTTCAAAATTTAAAATTTTAAAATCTCTTCGTTTGACAAAAATCCCTTACCCAAACGTAATCTAAAGATTTTATCTATCCAATGTATCTTGTAACAAGAGTAAACAACTATTCTCTTTGTCCCAAATTTTATTGTCACATGGCACAATCACCACTCTAGACGTGTACTTTTGGCCACCACCGACCACTAATCGTTGAAACTCTAGTTGTCCATCACCGATTTTTTTAGCTACATTCAACTAAATTTTTAATAATATTTTTTGATATATTTTTTAATTATATTTAACTAATTTTCCAATTACCGGTCACCAAATAATAGAACTAAAAAATATACTACAACCGAACTAAAAATATTCTTAAAAAGTGTAACTAAAAGTACATTAAAAACATAACAACATGTAACTAAAAATATAATTATATGTAATTAAAAAAAATTCTGCCAATCAATAACAAGACTTCGACGATTGGAGACCTGACGATTCAAACCTTAATGGGAAGCATTGAAGATATAATAGAATATTGATCACGAGAATAAACAAGAAGATAAAACATAATTAAAAAAATAAAATCAAACTTAAAATTTAAATAGAATAAATTATAAATTAGACTGTCTAGAAACTCATAAAGTACAAGTTTAAGTATCTGTTTGTCACTCGGTCTAAAAACTCATTTGATTTTGAATTTTCAAAACCACAGTTTATATATTAGAGGTTTGTCTTTAAAGAAGACTTCTTAATATCATCACATCACAACATCTATTGCCTCTATCTAAAAGAAGACTACTTTATTTCATACCAAAAGCTGAAGAATTGATCCTTCAAAATTTGTAGACCATTTCTTCTGTATACCCAAGTTCTTTCAGTATGCCAGTGAGCTGCAACACAGCAAATATATATATATATATATATATATATATATATATATATAACATTAGAAGAAGGAATATTTGAGTAATCCAACTGTTAAACCCTAAGACACTGTTTCGTAACACACTTTTTTTTTTCTTTTAATGAGATTGCACAGAATTACACTTTACACCCTTGCGATATTTTCATCAATACTTTTACCCTGTCTTTCAGACTTAAATGCAACGGTTAAATAATTAACAAAATTTTGACAAATTTACTTTTGTACCCGACCTGAACTGACTGGGAGAGTAAAGGAAAGGAAAAAAAAACAAAGGGCAAATGGACCTACAGAGGGTAAGTGCTGACCCTGACAAAAATGTAACCGATACACTTTAGTCTGAACCAAATACGTGCTGACGAAAATACTACAGGGGTGTAAAGTGCGATTTTGTCAAACCACGGGGCAAATTGCCGTTAACCCAAAAATTACGATTAGATATAAAGAGAATATCTTAGTGAAGATTTAATCATGCTAGTGAATTTCATATGGTGGAGAATCTAGACTTTGGGATAGAGGGTAGAGAGATACTAGTCCATATATCCTTTAAAATATAAAAGTAACATATATATATTGCTATATGTTAAAAAAAAAAACTTGATCATGGTTTTATTAATACTATTTTCTTGCTCAAAAGGAAAAAAATACTTGAAAAAAGGTATTACTAAACGGTGCCTAAACAGTTTCAATTTGAAGAGTCATAGTTTTATTCATAAAGGAATTTTGATTTTTGAGGTTCAGCTATGACACGATATAAAAAATAAAAAAATAAAAAAATAAAAATGTAATTCCATACCTCGCCTTGGGATCGATCTTTTGCCTTGTCCCCGGATATATGTTTCATCATTCCAGGAGGTCCACATACCTAAAATAAGTAATAGGAAGGGCAGTGAAGTTTGTTTCTTCATTTTTGCTTAATTTGCCAAAAAATTAGGAATCAGAACACGAATATGGATTTTTTTTTTTTTGAATCTCTTCCCCAGAAAATTTGAAATAGTTTGTTCCCATAGTTTTAGAACGATTTTTCAAAAACAGAAGAGAAAGAGGTTTTTGCACTTTGTACCCCTGAAGTTTTGGAGAAATCCCACTTTAGCCTCTTATTCTTTCAATTTAAATAACACATTAACTCTTGAAGTATCCAAATCGTGTTAGGCCAGTCCAAATCCATAACTCCATTATTTTATATGATGGAAAAACTGACTTGAAACGATTTGGATACTTCAGGGTTTAATGTGTTCGAATTAAAAGGACAGGGGCTAAAGTGGATTTCTCTGAAACTTCAAGGGTGCATAGTGCAAAGAGCTCGAAGAGAAAAATATTTCTTTTTGTCCCCAAATTTCTATTCCTATTCCGAGTTTTGTAGGAACCAAAAAAAAGAAGGCCTAAACAAACGCCGCCTTAACTTTTGACAACTTATATACAAGGACTGGACAAATACTTACCAGGATAAGATTATCATCATTAGGCGCAGGCAATCCCTTCACGACCATTTCCTTCGATATGTAACCTTTACCTCCTCTCCAATTCTCTGTCGGGTTATCTACAGTGTAGAAAATCTGGAAATGCTCACACGAAAAACATGAGTTATTTATTAAAAAAAAAACAAAAAACTGACCACTTCTCAATGATTGTGTATCAACAACTGTGTTTCACATTCAAGTACCTTTAGATTTGGGTGGCTAGCTGCAAGTATGTCAAGCTTCTGTTTGAGGAGTATGTCATCTGGGGATACATTAGCATAGATCAATGAAACCTGAAACAATTAAACATCAAGGCGACGAATATCAATAAATTCAGTCTTGAACAAGAACACATCATGAATGATTATAAAAATAACTAGAAATTACAAAAACGAGCATAATAAGTTAACCGAACAATCTTATACGGCTATCTATGTATGAATGTCGATGATCATACTAGATTACAACGTGCTAATTTAGTCAAATGTAACTAAGGCATCATTTGGTCAGTTTTTTTTCAGTACTTCTTGTAAGGTGGCCTTGGGCTTCTCTTAACCCCAAAAACTAACACTTGAGGTCAGACTTTACCTCACACTTATAACTTGACCACCAGCCCCTTCCACATCTCATGTGGGATAAATCCAACAATCTCTCCCTCACACATTGGGCCTTTGATTGGCTCACCCTCGACCAGTCTCACCCTTCGTGACTATTGGGTCAAAGTGGTTGTAACCTGAGCTTTGATATGTAGGGTAGTCTTGGGTCTCTCTCAACTTCAAAAGCTAACTCATGAGGTGAGCCTTTCACTCAACTTATAACTTGACCACCAATACCTTCCACATCCGATGTGGGATAAACCCAACACTTTTTTGCTTTTTTCAAAGGGCATGTCATTCAGTGATCTTGTTTTTACACTATCTTTACAATTGTATCCCATCATCTTTCAGACTTAATTTGTAGTCCCCTAAGCTATAGACTATAGTTGACTGTAACTAAAAAATATAGTTGACTGTAACTAAAATTACCAAAGAATATTTTAGTTATAAACTTTTTAGTTACAAAGTGGGTGATGGCAACAGGGGCAAACGGCAGTGACCGGTAGATTCCGGCGACTGGCGATAGCCAAATTAATTATGAAAAGTGATGAGACAAATTAAAAATGCATTTTTAAATAGGTCATGGAATTAATTTTTAAATTTTGAGAAATTAAAGAAATCTCCATGATTATAAGACCTATTATTTTTTTCACTTTAAATTTCAATAAGACATTTTTTTGTACAAATGACCTTTTTTCGTTGGAAAAACTACAACAAAAAACGTGACCAAATGGTGGCTAAAAGAAATATCACATATCAAGGAAATAGTCCTACCTGGGTCTTGTCGTCGGGATTCTTAAGAATAGCCTCAATTATCTGAAGCATTGGAGTGATGCCTGTGCCACCTGCAATCTGTACCAACTCCGAATATGTTAAAAAGGGATTATGCTTGTATACCAGAACAATATAATGTTATACCACAATTTTTGAGCCCCAAAAGGTCTAAATATATTTACATTCCACTTATATTAGGGGTGGGCAACGGGTGGTTTGGGCCAAAACTGCAAATCAAACTGATACTATGTGGGCTAGTGTGAACCGTGGGCCGCCCAATAATATGCATGTTGGAGTGTGTGGGTTGGGTAGTTTGAATTGTGAGCTACCCAATAATGTGTGGGTTGGGCCTATTTCGGGATGGGCTAACTTCGCTGAAGGTCGAAAATGGGCTGATAATGAATTTTATTTAAAAGAAACTTTGATGAATCCACTGATATATAGAATAGAAATGATATGTTTCTTTATCTTATCATGCTGTGACCACTTCCTCGTTACCCTATAAAGATCGAGCTGAAAGACAATCTCATTAATCCTCCTTTGTCATGCGTTTTTCTAAAGGGAAAACATGAATTTTCATTTGATTTTCTCAGATTGGATGACCTGGAAATGAACTTCTAGAGGTTGTCTCTTACCATGCCAATTTGTTTCTTCATATTGGGAGTATATCTGAGCTTTTCAATAGGCCTGCAAGAGAGAAAGAGAGAGATTTGATGGTAAGGATATATACAGTAAATCTATAGATATACTTGACCATGTGAATAATTTTTACCCTTTCACTTCTACTACGTCTCCGGGCTTTAATCTTGCAAAGTGCTGACTCATTTTCCCTTCAGGGTACACCTGCAAAAATTTTGAAAAAGTAGAAATTATGACTCAAATGAGGAATACAGATTGACCTAATCAGTGGATCTCCTAACGGCCGGTATGGTTGTCCTTCAGTTTGTAAATTGTACTATTTTCAGTTAGTCAGTTTGTGAATTATGACTCAAATGAGGAATACAGATTAACCTAATCACTGGAACTCCTAACGGCCGGTATGGTTGTCCTTCAGTTTGTAAATTGTACTATTTTCCATTAGTCAGTTTGTGAATTGTTTGGTGCAATGTTTGGTTTAGTTCTATTTCAAATGCTATTCTCCCATGTAATTAGAGTAAAATATAACTTACAAAATGTAATTGAACTAAAATAATTATATCATTCTTTGTAAATATGATCAAGTCATAGGTAAATGGAGAAATACACAAATTAATTCAGCAAAAATAAGATAATTCACAAAATAGAGTAATTCAAACAACCAAACGCTCCCCAAGTAAATTGGAAATAAAATGAATAAATAGTGAGGGCTGACCTTAATTAATAAGTCGAAGTAGCCCTTGGCATCTCGATCTGATATGGGGGTATACCTGAATATTGAACAGAAAGTCGGCCATTGATAAAGTGAAGTAAATAACACATCAACATAAACACAGATTACAGCACGCCAATCCCCCCTTTCATTCCCAGATTGCAAAAAATGCCACGTGAATGACATAATTTCTAAACTTTTGCCAGTCATGGCTTCTACAAATATGGGAAATGAAAACTCAACGTGAATTTATAAGCAGTCACATGAAATGATAACATAATCCACATCAAGCATGTTCCAATTTAAAAAAGAAAACTTACGGGCGAATAACATATTTCGGTTTTCCATCCGCATCTTGTCCAATTTGCGCCCTAAATTTAGAAAATGTATGATAAGTTAAGGACCTGAAGCTGATGAATATAGTGGCAAGTATTTTTACACACACACACACACACACACACATATTATAATCCTAAGATAAAAGCCTCCTTAAATATTTAAGAAGGCCTTTCTCGTTAGGGTAGTGGAACGTACCTTGTAATGATGCATGATGCAACATCGAGACCTAACTTGGATGTGGGATCAAATTCAAACCTGCCATTTTCGCCCAGGAAGTTAGGGGGGGGGGGGGGGGGGGGGGGGTGTTAAAGATCATGGTAACAATATATCTTTATAAAGTGAAGAAAAGAAAGCCCTTTTCTCCATATGATTGACCCATCCTATTCTAAAAATCTTAAAGAAGCATGGTAAACTTTTTTATTGACCACATCCATATACCAACACTGCACATAGCCTAACAGGCTTTCGTGTTCAGAATGAAAAATGCCCGCCTCTAATGGTTATTAGATATTCAACTTCTAACCAAAATAAATGAAAAAAAAAAACACAGAGTCAAGAAGATGACCTGAATAACTGAGTATTGTGGCTGACCTTTGCTTTGTCTTGCAGCTTGAATTCAATCCATTTATCTGGCTCCAGTGCTGAAAGTACCATTGAAAAAGAGTTGAGCTAAGATGCATCATGATGGAGAAGAGTGGGAGGCCAAGCCATTCAACTTTGCTTTGTATTTAAATTTATAATTCCAAATAACAAGACCTATTTCAATATGCAAACTAAACAACGCATCGTTAGTTGTTTCATTATCCGTGAGATATATATATATATATATATATATAGAGAGAGAGAGAGAGAGAGAGAGAGAGAGAGAGGGCATATTAGAAAAAGAAAATGGGATAGACATAATTGTGCAAAATCTTGTGTTTAGATTCAAAGTTCAATTCATTTCCAATGTTTCTACATTCAACTTAAAAAATTCAAAGGATTGAGATATTAGTATGTCTTAAAATTAGTAAAGCATTAACGTATTCATAGTAAATTAGACAGATTAAATATCATAACATAACTCTTGAACCTGCTAAATATTGGTAAAAGTGCATTGTGCTAAATAGTTCCACGTGTCAGTGTAAATAAAATCCACATCTGAGTTTTCGAATTCCAATTATGCATTTGTCTATATAGATTTTATATGCCCACAAAGCAATATGTGAGCCTACAACATTTCCTAGTGTTCCCCCAGAAGCAAATTGTACTTGCTATTTATCGCTGTGCTTCGAATTTAAAGAAAAGAAAGAGTGTGTTGGACCGATGAAAGAGTGTGGGATATGTCCTAATATAATTCCATCTAAATTTGGGAAACAAGAACATGAGTATCAAATTCACCACAAAAATGTAGCCTTCTTTGAAGTGTTCCTGTCACCTATATAAAAACTAAAAACTATAATATACAACCTTTTTTCATTGTAAATTTGTAATATATATTCAGTACTGCAAATCAGGGTATACAAGTATGTACTAGAAATGATTCTACCAAAGCAGTTCAATCTCAAACATCAACTTTTGTAAAGGTTAAAATAGTTAAAAGGTAATACAAGTTAATGCCGTTTTCCGAGGAGTGCAGGGAGAAACTCACCAACTTTTGGACCCGTTTCTTCGTTGATTTGATCTAAATGAACCTGTTTAAGAAACACAAACAAATAGTCACAATCAGAGAAATAGTAAAAAAAAACAAAAAAAAAAACTTGGGTGCCTAAATTCTCACGGTTTATAGACTTTGTGCTCCCTCATGGATGCACAAGCATGTGACAAAGGTAAGCACAACACATTAGGAGTAAGACGAAGCAATAGCAACAGCATAAGAAGTAGAAAGACTTGCCCATGGTTTATGACCATACAATAGTCCCAAAATATAAATAAGTAGGGAAAAAGGACTTCATAAGAAATGGACAAATACAGAGAGAAGGGTCCAATAAAGAACCTATCAGCTGGAAAAACTTGTGAAACACATCAAAGGTCTCTAGACTCTAATCCATTAACATCACCAAGCATGTAATAGTAAAGAAAAACAGTTTGATTTCACATTTTTCAAAACAAACCCATTAGACTTAAAACTGAAGCCATTAATCCAGAATCACAAATGAACAGACATGCATAGTCATAAATCACAACAAATACAGTTTTTGCGAGCGCAATCTTAGTTTACCTATTGTTCAAATAGTCGCGTAAGGTATACATTATAACCAAAAAGTGAAATCAAGACGATAATTAGATGAACCAGTACCAAATTCGTTGGAGAAAAGTAGTAATAATACGAGATTCCTCCGGAGATCGCAGCAATTGCTCCGACGGGGAAACGAAAATCGGTGGACGTGGACTTAGATTGGCTCCGAAATGCTTGGGAGAATGCGATCGGCGCTGCTTTGGCTAGCCTTTGGAAGAACGTCGCCATTTTCCTTCGGATTGAAAAGGCAAATTGATCAGCAGAACCACTAAAGATGGGGGTTCAGCAATTGGCGAACTGTGATCTAGTGAAGGGAGGATTCCTCCTAACTGAGATCTGGACTTTCGGCCATGGCAGGCTTCTACGGATCTCGTATGTAGATGGGCTTTTGCTCTTGTTTGCGCTCCTCTAAATCAATGTCATTGGCCCAAACACTTTTTTGGGCTCTATCTTTAAAAAAAAATCTTCTTTTTTTTTTTTTTTTAAAAAAATAAAAAAAATAAAATAAAAATTAGAGTGGGTACTTTCATACGTACGTTTTTTTTTTTTTTTTTTGTATTTTTTAATTAGACACCCATTTTCACACTTGATATTTGTATGAGCCCCAATAGACAAGTCTAAATAATTTAAAACCCAATCAATTATTTTTTATTTTGAGAAAACCCCATCTTTTCACACACAATAGCTCACGCGCGACTATGGATTGATCTTGCTGCATAGGTATTTTTGGAAACTACCATCAAGCTAAACAAGGAAAAATCAATCAATTCAATCATTCAAGTTATGTAAATGGAAGAGATCAAACTTTCTATTCCCATCTATCATGCCCTAAATTGCAAAGAAGCTAAGGTCGACGATTGCGAAAACCCTAAATTGCGAACACCATTTCCACACCAGCACAAGGTAACGACGGCGACGGAAACAACATCAGCGACGACGACAGCAGGTTCAAGCGGCGAGGTTGAGCAGCAGTTCAAGCGGAACAGGTTTGAGTTTTTAAAATGCTTAAATTTTTAATTGAAACATTTTCAATAATCACAACTAGAAGTGGAAGAAGATTTTTTTTTGAATCTGCGATCAAATATGTATATATAAGATGAAATATTTTATAACTGCTATATATAATCTGGTTATATAATATGGAATCAGCCACTGTGATTTTATAATCTGGTTTTATCTCGTTGGTGAGTTCTTGAGTTAAAGCGCTGATTATGTAAGCATCACCGAGTTGAGCTGTCTAGCGTTCCAATCTATAATTATTCGGTATTATCTGGGTGAGATCTTTCCAAGCTATTAATATTTACTGCATATTTATTTTTCTATATTTGTTTTGTTGATAAGATCTTAATAAAATCGTTTTCTTAACTTTAAATTGTATAAAAATATTTTAAAACGATTTTTGGTGAAAATCTGATTATATACTTGTTTGTGTGCTATTCATATTTATCATAATCAGATTTTTGGTGAAAGTGTTCAAAGCATATTCTTAATTAAGTCTATTGCTATCATTGCTTGCTTGGTCAATTGATTGTATGAGAAATCGTTTTTAAACTTTAAAAATATAAAAATTCTTTTAAAATAATTTGTGTGATAATCTAATTACGTACTCAATTTTGTGCTACCCACATATTTTTTATAATCAGATTTTTGTTTCTTCATTTAATTCTATCACTAGTCATTATCGGGACATTAATCGAGTTTAAATTGATTTGAGGTGGTAGAAGCTCTGAGAGGGAAGAACTTATCAATTTCTTATAATTGGTGAGTTGTGTGCAGATTATGTACTATTGGGAGTATCTAATCAGGGGTAACTTGGTTTCTATCTCTTCCGGTAAAGAGATTGATGTGTTAATTCTTCCTTCATAGAATTCATTGTGAGTGATTTGTAAATGTTCCATCCTTACTTGGAAAAATGATAGTTGAAGTGTTTCTATGAGGTTTTGATTCTTTAACCTAAGGTACAAAAATAACTAGGTTATTCTTGAGCCTGTAAAAAGTAGAGGTTATTCTTGAGTCTGAAAAAAAGAAGAGGTTATTCCTGAGTCTGGGAAAAAGAATTTGTAAATGTTGATTATAAGCATGTGAAAAGAATCATTGTGTAAAGATTTGGTTCCTACCTGTTTAAAGGAATCTTAGTGATTAGTGGGTGCGAATCTCCATGGGGCTCGGAGGATTGGATTAATCAAAAGTAGCTTGGTGAACCAGGATATATCTTGGTGTGCCGCCTTATTTATTTTACTTATATTGTTGTTTGGTGTGCATCTAGTTGATAACACATATCCGCTGCTGTAAAGATAATAATTAATTTTAGGATAAAATTAATTATTTGAATTTTTAAAGTGTTATTATTATTCTGATAGTTTTTTAATACTATCCAATTCACTCTCTCTCTTGGGTAACTCACTGGGCCAACAATTGACATCAGAGTTGGTTTTAGCTCGATTAGACTTAACATCCTAATTAAACCAGTTACGTGCACACATCATGAATGATGTGTTTTGTGTATCCTCTTTTGTTAGTGGTAAATGTGTATATGATAATGTGATTTATGATTCTTGTGATTCTTGTGGTAGTGATGGAAATGATGATAATGAAAATGTCCATATTGTTATGGAAAAATTACTTTCCTTCACACTACGTTTTGCTAAAGAGAGTTTGAGTTTAAAAAGAAAAATTGATTCTTTTGAAAATGCAGGACAAAGTGTTCGAAAATCTAAAATGCATTTGGATGATTATTGTGGTTCAAAAGAGTTTTTGGACATTGTTTTTTAAATTAATAATTTGCTCTCTAAAGTGGATTATCTTGAAAATGAAAACAGAGTTTTTTTAAAAAATAATTTTGATATGGTTTCCAGGCAAAGGTCAAATCTTGTTTCTAAAATTGATTTACTTAAAAAAAAATTTAAAAAATCAAAATCCGACCTTAAAACTGTTTCAAGAGATTCTGAGAATGATTTTTCTAGGTAAAGTGGATATGCTTCTTCGTCTCATCTTTCATCACAAACCAGTGATAGTTTTGTTGGTATTGTTAGAAATGATTCTTGTTTTACATCTCGTGCTTTTTATTGTAAATTAGATTTGAAATGTTATTATTCTAATAGGGTTGAACATTTTAAAATATCATATCCGTTTTGAAACCCTAAGTTTATGTTTAACAAGGATGGATCCAAAATGAAATGGATATCGAAAAAAATTATTGAAATGTCTTATGCAGAGTTACATAATGTTGGAAATGGATTCGAAGGAATAAACAAAGAAGTTATATCAAAACCAAAACAAGGTGTCATCAAAGATCCACAAGCGACGCGTGTAAAGTAAAAAGATGCATCAAAGACAGAGTGTTAAATTGCAAGAAAACCACAAGAGACACGTGCAAAGCGAAGGGATTTATCAAAGCCAAGATTAAATATCACTAGGAAGCCGCAAGTAACGCGAGCCAATGAAAGTATTGTAGACACGGCATTTTTGACCGCCTCGCAAAAAATTATACTTTATTTTATAGTTACCTTTTATTTATTTATTTATTTATTTTGTTTTGATTGTACCGTATTTATGCGGTTTAATACTGCTAAATTAAGTTTTATTAATCTCTTAAGTAAATTAAATATTAGTAATTAATTTTTTATTTTTTTTTGGTTTTGTAGATTTTTCGAAGTGGAATAAAAACGCGTTAATTCGGAACAACATGGACAAGAAACAGACGAGAACGAGAGAGGCCTGGACCGAACGCGAGGGGGGGACTGCAAAAGGGTCGCTGGTGCGACCAGCTGGCCGCACATGCGGCCAGCAGGGGGGGTGTCCTCCCTGTTTTTGGGTGCACCCAAAAGCTGGTGGGTGCACCGAATTCGGTGCACCCACCCCCTTTTTTAATTATTTTTCTTACCTTTTTCATGTTATTCTCAGACGATGTTTGAGCCTTCATTCCTATAAATAGGAATGAAGGCTCACAACACAAGGGAGAAGGATTTTGAGGGGAAGAAATTTTTTGAGAGGAATTTTTGTAAGGGAGAGGGAAAATCTGGAGAAAAATTTTGAAGAAAATAATATTATTTTTATTTTATTGTAATTTTGAAGAAGAAAAATCTCCAAGAAGGTGGTAAATTTTCATCTGTTGTAAATCTTACTCTTATTTTTTTTTAAGTTGTTATTATACTAATTTTTTTTTGTAAATTAGATTTTTTTTTTCTTCTTCCTTTATTATTTATTTATTTATTTATTACTTTTTATTTTCTTTTTATTTTTTTTATTTTTTTTTATTTTTTTGAGTAAATAATACGAGGTGGAAAATTCCCAACCTTCAATTTGAATGGCTAAAATTTAGAAGGGAATTACTCCCCTTGATGCGTGTGTGCGGGTGTTTTATTTAATTTGTATTAAATATAATGTGCTAACAATACGAGATGGAAAATTCCCAACCTTCAATTTGAATGGCTAAAATTTAGAAGGGAATTACTCTCCTCGATGCGTGTGTGCGGGTGTTTTATTTAATTTATATTAAATATAATGTGCTAACAATACGAGGTAAAAAATTCCCAACCTTCAATTTGAATGGCTAAAATTTAGAAGGGAATTACTCTCCTCGATGCGTGTGTGCGGGTGTTTTATTTAATTTGTATTAAATATAATGTGCTAACAATACGAGGTGGAAAATTCCCAACCTTCAATTTTAATGGCTAAAATTTAGAAGGGAATTACTCTCCTCGATGCGTGTGTGCGGGTGTTTTATTTAATTTGTATTAAATATAATGTGCTAACAATACGAGGTGGAAAATTCCCAACCTTCAATTTGAATGGCTAAATTTAGAAGGGAATTACTCTCCTTGATGCGTGTGTGCGGGTGTTTTATTTAATTTGTATTAAATATAATGTACTAACAATATGAGGTGGAAAATTCCCAACCTTCAATTTGAACGGCATAAATTTAGAAGAGAATTACTCTCCTCGATGCGTGTGTGCGGGTGTTTTATTTAATTTGTATTAAATATAATGTGCTAACAATACGAGGTGGAAAATTCCCAACCTTCAATTTGAATGGCTAAATTTAGAAGGGAATTACTCTCCTCGATGCGTGTGTGCGGGTGTTTTATTTAATTTGTATTAAATATAATGTGCTAACAATACGAGGTGGAAAATTCTCAACCTTCAATCAGAACGGTCTAGGTTTAGAAGGGAGATCACTTCCCTCAATGTGTGTGTATGTGTATATGTGTATATAAGGAGGATTTAAAAATAAAATAAAAACATTCGGATTTAAATTCTAATTGGACTTAATCGGATAAGGTACCGTCTTTGGACGGGCGTCTTGGGGTGCTTGACACATTCCCTGAGCGTAACTGACCCCCGAACTCTTTAAACGAATCTCTGGTTAGACCATATTATTTTTGGAGTCAAATTTTACTTAAGCCATTTTTTTTAAATTATTTTCAAAAAAGAAAAATATGGTGACCTAGCACATCATTTAAACCCAATGCTAGGTGGCGACTCCTTTTTTCTAAAACAGGTTTAAGTATATTTTAATGAGAAAATCGACGTTTTTAAAAAACCCTTCTCGTTTTACCAGCGCCAAACATATATAAACATATATCTATCTATATATTTTTTTTTTTGGTTTTCTCTGGAAAATCGGGGCGCGTTCAAGTATCGATGAATCAAATGGCAAAAATCAAAGGTTGAAAGGATATGGACAAGCAAAGAAGAACTGCGCACCCAAATCAATCATCGATATAAATGAGGTAAAAAACAAAGTTGTCCCAAAAGATAGAAAATATACTCCTAACCTACCGCATTTTAAATTCATTAAATTTGTTAAAGATGGAGGTTCCCAACTTGCCAAATAGGTAAGTTGGTGATGGTTTCTAAGACCTATTTTCAATGATGTGTTTATTTGTTATTTTAGAAATATTATATGGTGATTCTGAGAATCACATTTAATTAAGAGGTATTTACATGTTTTTATAATGTGCTTATATTGAGTTACAATCATGTGTTTAATTTTAAAACATGTTATGAGATTTAGAAATTGAATTAAGTAAATCGAGTTTTTATTTTATACATTTTAATTTATTAAAATGCATAATATTTTATATTGAGGTAAATTGAATAACTTAATTTAATCATGATAATACTTAATATGAAAGCATGAGAATTCTTTTTGATTCCATATATGATTATTTGAATACATATCAAACTGTGTTTAGTGTTTCAAGTTAATATTTTTGTGCACATATGGATATCAAGTATCTTGCTATATATATGACAATCTGTTTTTTTTCCATACGTTTCATGTCTCCTGATTTTTAAATGCTTATATTTATGAAGGGATCTAGAATGATATGAGGTAACATTATTATTGATTGAGATATGATTAATGTTTTTTGGCGTTAATGATTATTGTTCAAAAAGAGAATTTATATTTTATGAGAGAAATATGCACTTATCTATGGTTTTGCATACACTAGATTTATGATTGATAAATTATTCTTGAGATATGCTTCCTATTCTAGTGCGTTAAAGATCACATGTTTCTAGATTCTAGGAAGATATTAATTGATATTTTTGCTACATTGTTAAAATATTATGATTATTCACATATGTATGAATTTACTTATTTTTAATTATATAGAGGAAGATTACATACTTAGAATGATGTTTTTGGTATAGCCTAGGCAAAATGGTATTTGCCTAGAGTAGTGTTTTAATGAATGTCTCAAGGAGGAGCTTAAATTATCTTGTTGAGTATCTTAAGGAAGAGTTAGAGTTATTTGGGGAGTTAGAATTATTTATCATTTTGAAATTTGTGCTTTGTTGATTATCTTCATGATTATTTTTAGTTGAGAATTCTTCCTGATTGAGCTTTATTGAGTTAAAAATCCGTCCTCGGATTTAGGAGAAGCGCGGTTACATTTTATTTTGAAGAAAACATCAAAGTTAATTGTCATCATAAAAAATGGAGAGATTGTTAATCCTAAGATTTTGATGAACAATTAAATGTTGATATTTTTGGTGGAACTAATATGTTTATTGAGTGTTTCAGTTTAAAGAGTTCCGGACTACATCATGAAGAAATTGTGAAGGATGCAGAGATGGATACTAAGAGATTGAAGATTTCGAAAAATTTAGGTGAAAACAACTCTAATCTATTTTTACTCTTCATGTATTCCGATTAGGATCACACATGACACGAAAATAATTTTATGTTTATGTGTATTTTGATAGGATCTTAATTAGTGAAATTATTTATTCCTATGTGTAATTGAAAAATAAATAAAGATAATTGATTAAAATTAATTTTAAGATTTTAGTGGAGTTAATCGAGAAAAGAAATAGGTTAAAGGGGTGAAAATGTCAAAGAAAATAATTAAGGAGAAGAGTTCCAACATGGGTGATCGACAGGTAAGTCGACTTGTGCTTAAAAGAAGAAGTCTTTGAATCTCCCGGTCGATAGGTAGGTTGATTTATGCTTAAAAGATGAACTCTCTGTATCTCTAGGTCAACAGGTAAGTCAACTTATGATGATGAAATTTTGGCTTGGGCTACATCCTGAATTGGACGGTCGACCGATGGATGTGTGTTTGTCGATTGATGGCCAATTTCGGATTTTGTGGATTTTGATTTAAATACTAGTCGTTAACTAGTTGTTATTTGTTTACTTAATTGAGAGATTTTAGGGATATAGATATTTTAAAGATATGATACTCCTATTTGAATATCCCTATTGATATGGTATATATATTTTATGTATTTGTCAAATTGGTACATTTAATTCTTTCTATCCTATTGATTTGAGTTTGAGAAATATTTGAGAGACTAATTTGAATGTTTTGAAAGCCATAATTAAGTCAAATATACATAAAATGAAAGGAATCAATATATGGGGGGATCTATAGGTATTTTTTAGATACTTATCTTGTGGAAACTAGTCGTTATAGGGCTTATTTCAAGTGATTATAAATAGACCTGCGGATTTCATATGTTTAGTGAATAATATCAAGAACTATTCAGTTTCTAAGCTTTTATAAGAGTAATCATTCTGATATTATTTTGAGAGATCAAATTGTGAGATCAATTATTGAGGAGTTCTTGAGTCAAAGCGCTGATTATGTAAGAGTCACCGAGTTGAGTTGTCTAGCGTTCCAATCTATAATTCTTTGGTGTTATCTGGGTGAGATCTTTCCAAACTATTAATCTTTACTGCATATTTATTTTTCTATATTTGTTTGGTTGATAAGATCTAGATAAAATCGTTTTCTTAACTTTAAATTGCATAAAAATATTTTAAAATAATTTTTGGTGAAAATCTGATTACATACTTGTTTGTGTGCAATTCATATTTATCATAATCAGATTTTTGGTGAAAGTGTTCCAAGCATTTTCTTAATTGAGTTTATTGCTATAATTGCTTGCTTGGTCAATTGATTGTATGAGAAATCGTTTTTGAACTTTAAAAGCATAATTTTTTTTTTTAAAATGATTTGTGTGATAATCTAATTACGTACTCAATTTTGTGCTACCCACATATTTTTTATAATCAGATTTTTGTTTCCTCACTTAATTCTATCACTAGTAATTATCGGAACATTAATCGAGTTTAAATTGATTTGAGTTGGTAAAAGCTCCGAGAGGGAAAAACTTATCAATTTCTTGTAATTGATAAGTTGTGTGCGGATTAGGTACTATTGGGAGTATTTAATCAGGGGTAGCTTGGTTTCAATCTCTTCCGGTAAAGAGATTGAGGTGTTAATTCTTCCTTTATAGAATTAATTGTAAGTGATTTGTAAAGATTCTATTCTTAACCTGAAAATATGATAGTTGGAGTGTTTCTATGAGGTTTTAATTCTTTAGCCTAAGGTATAAAAATAATTAAATTATTCTTGAGCCTGTAAAAAGTAAAGGTTATTCTTGAGCCTGAGAAAAAGAAAAGGTTATTCCTGAGCCTAGGAATTTTTTTTTTGTAAAGGTTGATTCTTAGCATGCGAAAAGAATCATTGTGTAAAAGTTTGGTTCCCACATGTTTAAAAGAATCTTAGTGATTAGTGGGTGCGAATCTCCGTGGAGCTTGGAGGACTAGATCAGCCAAGAATAGCTTGGTGAATCAGGATATATCTTAATGTGTTGCCTTATTTACTTATATTATTATTTTGTGTGCATCTAGTTGATAAAACATATCCGCTGTTATAAAGATAATAATTAATTTTAGGATAAAATTAATTATTTGAATTTTTGAAGTGTTATTATTATTCTGATAATTTTTTAATACTACCCAATTCATCCCCCTCTTGGGTAGCTCACTAGGCCAATAACCTCATTACCTCGATCTAATTCGAGATTGGTCGGGCCGATTGAGTTGGTCGGTTGTCGAGTAACAAGAACAAAAAAACAAAGATGAAATACTAAAAATTTGTAGATTTGAGATGGAGATGGAGAAACAATCAAGAAACATATTAACGAATTAGAAAAAAAAAACTTATAAATCGTTAGATCGAAGCAAGAGCCATCGACGACGATGAACAGTAGCATCGCAGAAATCATCGACAATAAGATTATTAGACAACATAGGAATCATCATTATCACAGGAATCATCGAAGCAGGAATCATTGAGGAATTAAACCTTAGGGTTTGATAGATGACGTGGGCTCTAGGATTGAGAGAGAGAGAAGATGAGGAGAGCGGCGCTAGGGTAGGAATTTAGAAATAGAATGATTTGAATATGATTAGAGTTATATTTATATATGAGGTCTTTTTGCAATATGCCATGTTTTTGGGGGATATTTAGTAAATATATATTGTTAGGATTCGGGTTCGAGCAGGTTCAGGTGTATCGGGTATGGGTAGATGGGTACTTGAGGTGAAGTGTTTCTAGGTTCGCATGGGTCGGGTTCGAGTGGAAAAAAAAAAATACTCATAACCGATCGACCCGCCATCGGGTAGGGCGGGTCGGGTCAAATTTTGGTAACAATTATTGCCCTAATTAATAGACATGATAAATTTTCCTAGCACCATATATATTTTATTTTTAATTTAGAGCATAATGTCTGTATTAAATTAATTTCAATTTTTTAGCTACTTATAACTTTGTTATATCTTTTCATGAATTGACTTCCGTTAATGGTTTTAAACATGTTTTAACGTTTAACATTATAAGAAATATACCATATTTCTTCATTGAATTTTTTTTTTTTTTTAAATTACAATATATATTTTCAGTGTGATCTTTAATGAACAAATAATGTAAAAGGTTATAAATTTGTCAAATCAAATAGATAACAGGCAAATGCCTCGCACGTGCTCTCTACCTAGTCTATACTATATATAAAAGTAGAGCAAGTGACGATGCAGTTATTTCTAGTGCAACCATAACTATTTCTCCATATTTTAACTCTCTTTTTTATCTTATTTAAATTATTATTAAAAATATTTATAAAAATTAAGGCGCTGTTCAATAACATTTTTAAAGTACTTATTTACTTTCAAGCAAAAAAATAATTAAAAATAAAATTAGCATTTTTTTTACATTTTAAAAAATATTTTTAAAAATTAACAAAACAATTTTTTTTTTCCAAAAACGAAAATTTAGTTATTATCTATTTATTTGATATTTATATTTAAGATATTGATGGACTATGACCTTTGTACTTAATTTTTCTTAATAGTCTCCTAAATTATTTTGGATTAAGACATTGTTATTTTTTTGGGTCTATGTCATTTACTAAATATCAGTCAACGCGTTATCATTTTTGGTCAAAGTGCACTTAGTTCCTTTATAGGTAAAAAGTTAGTAAATTTTTTATTGGAATGACAATTCTACTCTTAGCCATTTAAAAACAATTAAAATATATAAATATTCCTTTAAGGTTTTTTTTTTTTTAAATATTTTTTTCCTTTATCTTTTCTCACTAACACCCCTATTTAAAAAAAAAATATATTTTCAAATCATTTTTTAAGAAAGAAAAAAAAAAAAGAAAAAAAAAAGTTTTTTTTTTTTTTTAATTCAATAGGGTCTACTGCTGCTGCCGTCACCTTCGTTGACTGCTACAGGACTCACCGTCAATCAGATATCGACACCCATCATACCTTAGATTCTTCTCGAAGAGACGAATAAAACTGCACAACAACCACCGACATCGGAGTCTGGACGCGCCGTTTGAAGCTAATAGGCATTGTCGTGTGTAAACCTACGCGTCGCCTTTGCTGTTGTGCCATGTCACCCTACCAACTCACCTCCACATTAGTGCCACTTAGGCTCCATGCCAATAGTCAACAACCCAGTCAACCCTTGGTGTTTATTGCCATGTCATTTGTTAGCTCATCGCCACATCAGTACCATATCAACATTGACCCTTGTCACGTCAGTATTCCGGATCCATTTGTAGCCTCCGTTTAATCAAATTCGGATTATACAATATAGTTTTCTTTATATTGTTGATTCGGTTTTTTACGGAGATTTGATTGGTTCAAAGGTTCATAAATCGATTATTCACGATTGTAAACCGGTTCTTGGATAATTTCAGCGTTCTAAACCCATCTGTGGCCTCAGTTTCTCCAGATTATATCATATAATATATTTGTTGTATATTGTTGATCCAGTTCAACAAACAATGTATGAGGGTTGCTCTTCTTCGATCATTCTCAATGACAAAAAGAGTTTGAATCCTACCTCCACTATTGTTACCATCTCTATTGTGGATATGACTTCACTATTCCACCAAATTTTCTTCAATAATGGTACAAACTTTTCTCTTACCCTTTTACTTACTATAGGTAATTCTTCTTGGTTCTTTGATTCTGCATATTGTAATCATATGATTTTTTATCCCAACATTTTCTTATCCAAACTATTCGCTATGAATGCCCCTAGTATTCATGTCACTGATGGTTTTCAAATGCGTGCTACTCATACCGGTTAGACTTTTACTTCACATATTTCTATTCCTGACACGCATTTAATTCCGAAATTCACTTTAAATCTGTTGTCTATTAGGCAATTTGTGATTTGGGATTTGAAGTTACACTTTCTAATAGTGCTTGTCGTGTACAGGATCTTCGGACAGGAGAAACCCTTGGGATTAGTCGTAAAATTGAACGTTTATTTGAACTCAGCAGTTTGCATCTTCTACCTCACACCTTATCACCACCCCCACCCCATGTCCTTTCATCAACCTGTGCAATCTCACCACCACTACCACTACTACTTTCCTCATATTCATCATCCTCAACAACATCATCCTCCTTATCTCCACCATCGCTATTACCACTATCAACGTCCTATATTTGGGATTCTTGTTTAAGTCACACTTCATCTAGCCGACTCAAATCGCTTATCTCTAGTGGTTAGCTATGTTCAGTTCAACATGAGTCCTTTAATTGTATCCATTACCAACTTGCAAAACAACCAGCCCTACCTTTTAATGAGAGTCAGTCCATTTCTCTTCCACCATTTGTTTTAGTTTATTCTGATGTTTGGGAGCTTTCTCCTCATGCCAAAGTGGGTGGTTCTCGTTATTTTGCTATCTTTGTGGACTATTACTCTTGATAAACATGGTTATTTCTTATGAAAAATCAATCCAAACTATTCCAATATATTTTAAGTTTTCTTTTCTGATTCAAACTCAATTTTCTCGAAATATCAAAGTTTTTCAGTCAGATAATGCAATGGAATACAAGGATCGTGTTTTTCTTAACCTGTTTCACAAAAATGATATGCTCCCCCATCGCTTGTGTCCTGGTACATCCCAACAAAATGGATGAGCCGAACACAAATATAGACACAATTCGTGCTCTCTTTATTTCTTCTTCCTGTCCTGAACGCTTTTGGAGTGAGTCTACCCTTACCAAAGTATACACAATAAACCGTGTTCCCCCCGTAATAATTCAACATCAATCTCTATTTGAGCGTCTTTTTGGTAAACCTCTCGATTACTCTGAACTCAAAGTCTTTGGTTGTGCTTATTTTGTTATTCTCAAACCACATGAACATAATAAGTTAGAACCAAGGGCCCACCTATGTTTCTTTCTACGATATGGCATTGAACATAAAGGGTATCGGCGTTGGGATCCCATCTTTAAAACTTTTCGTATCTCTCGTCACGTCATTTTTTGGGAACATCAAATATTTTCTTCCTTATGGTACTTTGATATATCAACATTTACTAACCACAGATTCTTTATTGATTCATCTATTGAGTTATTTCCCGAGAATGAAATTGCAGGTACTGTTGAGCCCACTCCAGTACTACCAGCTGAGCCTAGTTTCGCACCTTCCGATGAGTCCATTCCAGCATCACCAGCTGAATCTATTCCAGAACTAGGGATGACAAAAAAAATATCGAACCGATGGGTAACCGAGAAAACCGAACCAAATGGTCCGGGTTAAAACTGACTAAATAGTTTTGGTTTTGAATTTAGCAACCGAAGCGGTTTTGGTTTTGACTTTGATTTTGGGATAGTAACCGTATAACCAAATCGCGCAACCGAACCACTTGACCGAACTGTGTAACCGATATATATATATATATATAGGCGAACGAATGTTATGATTTTGAATAATGTTTTTATGTAGTTGGTTTTTAGTTATTTTGAAGACTGTATGATTTGAAGAATGTTTATAATTAATAGTTTTGTGGTTTTTGTTTTTGGATTTTATATTTTATATTTTAGTTATGTTTTTGTTCATATATAAGAAACAATTGTTTGCGGTTTTTGTTTTTGTTTTGGTTTTGGTTTTTTATAAAATTTAAAAATCTTAAATAATTTTGTGGCTTAGCGGTTTTGGTGTTGGTTTTGATTAAAATTAAATGGTCCAGTTTTAAAATCGATTAAAAAAATCGGCGGTCTTGGTTTTGGTTTTATATATGTTAAATGGTTTTGGTTTTGGTTTTGTATGAAACCGAGCTGAACACGAACCGTTAACATCCCTTTCCAGAACCACTAGCTGAACCCACTTTAGAACCACCAGTTGATCTTAGCCCTCCAACTCTATTGACCATGCTTGAGATTTCTCCTATAACCGATGATTCTGCACCGACTGCTTTTGAGACCCACCTTCCAAATCACCATCACCGCCCTAATAGGGTAATTCATCTTCTCTCTTATCTCATTGATTATCATTGATTTTTTACCATACTTAATCTGCATGAGTCTCAATTCTATAAGGGGGCTAGTACTAATTCTCTTTAGCAGAAAGCAATGGATGAAGAACTTCATGCTCTAATCAAAACTCACACTTGAGATCTTATTAACATTTCCCATGGGAAAACTCTTATTGGATGCAAGTGGGTATTTAATCAAAACACTTTCTAATGGTTTCGTTGAATGCTATAAAGCCCAACTTGTTGCTAAGAGATTTGCTTAGAAATATGACATTGACTACAAATAGATATTTACTCCAGCAATGAGGCTCACACCTGTCCGTATGCTTCTTGCCGTTGTTGTCATTTGAAAATTGACTATTTTTCAGGCGGATATCAAGAATGAATTTCTCAATGGCGATCTTCTTGAAGAAGTTTACATGCATACCCCCTCTTGGCCTTGTTTCTCCTCGACATAAAGTGTGTCGCATCTGTTATGCCTTATATGGTCTGAAACAAGCTCCACGTGCTTGTTTCGCAAAATTCAACACTACCATTCATCAGTTTGGTTTCACATCCAGTGCTCATGATTCATCCCTGTTTATTCACCATACTAACAATGGTATTATCCTTCTTTTAGTATACGTAGATGACATGATTAATACTAGGGATGATTTAAGCGGTATCTTTGAACTCAAAAAGTTTCTTAGTAGACAATTCGAGATGAAAGATCTTGGCGTACTCATCTATTTTCTTGGTCTCGAAATATCATCCGGTTTAAATGAATATTTTCTTTTTCAGGCCAAATATGCCTCTAATCTCTTGTCTAAGGCTGACATCACTGTTTCCACCACTTCGGCTACTTTTCTAGAGTCGAATATCAAACTCACTCCACTAGATGGTTCACCTATTCCGGATCTCACTTTATATCGCCAACTAGTTTGAAGTTAGTATATCTCACTGCCACTCTTACAGATATCGCTTATGTCGTCCATCAAGTCAGTCAATTTTTGTCTGCTCCTCGAATCACTCATTACTTGGTTGTACTTTGCATTCTTCAATATGTCAGGGGCACCTTATTTCACGGACTTCATTTCTCAGCCAGTCCGCTCCCACTTTATAGGCGTATTCTGATGTAGATTGAGCCAAAGATTTTACCAACGGACGTTCAATCACTGGTTATTATTTTTTCTTGGGCAATTATCTTATTTCGGAGCGCAGTAAGAAACAAAATGTAGTTGCTTGCATCAATACTGAAGCTGAATACTATGTCATTGCTGATGCAACATAAGAACTACTTTGGCTTCATTGGCTTTTTGTTGACATGAGAGTCTCCTCTCCTACTGCCATTGTTCTAGATTGTGATAATATGAGTGCTATTCAGATCACACATAATAAAGTCTTTCATGAGCATACAAAATACATCAAGACTGATTACCACTTCATCTATTACCACATTCTTCATAATACTGTTCGTCCACAATTTGTCAGTTCAGCCTATCAGACAACATATATTTTTACCAAGACCCATCCACCTGGATGCTTGCACACTCTAGTTTCCAAACTCAAGTTTACGTCTCATTTACGGCCTTGAGTTTGTGGGCGGATGTTATATATATATAGGCTTGACCTGTTAGGTTAAAATCCTTACCCCTAGGATTTTCTTAGTTCCCTATATATATCTTCATTGTAAATCTCCATAGTTGAACTTTTCCAAAATATCAAAATATCGTTCACGTTCTCCTAACTTCCCGTATCTCAATTATTCTAACACTCACCCACCCACCAATTCCCTTTTCTTGTTCATACGACTTATCTCTCCCCCCATCTTGTTTTGAGCAAATGTTTCCATTCTCATGCGAACCCAGTGAGGAAGAGCTTGGTGGCGGCAATGACGAAAATTCTTTCGGCGACTCTACTTCTCTCTCTCTCTCTCTATTACACACACACACACATATAGAAAAAAAAACATATCGAAGCTTCAGATCTATAGATTCAAGCATGGATCTATTTATCCATGCTTATGATAGAGCTCAGATCTTGTTCGGCATGGTGGTGGTAAAAATGATTGGCTGGGAGTGGTCGGTGGGGTTGACGGTGGCCGGCGTGGGGGTGGTTGGGGAAGAAGAAGTCAAGAAGATGAAAATGATGGAGAGATTAAAAAGAAAATTATACTATTAACCCTTATATTTTGAATTAGATTTAAAATAAATTTTTAAATAAGAAAAGGGCATTCATATCTTTATACAAGAAAAAGTTGATCAAATGAGGGTGACTGGTATTTTTAAAATGACAATGGAGATTTGTGGTTTGGGGCAAACTGACAAGAAAGGTAAGTGGTATAAACCTTTTTTTTTTTTATAGATTTATTTTATAATTATAAAAATACTTTTAAAAAAGGTATTATCGGCTAAATATTTCTTAGGATTAATTATACTTTGATCTCTCAAGATTTGACTGAATTGCACTTTATATCCTTATAGTATTTTCCTCAATACTTACTGTCCTAAGGTTTAGACTTGGTTGGACGGAATGTGGGTGGAATGCAATCGCAATTTCCTTTTCAATTCTCATTCCTTTGTTTGGCTATTCAATGGAATAAAAAATCTGATTTCATTGGAATTAAAATTGATGGAATTGGATTCTATACTTCATGGGGCGTAATTGGATTCCATAATTCACGTGGTAGATTTTTGTTTTTGGGCTATACAAAATATACATCACCTTATTTTGGCCTGTAATTCTCAACTTGAGAATAACTTCGATATTTTTTTGTAAATTAATTTTATCAATTTAGTCATATATTAATTTGAATTAAAAAAAATTAAAAAAATATTATTCATTAAATGACAAAAACAAATTATTTTGTTCTCAATTTATAAGTCTATTTTAGAAAAGAAAATAGTTTTTTTTTCTAACATTCTGTTTTTGTTTCAGAAATAGAAATTGATTTTTTTTGTTCTCGATTTTTTTTGGATTAGAAATATGTTTTTGTTTTCAGATTTTTGTTTATTTTTCCTAATTTTTTTTTTCTTGTTCACAAATTTATATTTCAAACAAAAATAAAAATTTGAAAGCGAGAAAATTAGATCATATTCTTGAAATAAAAATATAAATTTAAGAACAAAAAATATGTTTTTGTTACCGAAACAGAAACAAAAATCAGAAAACAAAAAATCTATTTATTTTCCTAAATAAAAAATAGAAATTTGAGTAGCAAAAAAGCATATATAGGAAATGGAAGTAAAAATTTTAGAACAAAAAATATATTTTCTATTCTTGAACAAAAATAAATATTTGAGGAAAAAATTTATTTATACTCCCAAAGTAAAAAAATAAAAAAATAAATTAAAAGCAAAACGATTTTAGTTAGTAGATTTTGAATATTTTTCACATGAAATATTACTCATATTTTGTAGTAATTTTTTTAAATAGATTATTATTATCAGGTATATATTATGAATAAATTTGATCTCAAAAGTAATCTGTAAAAGAGCATTATTCCAATTCATTTCTTTAAGCAAGAGAATTGAATAGTCATTCCATTGGTAAATCCATTACATCGTCTGCTTCTGAGACCCATCCTTCAGATCACTACCGCCGCTCTAACAGGGTAACTCATCCTCCCCCTTATCTCATTGATTATCATTATCTTTCTACCATACTTAATCTACATGAACCTCAATCCTATAAGGAGGCTAGTACTAATCTTCTTTAGCAGAAAGCAATGGACGAAGAACTTTAGGGCTTAGCCAAAACTCACACTTGGGATCTTGTTAACATTTCCCACGGGAAAACTCCTATTGGATGCAAGTGGATATTTAATATGAAAACACTTTATGATGGTTCCGTTGAATGCTATAAGACCTGACTTGTTGCTAAGGGATTTGCTCAGAAATATGACATTGACTACGAAGAAACATTTGCTCTAGTAGCGAGGCTTACATATGTCCGTACTTTTCTTGCTGTCGTTGCTATTCGAAAATGCTTCTGAGACTCACCCTCCAAATCACCATTACCGCTCTAATAGGGTAACTTATCCTCCTCCTTATCTCATTGAGTATCATTAATTTTCTACCATACTTAATCAACATGAGCCTTAATCCTATAAGTAGGCTAGTACTAATTTTCTTTGGCAAAAAATAATGGACAAAGAACCTTCAGACCCTAGTCAAAACTCACACCTAGGATCTTGTTAACATCTCCCAAGGGAAAACTCCTATTGTTGGCTCAGTGAGCTACCCAAGAGGGGGGAGGGGGGGTGAATTAGATAGTTATAAAAAATATAAACAATTTAAATCTTTCAACACTTAATTAATCAAATAATAAATTTATCTTAAATCAATTATTATCTTTGTTACGCAGCGGATAAGTGTTAAATTTTAGGTGCACATCCAAACAAAATATAAAGAAAGTAAATAATGCAGTACACCAAGATATATCTTGATTAAACAAGCTAGCCTTGCCTATTTTAGTGTCCCGAGCTTCACGGAAATTTGCAACCTCTAAACCCCTGATTCCTTTAACAGTAGGAACCAAACTCTTATAATGATTTTTTTCCTAAGCTCAGAATTAACCTTTATAATTTTTATTTTCCCAAGCTAAGGAAGAACCTTATATTTTTCCAAATTAAAGACTAACCTAATTCTATTACAGGAAGAATTACAACCTAATTTTTTTAACAGGCTAAAGATAAAACCCCACCACACTCACAAATATCCTTTTCCTAAGTAAGGATTAAACCTTTACAATTTATTCAAAATTAATTCAATTCAGGAAGAATAAAAATCTAGTTCTTTCCAAAGAAAAAGAATAACTTAACATTTTTATACCTTAGGCAAAGATCAAACCTTAACTTGTTTCCTGGAAAATATTGAAACCCTAGCTACCCTGACTAGACAACAATTCAATCGTGTCTAATCCGCTTAAATTCACAAATATAAAAAATTATGAGTTTCTTCCCACTCAGAATTTTTACCATCTTAAAACAGTTACACTCAATTAATGTCCTGAAATTTACTAAGTGATAGAATTAAAGTGAAGCAAATTAATATCTAAATAAATAAATGTGGATAACACAAAATTAAGCACGTAATTAGATAATATCACAAAATGTTTTTAAAAGAATTTTTTTGCTCTTAAGTTTGAAAGCGATTTTTCAACGATCTTAAATCCAAGTAATGAATAATAATATGAAATCAAATTTAAGAATGATAACTAGGAAATATCTCACTAGGAAAATACTGAAGTATAAAAATAGGATTGCAAAACAGCACAGATCGGTGACACCAATTCAATAACACTTAAGCTTAAGAACTTTGATCACAAAAATTCTCTCTTAATATAATCTCAATAGAATGATAACTCTCATAAAGGCGTAGGAACTTATAGTTCTTGATTTCTTTTGATCTAAATTCGCAGGTCTATTTAAACAGATTTTGAACAAATCCTCGAACGGCTAGTTTTCAAATGACAGGCTTCTAAAAGGCACATATAAACCCCATATATCATATCTTTTCAATTGTGGTGTATTTATTTTTAAAAATAGCTTTTAAAACTCTCAATTAAGTCCATTAAATATTTCTTAAACATCAATCACAAAAATAAGAAGTATTTAGTTGCTAAAATTGAGAGAATCTTTAATAATATATACCAAATCAATAGGGATATCAAAATAGATGTACTATATCTTTAGTAGTTTCAAATCCTCTGAAATACTCCTTTGGAATTGTAAAAAACGACTAGTAACGACTAGTTTTTGACCAAAACCTTAAAATCCTCGAAATCTCAACCAAAACTGTTGGTTGACCGAACCCTGCCCAATCGGTTGACTGATTGATTTAGGATGTTTTCCAAGCCAAATCAACGCTACAGTTGGTTGACTGATTGACCCACAATTGATTGACTGATCGATTTAGAGAGTTTCATCTTCCATCAGCCTACGCCCATCGTTTGACCGATCTTCTCTTGGTTGGTTGATCGATTAATGTAGGATCTCTCTAATTTTCTCCGAAACTTTACTGTTTGAATCAGTTGACGCATATTCCATGGATCAGTTGACTGATTGATGCTGGTTGATCATTTTTTTCACTTATTTCAGCTCCAAAACTCCACATTTAAATCCATTAACCAATTGTTTTTCTCAGTTAACTTAATTGACTCTAAAATTCAATTTTAAACATTATTCTCACTGAGATTAATTTTTATTTTTCAATTTCACATTGGAGCATATATTTTAACACTAATTAGGATCCTAAAATTGATTGAATTAAACACACAAAAATATAATTAATTTAATAGTGTCGTGTGTGAACCTAATTTGGGTTGTATTAAGAGTATAAAAGTTATTGAATTATTTTCATCTAATTTCTTTTGGATTTTCAATACTCTTAATTTCTTCAATGTTCATCTTTACACCCTTGATAATTTATTCATGATTCAATCTTTAAATAGAACTCTTTTATTGAAACACTCAACAAACACATCAGTTTCACCAAAAACATCAACTTTTAATTATCCATCAAAACTTTGGGATCAACACCTATTAGATGCAAATGGGTATTTAAGATCAAAACACTTTCTAATGGTTACGTTGAATGCTATAAAGCCCGACTTGTTGTTAAGAAATTTGCTCAAGAATATGACATCGAATACGAAGAGACATTTGCTCCAGTAGTGAGGCTCACATCTGTTCGTACTCTTCTTACCGTTGTCACCATTCAAAAATGGACTTTTTTCAGATGGATGTCAAGAATACATTTCTCAATAGAGATCTTCTTAAGGAAGTTTACATGCATACCCCTCCTGACCTAGTTTCTCTTCGACATAAAGTGTGTTTTCTCCGTTATGCCTTATATGGTCTGAATAAGCTTTACGTGCCTGGTTATCAAAATTCAACGCTACCATTCATCAATTTGGTTTTATATCCAATGCTCATAATTCATCCTTATTTATTCGCCACATTGACAATGGTGTTATTTTTCTTTTATTATACATAGATGACATGACTATTACTGATGATGATTTATGCGGTATTTCTGAACTCAAAAAGTTTCTTAGTAGACAATTCAAGATGAAAGATCTTTGCGCGCTCATCTATTTTCTTGGTCTCGAAGTATCATCCGGTTCAGATGAATATTTTTTTTCTCAGTCCAAATATGCCTTTGATCTCTTGCCTAAGGCTGTATCACTGATTCCACCATTGCTACTACTTTTTTGGAGCTAAATATCAGACTTACTTCACTAGATGGTTCACCTCGTCCGAATGTCACTCTATATAACCAACTTGTTGGAAGTTTGGTATACCTTATTGTTACTCGCCCAAAGATCGCTTACGCCGTCCATCAAGTTAGTCAGTTCTTGTCCGCTCCTCGAATCACTCATTACTCGATTGTACTTCCCATTCTTCGGTATGTCAAGGGTACCTTATTTCACGGACTTCATTTCTTAGCTCAGTCCATTCCCACTTTACATGCTTATTTTGATGTCAATTGGGCAGGATAACCCACCGATAGATGTTCAACCACTGGTTATTATTTTTTCTTGGGCAACTCTCTCATTTTTTGACACAATAAGAAACAAACTGTGGTTACTCACTCTAACACTGAAGTTGAATACTGTGTCATCGCTGATACAATACAAGAACTACTTTAGCTTAGTTGACTTCTCGCTGACATAAGAGTCTCATCTCCTACTGCTACAGTTCTAGGTTGTGACAGTATGAGTGCTATTTAGATAAAACATAATAATGTCTTTCACGAACGTACAAAACACATCGAGATTGATTGTTATTGCATCTGTCATCACATTATCTGATTTCTAAACTCAAGTTCACGTCTCATTTACTACCTTGAGTTCGAGGGGGATGTTATATGTATATGGGCTTGGCCCATTAGGTTAAAACCCTAAACTAAGATTTTCCTAGTCTCATATATATATATATATATATATATATATATATATATATATATATATATATATATATATATATATATCTTCATTATAAATCTCCATAGTTGAACTTTTCTAAAATATCAAAAGATCGTTAATATTCTCCCAACTTTCTGTCTCTCAACTATTTTAACACTCCCCTACCCATCAATTCCATTTTCTTATTTATACAACTTCCCTTTCTCCCGATCTCATTTTCGGTAACTGTTTTTGTCCTCATGCGAACCCAGTGAGGAAGAACTTAGCGACGAGAACGAAGGAAATCCTTCCGACAACTCTATTTCTTTTTCTCTATTTCTATCTCACACACACACACATCATATAAATAGAAAAAAACATATCGAAGCTTTAGATCTATAGCTTCGAGCATGGATCTATTAATCCTTGCTTATAATAGAGCTCGAATCTTGTTTGTAGTAGTGGTGGTTGTGGTTCGCCGTAGTGGTGGTTTGGCGTGGTGGTGGTGTAGCATGATTGGTTGGGGGTGGCCGGTGGGGTTGACAGTGGCCGACGTGGGAGTAGTTGGGAAAGAAGCAGTCAAGAAGATGAAAATGATAGAGAGATGAAAAAGAAAATTACTCTATTAACCCTTATATTTTGAAATAGATTTAAAATAAATTTTAAATAAGAGAAGGGCATTCATGTCTTTTTACAAGAAAAAGTTGATCAAGGGGGTGATCAGTATTTTTAAAATGACAAGGGAGATTTGTGGTTTGGGGCAAAATGACAAGAGAGATAAGTGGTATCAACCTTTATTTTTTTTTTATAGATTTATTTTATAATTATAAAAAAGTACTTAAAAAAAATATTATCGGCTAAATATTTCTTAGGATTAATTATACTTTGCTCTCTCAAGGTTTGACTGAATTGCATTTTACATACCTATAGTATTTTTCTCAATGCTTACTGTCCTATGGTTCAGACTTACATTGCGTTTGGTTGAACGAAATGGAATCACAATTCTACTTTCGATTCTCATTCATTTGTTTGGTTATCCAATGGAATCAAAAGTTTGATTTCATGGGAATTAAAATTGATGGAATTGAATTCTATACTTCATGCAGCGGAATCAGATTCCATAATTCACGTGGTAATTTTTTTTTTTTTTTTGGGTTATATGAAAAATACATCACCTTATTTTGGCCTATAATTCTTAACTTGAGAAGGACTTCGATATTTTTTTGTAAATTAATTTTATAAATTTAGTCATATTTTAATTTGAATAAAAAAAATAAAAAATATTCATTAAATGACAGAAACAATTAATGTTGTTCTCAATTTATATTTTTATTTTAGAAAAGAAAATAGTTTTTTTTTTTCTAATATTCTGTTTTTGTTTTGGAAATAGAAATATATATTTTTTTGTTCTCAAATGTTTTGGATTAGAAACATGTTTTTGTTGCCAGATTTTTGTTTATGTTTCCTAAAAAAAATAATTTCTTATTCACAGATTTATATTTCAAACAAAAATAAAAATTTGAAAGCGAAAAAATTAGTTCGTGTTCCCGAAATAAAAATATAAATTTAAGAACAAGAAATATATTTTTGTTACCGAAACAAAAACAAAAATATGGAAATAAAAAATCTATTTATTTTCTTGAATCAAAAATAGAAATTTGAGTAGAAAAAAAAAATGGAAGTGGAAATCTGAGAAAAAAAAATATTTTCTATTCCTAAATAAAAATAAATATTTGAGGAAATTTTTTATTTATACTCCCAAAATAAAAATAAAAAATTAAAAACAAAACGATTTCAGTTGGTAGATTTTAATATTTTTCACATGAAATATTACTCATATTTTGTAGTAAAATTTTTAAATAGATTATTATTATTAAGTATATATTATGAATGAATTTGATCTCAAAAGTAATATGTAAAAGAGAATTATTTCGGTCCATTCCTTTAAGCAAGAGAATTGAATAGTTATTTCATTGGTAAATCCATTACATTCCTTCTCTTATTCTATTCTTTTTTTTTTTTTTTTTTTTTTATTTCATTTCACTCTTATTCCATTCTCATCCAACCAACTGAGCCATGTACAACTGTTAAATAATTAAGAAACTTTTACGAAATAACAAATTTACCTTTATACTCAACCCGGGAGAGTTAAAAAAAAAAAAAGAAGGTTAAACGAATATTATCTAATTCGACCTGAACAAGGAGTATAAATGTCAATTAATATTAAACAATTTAATTAATTTTGATTTTTTGTGATTTGATTGTTATAACAAAAAAATATAACCGTTGCATTTTATTCTGAACTACAAAAAAGTAAGTCCTTACAAAAATTCCATTCGGTCAAACCACGTCAAAAAAATGGCTATCAACCCTAATTTTTATTATGTAATGTACATATATATAGAGATAGAGATAAAGATAGAGATAGAGAAAAGATGATGATACCCAGAGACTAGAAAAACCATTGGAGAGTTGAATTCTAGTAGATTAGATAAGAGGAGAACATTTGAGCAGATGGATTACTTCACTGAGCTCATGCTGATTAAGACATCTAAAAAAGCTTGTCTATGAATTCATCCTATGTTATCTCATTCTCTAACATTGTACACGACACTGAAGGAGACATTAATTCAACAATTGTCGTACGACGTGCCATTTGCCCCTTCAAGTCATGGAGTAGTTTGGGTGAAAACTTTAGGCGGTTTGATTACGGTTGGTGTTTCTCGATCTCAAAAATTTGAGATTAGTGTACAAAAACGTATTTATTAAACACGTTTTTGATAGTAATTTATGATTATTTACTGAATTCTTTAAGAACTTGATAAACAAAAAAAAAAAAAAAATGTTGATTCTTATTTACTTCCATAGAACTATTCTCACCACCACTATTTGTTGGCCACCATACATTTAAAGAAAAATAAAATAAAATTGTGCAACCAAACATGGTTTGTGTTTTTGTTCCTATAAATTAAAAGAAACAATTTCAGGACAATAACGTTACTAGACATGTTTTTATTTTCGGAATGCTCCAGAGCGGAAACACAATTCTCATCCATCCCATCTTAGTTTATTGAAAATAGAAACTATAAAACAAAAACACTAACTAAACGCCAGCTAAGCGACCAAAACCCTATTCGATAACATAATTAACCAATTAAAGTTAATTATATTAAGTACTTATCAAATTTAGCGTGCTTGATATCAAAATTAAGCAACCACTTAAAATAGAAATATCACGTAAAAATAGTTCAAACATTAATGTAATGTGTGACTCAGATATATACTAAAAGTTTACTTTTTAAAAATTTATTAATTTTTTTAGAAAAAAATTAGAGAAAATCTCACTTTTATTATTAAAATTAAAATGGGTCACTACTTGTAAATCTATATTGAGAAAACACCACCTATATATTTATTATTTAAGATAAAATTAAATATACATTCTCTTACTATATCAATAATAACATAATTAATGGGGGACGCAAATGTTGCTATACAGTAACTATGTCAACAACAGCATAATGGATGGAGAGATGTAAATGTTACTGTACAACAAACAATTACTATATGTCAATTGAATTTTTTTCTAAATTTAAATGATCACATGGTATAAGAAAAAATTATTAATGGCCCTTAAGTCACATTATAAAATACCAATTTTTAATTGTCAAAATTATCTCTGAATCACAAATAAACCCTTTGTTCATCCCCTTTTCATCTTGTCTCTCTCCCAGCCGCACTCTCTCCACCGTCACACTTTTGTCTCTCCAATTTGTTATTAAAATTATACATATAAAACAAGGACAATTTTGAAAAAAAAAAAACCTCTTTAATTTTTAGTTTTATCAAATGATTGGACGAAAAAATTAAAATTTATAAGTTGAATTCCGCTACAATTTGGGCTCTTATGGCAACCAACACCCATGAAGTCACGAACCACCCACATATGATGTCAAAAAATACAATTTACAAAATGCACCCCATTGTTTTTTTGTTTTGTTTTTCTAATGACAAATCGAGTACTAGATTAAGTGATACATGAGTCATGCAATTTGTCTTTTCCTTTGAAACTCGAAAAGACACTGATTTGTGGGGAAAGTGATTGGCATTTGGTAGGTGTTGTGTCAAACTCACTTCCCTCTAACAAGAGAACAAACAAATTGGCCACTCAAAAATCACAATTAACTTTTGATGTCAAATTTTTTTTGGAGGTAATATAGTAAATTTGATAAGCGATTATTTTCCTTCTTCTCATTTTTCTTTCGTAAACAAACATAAAAATTTATATATTTGCTTCCAAAATAAGCTTATTATCCTACCCCACCTGTTGAGGTGACCTCACATGATTTTACTCTTCTAATTGAATTTTTTTTTTTCATGGCAGGTTTCAATAAACTAAGCACAGATGGGAGTACAAAAGGGAACCTAGAGAAATGATGCATGGGAGGGCATCTTCGCGACCATCAAGGCATTTGGTTGATTGGTTACTACGGACGACTACCTTCCTGCATCTGTCTTGAAGAGTAGTCACATTGGGATCCTCATTGTGGTAGATAGAGACTATCCAAGGGTTGTGGCGAAAATGGATTTAGTGGAGGCGATTTCCCTCATACTTGAGGATTACCCAAAAACTCATCCATACAAGTCGTGGGTGAAGACTGTAAGAGATTTCTTCAAAATAACAACTACAAATTCCAGTTCACGCCAAAAGAAAACAAGTGTGCTGACATCCTCGTTGAAAAATGAACAAAGGAGTGCATTTGAAGTATCTTGATTCACCCCAACTGAGATGACAAATTTGGTCCTGTAAGAGATGAAGGCAAAGGTTTTTGATCACTGCACTTAATTATTTCATTTTTGTTATGTACCGATTTTTTTTTATATTCTCCTTCTTTTACCTTTTCTTTAACCAAACAATTATTTCATTTTTGTTATGTACCGATTTTTTTTTTATATTTTCCTTCTTTTACCTTTTCTTTAACCAAACAATATTAGGGTTTTCCTTTTACGTGAATAAAAATATTATCTTTTCATTTTTTTTCTTTTCACTTTTCGATCATTCCAAGTAAACATACTTAAGGGTGTGTTTGTTTAGGTGAAAAAAAATGGATGAAAAAATAAAGAAGAAAAAGAGGATGGAAAACTGAAAAAAAAAGTTTTTTTGGTATGAAAAAATAATTGGAGAGAAAGGAAAATAAAAAGAAAAATACACAATTCTCTAAACAATTTTTTTATCCCCACCAATTTGGAGAAATGAAAGAAAATAAGGGAGAATTTTTTAAAAACGACACTAAAATTACAGTTACATCCTTCATGATAAAATCTTGAGTTTATTTTCGTAATATATAAACGTAAACAGTAGATTAGTTAAGCCAATAATTTTTTGTCCCCTCATTTTCTTCCTAATATAACATAATGATTTATATTCTCCTTCTTTTACATCTGTTCAACCAAAGAACAATAGGAAAAATAACTTTTCTTTCCTAATAAATAAAAATATTATCCTTTTATTTTTTTTCTTTTGCTCCACTTTTTATCCTTATAATCAATCATAACCTAAGCAATTTTTTATCTGCACCAATTTGCACATAAATGAAAGGGAAATGAGAGATTATTAAAAAAATAAACTAAAATTATAGTTATACCCTTAGTGATAAATTACTACAGTTATATACCCTTAGTGATAAACTCTTTAATTTATTAGTAATATCTATTATACAAAACGACGCAGAAATAAGAGATTTAGACATTTCTCAATCGTCTGATGTCTTAGGAGATAAATAATGTCCATATTAAACTAAAATATAACATAATATAAAATAAGTATTTATATTTAATCTTATATATCTTATATCTAATTAAGGAGAGAGAATATAATTTTTTCCGTAATAATAAAAATGATTTTTATTCTTTAATTATATATAAATATGGAACTGTATTTTTGCCTACATATTTTTTCTCCATATTTTGAGAAACTATTTAAAGAAAATTTAGTTAAATGAATAGTAATTTTTTATTTTTATTTTTTAATGATCATTAATTTAAATTATGTATACATAAATTAAAATTTATATTAAATAAATGTGTAAGCTACTTGTCTAATATACAAAAGAGGATGGACTTAAGAGGTTTGGGCCTTTCTGAATCATCTGATGTCTTAGGAGACAAAGAATGATCCATATTAAATAAAAAAAAATATAACATAAATATAAAACATGTATTTATATTTAACCTTATATATCTTATACTTAATTAAGGAGATAATATATATATATATATATATATATATATACATATATATATATATATATACATATATATATATATATATATATATATATTATAGTGATAAAAATACTTTTTATTCTTTAATTATATATAAATACCTACATATTTTTTCACATTTCAATTAAATTAATAATAGAAATATTTTTTTATAAAATAATGTATTCTAAATTTATTAATTTAAATTAATTATACATAAATATGAAAACTTCATTTGTACCTCCAAATTTTGAGAATTATTTTATAAAATAATGTATTCTGCCTCTCTCCTTCTCATTTCTCACAACTTTCCATTATTTCTCTCCATTTTTTTCTTATTTATTTTTCAAACTCCTATTTTTTTACTATTTTTTGGGAAAATAACATGTGGTTTCATTCTTAAATTTTTATGGTTAATGTCAAATAGACTAAAAATAAATTGATATAAAATAGAGAATATATAAAATATATTTTTTGACATGAATTGGTGTATAGTTATTATTTTTTTTAATGGATTGAAAAATAATTTATGCAAAGTGATTAATTTTCTTTTAACAAGTAGTAAAATAGTTTATTACGTATTTATATAATAGAATATGAAAATACATGTATTCAAACTATATTCTCAAAAAATATTTTGTACGCAATACTATGTTGAATATTAAAATTAATCTTTTTGTTTAATTGTCTATGTTATTTTTTTTTTCCAGTCTGCGTATTCATGTACGGGTTATATGTTAGTCTATTAATAAATTTGGATAATTTTTTTAAATGTTTTTTCATTAACGACTTGGATTAATTTGAAGAGAATGGATGATTATGATGAGTTAACGAAATATTTAGGAAGTAAAATTTCCGTCTAAAAATTTTACACTTTTACTTAAAAATCGGTTGACTTTAATTATATTTTATATCTTTTAAGTTTTATACAAATATTTTATCAGTCAATTTTTTTAATATTGTTAATGTGATAATGGGCCTAGCCCACTTAGGCCCATTAGGGCAAAACCCTAACCATTTTTTCCTATAAACACTTGTGTAAATGTTGTATTCTTTAATATCTTCTTTATATGTATTCTAGCATCCATTTATACTATCAATATAATACTTCTCAATTCTCTCAATATGGTATCAAGAGTAAGTCTTTTCTGAATCTGTTCTCAATAAAATTTCTGCAACCCTTACGTTGCTGCCGCCGCCCTTATTCTCCTGAGACTTTTGTCGCTACTGTAGGTTTCATCGCTACTCCAATATCAACAATAATCACACCACCGTCTTCGTCTTGCAGAGACGAATACAACGCCATCAAAATCACTGCCACTGGAGTCCAGACGCGCTCTCACGGACCTCTAACAACCAGTAGCGGTACCATCCTTTGTCGTCTCAGATTTTGAGCTCTATCGCCACGATCAGGTATCTAAATCCACCTTACGATATACCATCTGAACCGCCTCGACGAGTAGATTCCAACGACGCAAAAATCAGCCCCATATGACACCACATGCGCTCTCATGCGCCTCAAAACCGTAGCGCGTCAGATCTAATCGCAGGCTTGGTTAGAGCCACATCAGTATCTAGTTAGCATCACGTCAGCACCCAATCAGCGACACATCAACGCTGACCAGTGCCACATCAGCGTTGACCGAGTTTCACGTCATTGCCACGTCAGCATCACAGTCAGCGCCACATCAGCGCATGCATCAGCCCCTTGCCACGTCATCGGTTCAACGCAGAATTTATTTTTGAATCGCTTCAGGGCTTTTTAAACCGGTTCTTTGCATATTTGGACCGGTTCCTAGGGTTTTTTGACGTTCTGATTCTGTTTTCGGCCTCCGTTTTGTGGTTTGAGACTCAAAAAATATACTTTCCTCTATATTCGTGTAGTTTTTACGTCGGTTCACCCATTTCTCGCCCGATTCTTGGAGATTTCATATTAGCTCATGGATAATTTTGGTATTATAAATCCATCGGTGACAACAACTTCTCCAGATTCAACAACAATGTCTATGAGTTCTTCGCTCATTTTCAATGCTAAAGAGTGTTCGGATCCTACCTCTACTATTGTCACCATGTCTATTGCAGATTTGGCCTCATTCCTCCTTTAAATATTCTCCAAAATTGGTACTGGTACAAACTTTTCTCCTGCTCTCTCACTTACTACATGTAGCTTTGCTTGGTTCTTTGATTCTGCCTGTTGTAATCACATGACATCAGATCTCAATATTTTTTCAACCAAACTATCTGCGATCAATATTAGTAGTATTCATACCGCTGATGGTTCTCAAATGGCTGTTACCCATACCGGTCAGATTTCTACTTCCCATATTTCTATTTCTGGCACATATTTAATTTCAAAACTCACCTTAAATCTCTTGTCTGTTGGACATGTGAATTGGGATTTGAAGTCATATTTTTTTATAGTGGTTGTCGTGTGCAAGATCATCGGACAGGAGAAACTCTTGGGACTGGTCGTAAGGTTGGATGCCTATTTAAACTTACCAGTTTACATCTTCCACCATCACCACAGCCAAATTTCCCTTCATCAACTTGTGCAACCTCACCACCACAACCAGTATCATCGTCCTCATCTTTATCTCTACAACCACTAGTGTCTCTCTCACCATCTCAACTTTGGCATGCTTGTTTATGCCACACTTCATCTAACCGAATTCAATCGCTTATCTTGAGCCGTCAACTAGATTCAGTTCAACATGAGTCCTTTAAATGTATTCATTGCCAACTTGCAAAACAACCAGCCCTACCTTTCAAAGAGAGTCAGTCTATTTCTCTTGCACCATTTGATTTAATTCATTTTGATATTTCGGGGCCTTCTCTTTATGCCTCGATGAGTGGTTGTCGTTACTTTGTTATCTTTGTGGACAATTATTCTCAATATATATGGTTGTTTCTTATGAAACATCGATCCGAACTATTCTAAATATATTATGAGTTTTCCTCTATGGTTCAAACCCAATTTTCTAGAAATATCAAAGTTTTTCACTCATATAATGCAATGGAATACAAGAATCGTGTTTTTCTTAACCTGCTTCGCAAAATGACACGTTCCCTTATCGCTCATGTCCTAGTACATCTTAACAAAATGGACGAGCCGAACGCAAACATCGACATATCCTTGACACAGTTCGTGCTCTCCTCATTTCTTCATCATGTCCTGAGCGTTTTTGGGGTGATGTTGCCTTTACAGCCGTCTACACAATAAACCGTGTCCCTTTTGCTACAATCCAGAATCAGTCTTTATTTGAGTGCCTTTTCGGTAAACCTCCCGATTACTCTGAACTTAGAGTCTTTGGTTGCGCCTGTTTTGTTCTTCTCAAACCACATGAACACAACAAGTTGGAACCAAGGGAACATCTGTGTGGTTTTATTGGATATGTCATCGAACATAAAGGGTATTGGTACTGGGACCTCATCTCTAAAACTCTTCGTATCTTGTGACACGTCTTTTTTTTGGGAACATCAAATGTTTTCTTCCTTACGGTCATTTGACATGTCAACCCTCACCAACTCCAGATTCTTCACTGATCCATCCATTGGGTTATTTCAAGAGGATACAGTCCTAGTTACTATTGAGTCTACCCCAGCACCACCAGTTGAGCCTAGCCCTGCACCTTATGCTGAGTCCATCCCAGAACCACCAGCTGATCTCACATCTCCAGTTCTAGTGACCATGCCTGAGACTTCTCATGTGGTCAATGATCTTGTATAGCCTTCCGTTGATACCCAGGCTCTAGATCACCCTCGCCGCTCTACCAGGATAACTCATCATCCATCTTACCTTTCTGATTTTTATTATTTTTCCACTATACTTCATCTGCATGAGCCTCAATCCTATAAGGAGGCTAGTACTAATCATCTTTGGCAGAAAGCAATGGACGAAGAACTTCAGGCCCTCACCAAAACTCATACCTGAGATATTGTAGATCTGCCCCTGAAAAAACTCCTACTGGGTGCAAATGAGTATTTAAGATCAAGACACTTTCTGATGGCTTTGTTGAACGATATAAAGCCCATTTTGTTGCAAAGGGATTTGCTCAGGAATATGGTATTGACTATGAAGAGACATTTACTCTAGTGGCGCAACTAATATCTGTTCGTACACTTCTTGCTGTCCCTGCCATTCGAAAATGGACTCTCTTTCAAATGGATGTTAAAAATGCATTTCTCAATGACGATCTTCTTAAGGAAGTATATATACATACCCCTCCCGGTCTAGCTGCCCCTCGAAATAAAGTTTTCCGCATTCGTCGCGCTCTTTATAGTTTGAAACAAGCACCACGGACCTGGTTTGCATTCATGAGTTTGGGTTTACACCAAGTGCTCATGATTCGGCTCTATTTATTCGACATACTGCCAATGGTATTATCCTTCGTTTACTGTACGTGGACGATATGGTTATCACTGGATGATATACGCGGTATTTCTGAACTCATGAAGTTTCTAAATGGCTAATTCGAGATGAAAGACCTTGGCGTGCTCACCTATTTTCTTGGCTTTGAAGTCTTATTGGGTTTTGATGTATATTTTATTTCTCAGGCCAAATATACCTCGGATTTTTTTTTTCCAAGGCTGGGATCACTGACTCAACCATTGCCACTACTCCTCTCGAGCTGAATGTCAAACTTACCCCACTTGATGGTTCACCTCTTCAGGATGTCACTCTATATCGCCAATTGGTTGGAAGTCTTGTATACTTCACTGTCACTCGCCCTGACATTACTTATGCCGTTCATTAGGTCAGTCAGTTTTTGTCCGCTCCTCGGACTACCCATTACTCGGTTGTTCTTCGCATTCTTCAGTATGTCAAGGGTACATTATTTCATGGGCTTCATTTATCAGTTCAGTCTGCTCCCGTCTTATAAGTTTATTCTGATGTCGATTGGGTCGGAGACCCCACCGACAGACATTCAACCACTGGTTACTGTTTCTTTTTGGGCAATTATCTTATTTCCTAGCGTAGTAAGAAACAATTTGTAGTTGCTCGCTCTAGTATAGAAGCTGAATATCGTGCCATGACTGATATAACTCAAGAACTCCTCTGGCTTCGATGGCTCCTCGCTAACATGGGCATCTTTTCTCCTATTGCCACTACCCTACACTGTGACAACATGATTGCTATTTAGATCGCTCACAATGATGTATTCCACGAGCGTACAAAACATATCGAGACTAATTGTCACTTCATCCGTCTTCACATTTTCCAAAATACTGTTCATTTACAATCTGTCAGTTCAGCCGATGAAACAACATATATTTTCACCAAGGCCCATCCACCCAGACGCTTTCACTTTCTGGTTTCTAAACTCAATTTTATCTCTTATTTACCGCCTTGAGTTTGAGGGAGGATGTTAATGTGATAATGGACCTAGCCCACTTAGGCCCATTAGGGTAAAACCCTAACCCTTTTTCCCTATAAATACTTATGTAAATGTTGTATTCTTTAATCTCTTCTTTATATTTATTCTAGCATCCATTTATACTATCATATACGGTAAAGTGTGTCCGGACTATTTTATTCGCAGCTCAACTAATATCTCTTGCATACTCTCTCAGAGTTGTTTACATTTATAATATAAATTTAAAATAAAATTACTGAAATATAACATTTTCAACTTATTTACGGAAGTAGCGCTACCCGAGGTTCGGAACCCCAAGATTGTGGGGCCAGCGGTATACCCGGGGTTCGGAACCCCGGGTATACGAATTTTTTTTTTTTTTTTTTGGTATACGTCAGTTATACCTGAGGTTTGGTATCGAGGGTTCTATGTAGAATCCGGGGTACCAAACCCCGGGTATAACCCGAATTAAAAAAAAAAAAATCATTTTTGCCTAAGAAATTTTTAAAATTTTCGGCAACTTTAAGCTGATTAATAGTGGTCTATCGATATTTTAAATAAATCTATTTTTTTGTGCATAAATTAGGTTCAAAACACTACATAGTGCTTTTTACAACATTAAAAACGGACAAATGGATGAATTTTAAAAAATCGCCAAAGTTGACCAGATGAGTTGTTTCGATAACGGCTGATTTTTTTTGGGCAATTTAGAATTAACAAAAGATTGCATGTCCGTAACAGAAATGAACCAAATTTTTTGTATATAAATTATGTTCATAACACTACATAACAAAACTTAGAACACTAAAAACGGACAAATGGATAAATTTTAAATAATCGCCAAAATTGATCAGACGAGTTGTTTTGATGACGATACAGTTTTTTTGAAAATTTTGAATTAACAAAAAATGGTCGTCTATCCGTAACAGAAATGATCCTAATTTTTTTGTATAAAAACTACGTTCATAACGCTAAATAATAAAATCGAGACTACCAAAAATGGATTAGTGAATAATTTTTAAATAATTATTATTATCATAACATTTATTACTCTTCAATGTTTCAAAAAACACTATATTACTCTTCAATGTTTGGATGGACATAACTTTGCACTCGGTGATTCGTTGGGGGCAATTTTTTTTTAAAAGTTGGATTTGATTTGAGTCATCACTCTGACTTTTAAAGATTTCAATTTTATCAATAGAACAAGACACACGTTCGAAACGAAGATTACAAATTTATTCACCCAACACATCGAATCCAAAATTGAAGGTACAAACGGGTTTTATTTGAAAAAATACTAGACTAAACTGCCTATGGCGTTTGCGGCACCTAGATCTCGAAAAAATACCCGAAATCAAGAAAAAAATCGCCCCAAACGGACCACCGAGCACAAAATTATGTCAATCCAAACTTTTTCTATTATTTTACGTAAGTTTTATTTTCTCTCGATACAATATTATCCGTTTTTGGTGTGCTCGATTTTATTATTTAGTGTTATGAACGTAATTTGTATACAAAAAAATCAGGATAATTTTTGTTACGGATAGATGACTATTTTTCGTTAACTCAAAGTTTTAAAAAAAACTGTATCGTCATCAAAACAACTCGTCTGATCAACTTTGGCGATTATTTAAAATTCATCCATTTGTCCGTTTTTAGTGTTCTAAGTTTTGTTATGTAGTGTTCTGAACATAGTTTATATACAAAAAATTTGGTTCATTTTTGTTACGGACATGCAATTTTTTGTTAATTCTAAATTGTCGAGAAAAAATTCTGCCGTTATTGAAACAACTCATCTGGTCAATTTTGACGATTTTTTTAAATTCATCCAGTTGTCCGTTTTTAGTGTTGTAAAAAGCATTATGTAGTGTTTTGAACCTAATTTGTGCACAAAAAAAAATAGATTTATTTAAAATATCGATAGACCACCGTTAATCAGCTTAAAATTGTCGAAAATTTTAAAAATTTCTTGGGCAAAAATGATTTTTTTTTTTTTTTTTTTAATTCGGGTTATACCCGGGGATCGGAACCCTGGGTATACCGCCGGCCCCACAAACCCGGGATTCCGAACTCCGGGTAGGACTACTTCCGTAAATAAGTTAAAAAAATGTTCTATTTTAGTAATTTTATTTTAAATTTATATTATAAATGTAAACAACTCCACTCTCTCACGTCACTCAGCATGGTGCGATTAAATTACCTTTCTATTATTTTTCCCTCTGCCGCCAACTAAAGAAGTGCTTTCTTTTACAGCAAATTCATGAGGTTAGTTTCTGATTTTGATTCTTCCCATGTGCCAATTCCTTGTCATATATGACTAGATAAGGTTAAAATAAAATATTAGACCAACTTGATGGATGAATTCCTGTAGGTTTTTTTTTTTTTTAGTATTATCATTTCTGATTTGAAATGTAGGTAATGATACCATTGGCAGAAGGTTTTGACAATCATTATTTTATACTTCCAATAAATTTGAATGATTGATTGGTTTTCCACAGTCATTCAATTCTTCTAATTGATCATAAAAAATCTGGGTTTTCTTTGGATTCAAGAGGAGATGCAGGGTTTTTTTTTAGATTTCTAGGTTATGATGATATGAACACAAGATGTTTGATAAAAGTTCCAGCTGAAAAACTGTAGTCAAGAACTCAATTTTCAGCCACTTTTTTTTTTTCCTTCATGGGAATGTTTGATGGAGTTATGAAGATGTCTTTCTTACACAAGCTAAACATCTCTCCAATCTTTTTAGCCTATGGAGAAAGCAACAAGAACAAGAAGAAGACCAATTACAGAGAAAGATCAAGGTCATCAATGGCGGCTGTTCATGCAGTTCCCATCAAAATTTCTAGCTCAATCACAGGTTTAACAAGATCTCAATCACCCAATTCGAAGGTTAAAGAATCAAACCTCGTCGGTGTAATAGGAGGAGCGTCTTCTTGCTCTACACTCATCTTTTTGGCAAAGCTTGTTTTCTGGAGCTCAAGAAATGATGAAGAATGTGTTCCTTTCATTGTCTCCAGCGATCCGTCGATAAATAAAGAGGGCCCGAAAGCAGTTATCGAGAATTTGAGGGTTAAAAGAGTATATCTAGAGCGGGGGGGAGCGAAATTCATAGTCATGCCCTGCCATGTGTTTCAGCTGTGGCATAGGGAGATATCAGAGGGATGCTCTGTGCCTTTTTTTGATTTGTGTGATTGTGTTGTGAATGAGCTTGGAAATGCGAGGCTAAAGCCACTCGAAATAGGGAGGAAAGTACGAATCGGGGTGATCGCCAAGGATTCGGCTTTGATCGGTGGTTATTATTTAGAAAAACTACAAAATCAGGTACTCGAATTCACTATAAGATTGTGTTTGGAATCATAATTCGAGCTTCAGAATTGGATTTTGAAATGAAGGTGTTCAATTTTTAATTCCAATTCCAAAGCTCCAAATCCGTACAGCCAAACGCTACTTAAGTAGCGTTTGGAAGCACAGAATTTGAGCCTCGGAATTGTATTTTGAAATGAATCTGTTAAAAAAAAAATCAGATTTTTAGATGTGTTTATTTCCAATTCCAATTCCAATTTTGAAGCTCCAAATTAATACATCTTAAAGGTAGCGATTGGAAGCACAATATTTGAGCCTGAAATTGGATTTTGAAATGAACACGTTCAATTTTTATTTTTTTTCTAGATTTTCATATGCCTTCAGAAAATTCTGAAAGCTCCAAATCGATTTAACCAAGCTCTACTTAAAAGTAGTGTTTGGAAGCACATAATTAAGGAATATGATTTAAATATCAATCATTGCAAATTTTTAGTTTTTTTTTATTCGAATTTAGAAGCTCTATATCTGTACAACCAAACCCTACTTAAGGTAGCTTTTGGAAGTACAAAATTCATGAATTGAATTTAGAAATGAACGCATGCAAATTTTCTGATTTTTTTTAATTCAAATTTTGAGCTCTAAATCCGTACAACCAAAAGCTAATTCTATATATATAGATATATTTTTTCCAAATTTTTACATGCATTCATTTCCAATTCCGTACAAACCAAACACTTCCTAAATTTTACCCTTTTTTGGCATTTGATTTTTTTTTTTCATCATGGATTTTTGTAGGGGTTTGAGGTTGTTTTGCTTGACAAAGAAACTACAGACCACATTATAACCCCTGCAATCGAAGCTCTGAAGAGAAAAGACATGGAAGGGGCTCGTAATCTCCTCAGAATCGCCATTCACCTCCTATTGGTGAGGGCGGTAAACAGAGTAATTCTTGCTTCTGACGAATTTCAAGGGCTTTTGCCTCATGATGATCCACTGCTCAAGAAATGCATCAACCCCATGGATGCTTTGGCTAGATCGACGATAAAATGGACTCGTTCTGTAGAAAAGGTACGCCAACAAACTTAGGCAGCGTTTGGTTACGTGAAATTGTAGCCTTGAAAATTGGAATTCCAAATATTTGATTTTGTGCTTCCAAACGATGCCTTAGTGTTTTGGGAATGCTAGAATGATCTGAAATTCGGGTTTTAAGCCCTGTTTGGCAGCAGAGGCCTTATTTTGCATGAAATGTTGAGGGTGAAAACAGAGTCCATTGTGTTCAATCCATGTAAATGAATTATATTTTGTGTGAAAATAGCGTATCTTCATGCATTTATAGCCATATATATGTATTTATGTATGTATGCATGAATGCATATATATGTGATCATGTTGAATTGTTCTTTGTTTGCTTGAATCATGAGAAGTTCAATCAACTATCAATTGTTCCAACAAGAATTAATTCAATCATAATAGAAACATTAATGGGAACATAAGCATAAGAAAGGAAAGGCTAAGGTGGTGTTTAGTTCGTATTTTTGCTTTTCTGTTTCTACTTCCAATAAACTGAGATGAGAATTTTGTGTCCGTTATGAAGTATTCCAAGATTAGAAACATGTTTAGTAATGACCATTGTCCTGAAATTGTTTCTTTTTAATTTATGAGAACAGAAACAAGTATTTTAGTGTTGGTGACTGGCGGGGTGGTCAGTTTTGTGAGAGTGAACATGAATCAACATTTTTTTGTTTCTTAGATGTTTAAGGAATTCAGGAATTATTCGTAAATTATTTCCAAACTTTTGGGAACAGAAATGTGTTTAGAAAATGCGTTTTTGTACATTAATCTCAAAATTTTGGGAGCGGGAACAAAAATCAGGAATCGGAAATAGTAACCAAATGGGGCCTAAATTGCACTTTGCAGCCCTAAAGTCCGAGTGTGGTCTCATTTTAACCAATGATGTCTTAATTGTTGCAATGTATCCCTTGAGGTTTGCTTTTCCTATCACTTTGATTTAATTAACTCTAACAATACTCAAATTTTAAAGCTGCAAAGTGCAATGTAATATTCTTTTATAGCAATAATTTTTTTCTAATGTGCAATCCAATGACTAATTCCAACAAAAAATTTATCTGAATTAGGCAACTGGATCAAAAGTAAACTTTAAGGGAGTAAATTGCAACAAATAAAATATCAAGGAGCAAAGCGAGGCTTCAATTAAACATTAGGGGTGTAAAGTAAAATTTAATGGATGAACACTAACAACCAAATCCACCCAAGATGTCCATACCGGGGGTACTTTGCAGCATTTCCCCTGTTTTGAATTGAAGTATATCAATATGGATTTGTGGAGTCTACCTTGTACAAAAGAAATTTTAAGAAAAAACCCATTATTTAATTTTGAAATTCCAAATTACTTTTGGGTATTTTATTTTTTAGTCCTTTGTTAGAGGCTATTTCACTATTCAGACCCTTGTACAATGTGTATTAAGTTTTCAGACCACATCAATTCTTTAGGAAAAAATCTTTCTATTTTACCTTTCCTTTTACAGTTTATTTACGAAACATGCCATTCTGAGGATACAAACCACTACAACATGAACAGGGCACTAAATAAAACCCCCTAAATACGTAATCCGCGTCTATATACCTGATTTCTGAATCAAATCATATAAAAATGTTATCAAATTAAAGAGCTCGTCGATATCTTTGCAATTGTATTTTTTTTTTCTGTTAACAGTAGCGGGTTGCGTTAATATTAACGCACTGTTAGCAGTTGGCGTGTTACCGCGTCCGTTCTGATTCTGATATGTCCTACTACCCGTTCCACGATCTGCACGATTGCATACAAAAAACCGCCAAAATGCTCTCTATTCTCTCCACGCTCTCTATTCTCTCCGTGCTTAAAAACTCCGAAACCCTAAAACCCTAAAACTAATAATCCAAAATCGCCCCGTCGTCTTCAGATAATGGAGAATTTTGAACACGCCCTGTCATCTTCCACACAGAAACGAGGAATCCTTAGTCCCGACAGTATGTGAAACCCTAAAATCGATACACTTTTGTTCGGCGACAACATTTTAGAAATCAAAATCACAAAACGAGACGATGATGTTCGTCTATTTTACCTGACTTCGACATGTTGTGTTCCCCTGTTTTGATTTTACGTTTTTTTTGAAATCGTATGTCGTGTTTTGTTTCGTGGTTTTGCGATGTTGACCCATATGTTGTTTTGCCTTCGAAAAGAAGAAATTTAAAAAGAATGCTTGAGTTAACGTTAACATTAATGTGAGTCGTATGTTCAGATTTAGGTTTGTTTGTTTGTCTAGTACACCACTATGTACTATGATTGCGTTAATGTTTACACGTGGATGTAATTGCGTTAATGTTAACGCAAATAGACGTTTGCCTGTAAAAAAGGAGGGGACCGTTTTGCGTTACTCGTATGTATTTTTCTCAAATCTGGTACGACATTTGAGTTTTTGAAAAAATATGCATTAACATTTCGTGGTTTTGAGATGTTGACCCACATGTTGTTTTGCCTCCGAAAAGAAAAAAGAATGCTTGCGTTAACTTTAATATTAATGTGAGTCGTATGTTTAGATTTTGGTTTGTTTGTTTGTCTGGTACACCACTATGTACTGCGATTGCGTTAACGTTAACGCGTGGATGTAATTGCGTTAATGTTAACACTAATAAACGTTTGCCTGTAAAAGAGGAGGGGACCGTTTTGCGTTACTCGTTGGTATTTTTCTCAAATTTGGTACGAAATTTGAGTTTTTGAAAAAAAATGCATTAACGTTAACGCATTTATTGTGTGCGTTAACGTTAAAGCAAAATAGTTGCCTGTTTTTGTTACATAACGAGGGATATGGATGACTGCTTTAACGTTAACGTGTGGCTTGTAATGTGCATTAATTGTGTTTTCATGTCGTTCTTGTAGTAAAACTCCTTAAGAAACCCAAAAAGGAAAGCTCGAGCCAGCGGACGTTCTTTTATCGCTCTAACCTTAAGCAGACGTATGAATTGCTAAAAGAGTGCAAACTCAAAGATCAGCATAAGACGCTTCTGGCCAGGACCCCATTCGCAAAAATATTCGAGGTATTATATGAGCAGCGAGTGACGCTCGAAAACGTCCACAAAAATGATGATCTCATTGAAATGATCATCCGATGCTACAACCCTGCGCGGGGGTTTTTTAGGATAGGGGGCAGGCTCATCCGGATAACTCCGCTGGACATCCAGCTGATATTCAGAATAGCAATGGGCGAAGAACCAATTGTTTTGAGTCGCTACATAAAATTCGACTCTTCCTTCATGTCCAAACTGACATTTGCAGACAATGGGTTTTGTGTTGCGTATTTGAGATGACAAGTGCAAGCGAATGTGAACGCCATGTACAATGAAACAATACATGATGTTGTGCGCATGGTCATTCTACACCTGATGACCACATCCTTCTTTGCGACAACTGGGCAGCAGGTCCAGAAATCGATGGTTCGCTATGTTGAAACGATTGAAGACATGGCAAATTACAACTAGACAACTGCAATATTCACAGATCTGGAAACCAGCCTCAAGAAATCGTATATGGAACCCCGGTCAGTCATGGGATGTGTGCTTGCTCTTCATGTATACACATACCCATTGTGAAAACGTTTTTCAAATATTTATAAGCGTTGTTTGTGGACCCTACTTGACATAGTACAAATTTTGCTTACAGTATTGGTTGTACGAGCACACAACGTTGGTTGACCACACCGAGGGTAGGGAGCATAGTGTGCCGCGTTTGGAGCGATGGTGCCTCACCATGTTTTTTTTCCAACTTGGGAGGCATTCCCCTCGGGTTACTGCCAGCTGATAAGGTAAACCAAAAAAACATGTTGTGCTTTTAATAAAAATGAGATGGGGGAGGGGGGGGGGGGGGGGGGGGGGGATAAATGCATTAACGTAATGACCTTATTTTGGGTTACCATTGACGTTGCTGATGGGGGTAATTGTGTTAACATTGATGCAAGTACGTAAAACATGATATGTGGCATTTGCGCTAAGGTTAACGCAATTAATTATATGCGTTAACGTTAAAGTAAAATAAATTATGTATGGCTAGATTGTTATTGCGTTAACGTTAATGCACTTATTATTTGCGTTAACGTTAACGCAATAACAAAAAGTAGGATGTGTGTGGTTGAATTGTTATTTACGTTAACATTAGTGCACTTAGTTATTATTTTTTTGTAGCTTATGTTTACCGTTAACACAAGTAATATAACTTTAATGTTAATGTGATCAGTTAGTTGGTTGGGGGTGTGGCCAGATTGTTATTGCGTTAACATTAACGCACTTATTATTTGCGTTAACGTTAACGCAAATAATAAGTGCGTTAACATTAACGCAATAACAAAAAGCAGGATGTGTATGGCTGGATTGTTATTTGTGTTAACATTAGTGCACTTAGTTGTTATTTTTTGTAGCTTATGTTTAACGTTAACGTAAGTAATTTAACTTTAATGTTAACACAATCAGTTAGTTGGTTGGGGGTGTGTGTGTGTGTGGCTGAGTTAACGTTAATGCTTGCACATATGCCAGGTGAAAGATCAGCTCGCTGATGAGACTTTAGCAGAGCTTCAAATGGGGATTGCTTTGAAAGGGGCTAGTGATGACTCAATTAAAGATAGCCCGGGCAATGAGGGCGGAGATACAGACGCTGGTGCTGATGATGGCTATGATGCAATGGTTGACAACATCATAGGGCGGTATCTTACACCCCTCATATATCATCCTTCTCCCGTCCCCACTCAAGACGCAACCAATTTGGGTGATGATTCTGCCCCCGTTGAGAGTGCATTTTACACACCGTCAGCGGGTGCCTTGGGGCCACCGTCTGTGTCCGCACGTACAGTTGATGACATCCGCAGACAGATCGAACACATGCAGGGTGAGTTCGCTGCGAATAAAATGGAAAAAGAGCAGACCATTGCAGCGTTGCATAGGGTGATTGCAATCATAACCGCTGCCAACGTCGAGCAGAAAAAGGAGATTGATCATCTGAAAGCATCGTTGTTGCAAGAAAAAGAAAGTTATGAGCGTTCTGTCTCCAATCTCTCTGCAAAATTAGCGAAATCAATTGGGGAGAAGAGAGACATCCTGATGGAAATGAGCGTGCACGACGTGACTCAGAAGTATAAGGAGCTCGCCGTCGATACAGAAAAATATGACCTTAGGCGGAGATGTCACGAGCTCGCCCAGGAGGTGGATACACTGAAAAACACAATCGAAACGTTGAATCAGCAACATGCTGATGCTGCTGATGAAATGAAGAAGAAATATAATAATCTTACTCTTAACTTGAAAGCAGAACAAGAAATCAACAAATTGCTAAGAAAGGAGAAGAAAGAGATAGCCAAATCAGACGTTAAAATGCGTGTGGTGCTAAATAAACAAATACAGGACCTCCAGACGAAATTGAACGCCCACATGCAAACGGGGGGTGGGGGTACCCCTACCACTCTCGCAGTCTGCGAACCTCAAGAACCTCAACCGCTCTCTATGGTCATGCCGACTGACACCCCCGATGCACCGTCGCCAGTCCCTATGCCTAAGTCGCATGGGGGGGCAACGCAAAAAGTTAGCTCCATGGTTGGTCGAGTAAAGAAAAATGAGAGGCAACCGAAGAAACAAGGCAGTGATTTTGTTTACCCCAAAGCAAAAGGGAAAGGGAAGCAAAAAGAGAGATCTGACATAGTTAATGTCGATGAGCTCCCGCCGGCAACAATGTATGAAGACAATGCAATACTCCCAGCTCGTAATTCGACGACCGTTGGTGCGATGCTTGTTGACAATGATTGGGAAAAGTTGTCCGTGATTTCCAAAGAGGGGCCAGGGTAAAAAAATACAACATAACTCAAAGTGCCTGTTTACTTTTGAAATGCCTTTTTCCATAAAATGTTTGCTGATCATGTGATCTGTTGTTTTTGACAATGTCCCAGTACATTCGTGTTTGGAGGTGGGAAACCCATGGCCACGGTTTCATGTGGCGATATCATTTGCATGATTATGGAGCGACGTGTGTCGGATAACGTATGAAACTGACTGCATAATGTTTGTGATTGACTTGATTAACTGCTTACATCAACTTGTTTCATAAAAATGTGCTTACGTTACCAAAATTTGCGTTAACGTTAACGTGCTGTCTTTCCCCCTCCCTTCACTCACAGGTTATTGATTCGTATGGAGAGTGTTTGGAAGATCAAATTAGATCAATCAATCACATGCGGATGTCCATGTCAAACGAGCTGTTGCACGAAACGCGGTTCGCGCTATCTTGCATTTGGGTAAGACGCTTTAGCACGTGTTAGTTTTTTTCCTTTTTTCATCCAAACTTGCTAACACGTAAAAACAAATCATAGAATGTTATAAGAGAGGACAACAATGTGCTGCTGAAAGAACTCTACTACACAATCTCCACCGCGTTCAGCAAAGAAAACCGTTATGTTGTGTTCCCGATGAACACTAACGGTCGCCATGCGTCACCCAATCACTGGACTGTAATGGTGCTAGACATACATGATAAAAAATGGACATTCTACAATTCCATCCATCCTAGGAAGAACACGACTGATCATTATTATAACGATGCGCTTACGGTGGTATGTGATTTAACATGGGACTACTTTGACTGTCTGTAACTACACTCTGTTTTGTTTGACTAACCTAAATTCTGAACAGAAAAGGTTTGTGGAACGACATATCAATATGGAAATACATCCAGATTGGGGCGACGCACGTATCGAACAATGTCTCGATTCACCGCAACAACGCGAGGCGTAAGTTCACCTGTCCAAAGCATGTGTACTAAAAATCGTATGTATTTGCAAATTTATCATTCTTATCTGTTTACCTTCCCCCCCCTCGGTTTGCAGGATTGATTGTGGCATTTTTGTTATGTACATCATGAAACAATATGCTGCAAATATGCCTGTCGCGAAAAAATTGTCGGTGGCGGATGTCCGGGGTGTCCGGAGAGACGTAATACACGCTCTAGTCAACCATCCGCACTACAGTTGGGTCCCTGTGGTGGGCGGCGATGTTGAAAAAATCCAACCAGATCAGGGCATCCCCTGACCTACGGGGGAGTTTATCAATGATACAAGACAAAAATCTGAGAAAATATATATATCCCCTTGTTTAATTCATGTTTTGCGATTTTGGGTGCTTGTGTTTTATGGGTGGTTTAATGTGCAAACGGCGTTAACGTTAACTTGCAAAAAAATGCGTTATCGTTAACTCGAAAAAAAATGTAATTAACTCTTATTTCATCCGTTGATTTATTGCGTTGAATGTTTTGCCTTTTGATTTTGCTGTTGGGTTTGTAATTGTGTTAATTGTTAACGCAATTTGTAATTTTACATGTGCTGGCTGTAACCAAACGCGTTAACGTTAATGAGCTTAGTTAATGTTTAGATTTGGTTTAGTTTGTTGGTCTGGTTAAACAATTTTTACTAAAAAATGTGTTACCGTTAACGCAAATGATCTTACTTGTGTTGCTTGTCTTTGTTGCTGGGTTGTAGTTGTGTTAACGTTAACGCAAGTATGTTAAATGGGCTGATTTTGTTAATCCGTTAACTTTAATGCAATTTGTACTTTCGTTCCAGGTTAACGTTAACGCAAAAAATGCAATTGTTTTGTTCTGGTCTGTAAAAAATTGCGTTAATGTTAGCTAGATTAGTTAATGTTTAGATTTGGTTAGTTTGTTAGTCTGGTGGAACAATTTTTATTAAAAAAATGTGTTACCGTCAACGAAATGACCTTAATTGCGTTCCCTTTGACTTTGTTACTGAGTTGTATTTGCCTTGACATTAACGCAATTAGTTACTTCCCTGGTTGTAATTTTCGTTCACGTTAACATTAACATAATTGTATCTTGCGTATGCTGGTTTGTAATAAAAATGCGTTAATGTTTACGCGATTAGTTATTTGAGTTTTTTGGTTGTAAAATGCGTTTGCGTTAATGTTAACGCAAAAAATGCCATTGTGTTGTTCTGGTCTGTAAAAAACTGCGTTAACGTTAACTAGATTAGTTAATGTTTACATTTGGTTAGTTTGTTGGTCTGGTGGAACAATTTTTATTAAAAAAATGTGTTACCGTTAACGGAATGACCTTAATTGCGTTGCCTTTGACTTTGTTACTAGGTTGTATTTGCCTTGACGTTAACGCAATAAAGTTACATGTGATGGTTTCCTTACTGGGTTAACGTTAATGCAATTAGTTACTTCCCTGACTGTAATTTTTGTTTACGTTAACGTTAACGTAATTGTATCTTGCTTATGCTGATTTGTAATAAAAATGCGTTAATGTTTACGCAATTAGTTATTTGAGTTTTTTGGTTGTAAAATGTGTTCACGTTAATGTTAACGCAAACTGTGATTTGCTCTTTACTGGTTTGTAAAAAAAAAAATGCATTTAACATTTACGCGATTAGTTATTGAGGTCGGTTTTGTAAATGCGTTAACGTTAACGCGATTAAATTATATACAAAAATTATGAAAGCGTTAAACATTAAAATGTGCGAATCGTACTTGCGTTGACGTTAACACAAAAAAAAGTTTGTGTGTGTATAATACCTGTTTACGCAAAACAAAAACATCATGTGAAAAGAACGAGGTTCCCCCTTTGACATTAAACACATAAAGTGTTGCTGTGTCAAAACTACATAAAAAGAAATATTTGATTACTCTGTGCTTTAAATTGCAGCAATGCATGTCTTCCTGTTGTGGTGCCCATTCTTTTTGCATCTACCACATCTTATTTCTGGGATCTCACCTCTTAATAAGATACGTTTCTTCCGCGGTCGACCTGGTTGTTTTTTTTGTGATCGACGGGATAATTACAGCTTTCGATGCATTCCATTCCGGCTTCTCGAACGTGGGTACACCATATATACCTTCCGAGTAGGTCATTCGATAATATTCCACCGAGAAAAACGACTCAACGGATGAATGTATATTCTGGCCGCTTTTTTGTATCGCCGCACAAGCATGAACACAGGAGAAACCATTTCCCTGCCACCCAAAGCAGGAGCATTTTTTTTTTTAATTTTTTATCCACATCAACCAGAACGGATGGGATCGAGTGCACTTCGTATACGCTGTTGCCGTACTCAACAACATTCCACGTCCGCCCGCGACAGCATTTGATCTCGTACTCGGTATAGGAAACCCGTCATTAGGAGTGATTCGGCGCGTCTCAGTGACAACTGGTTCATTACCTTGCACCTAATCTTGTCGACCATTAATATGATCGACAGGTGCCGGTAATCACAAATCCATGCATTGAATGACTCCGCTAGGTTGGACGACATCTTCCCATATCTTTTGCCTTTGAAAAACATGTTATAGAAGTTGTCTGGCGGTACATCCTCTAGGAAATTCTCTACTCGTCCCATACCTTCTATTCTCAATTCTTCCCTCAGCTGGTAGTATTTGTTAAGCATCGTCGCATATGCCATCATCGAATATTTGTGCACGGGCTTCTCCTTCCACGCTTGTTTCAAACCTGCTAATTTGTCCCTCATATTGTTCTTCAGGTGGTTCAAGCAATAAGAATGAAAACAATCCGGGAACATCTTCCGGACCCCTTCAAGAATGCCACTATGTCGATCAGAAATGAAGGTTAGCACACGTTCTTTCGCCACAATTTTTTCTAAATTGGTCATGAACCAATACCAGTTGTCATCGTTCTCCTCATCAACAATAACGAATACAACCGGGAAAAACCTATTCATTTATGAAAAACACAAAACAGATCAGCGTGCGGTAAAAAAATATTGTATACCCAGTCGTTTAAAAATGCGTTAATGTTAACGCATTTAACGTAAACATTGCAAAATTTTCCATGTCTCATCCCCATACATGATCAGCTTGTCTTATTAGAAACCTCTCTCTCACAAAACTGTTAAAAAAAAAATGTAAAAAAAAATAAGAAAGCGTTAATTGCATCTAATGTGTTAACGTTAAGTGTTATTGCGTTTATGTAATAAGTAATCAACCAATTTACCATTGTTTCCATCCTTTGCGTTGGCCGCCAACAAACACCCCTTGTACCTACCTCCCAGAAATGTCCCGTCTAGAAACAGTATCGGTCTGCAGTATTTGAACCCGTGCGCAGTCGCATAGAACGATACAAACAGTCTCTTGAAATGCCCAATTTCTTTATCATAATCCAACGCCAGGTGGCTGTCTAGTTTCGTCTGCCTGCATGCATCCAAGTACTAGCGCAATTGATCATAAGACGATTCGTGGTCGCCATACAAATCATCCTGAGCTTTTTTCACGCCGTTCCATGCAATGTGATATGGGATCTCAATACCATAGTCATTCTTGAATGTGTGAACAACGTCAATTGGGCGAGTTGACGGAGTATTCCGAACTAAGTCTAAAAGACATGACTTCACAACACTACAGTTCATCTTCTCATTCCTCGCTGTCCTATAAGCAGCGCTGCAACTATGATTTCTCTGGAACTCCCAAATATAAAAAACTCATTCCTTTCGTCTAGCCTGCCATGCACTCTCCATTTGTATTCCCTCTCTTCCTTGAGTGAACATTCATGTAAGACCTCAATCGTAGAATGTACGTCATTAATAGTTGCATTTTAGAGCATTCAGGAAAATACGAGGTAAAATGATGTTAATTAAAAATTCAAATTAAAAAAAAAATAATAAAAATTAATTAAGGGTCAAATTGCAAATTTAAAAATATCATTCTAAACTTAGGATCCAAATTGTCATTCAATTTATAAAAATTTAACTGTCAGGGATCAAATTGCAATTTAAGAAACTTATAAATGGTGAATGGAACTTAAAAGAAAACTTTAAGAAAGTTGGGGGGAGAAAAGAGAAATTTATTAAAAGTTTTTATTTATATATATATATATATATATATATATATATATATATATATATATATATATGTCTGTGTGTGTACCGAGAGTTCAACCAGAGTAGGGAAATCGGACGTGGGCAACGTGGCAAGTTAAGATCATCTCTTACCACTCAAATCATGCATATAAATGGATCTATGCAAGCTATCATGATAAAAAAAAACTTTAAAAATAATCTGGTAATCAAAAAAAATAAATATAAAATTCTGGAGAGAGAGAGAGGGAAACGGAGGGGGGGTTCGGTGGTGTGTTTCCTCCCACGGTGGTGGGTTCTCCGGTGATACTGTAGGTGTACGTGGGTGTGTCGTTCGGCTGTGTTGTTGATCATCGACGGGGAATTGCAGCCGGTGACCTTGGAGTACTCTCCGACATGTGGGGGTCGTCGTGCCAACTGAAAATCGAAAAAAATCATGATCGGCCGGCGAAAAAATTGGATGGTCGACGGAGACTGTTGATGAGTATATTGTGTGTAATTTTCTTTGATCATTTTGGTATATGTGTGATGGTGCTCTGTTTTTTTATTTCGTGCCAACGGTGTGTGTGTGTGTTTTCTGTTTCCGTTTGGCGTAGCTGTGCGTGGGTGTTTTGGTTGTTGTTTTGTGCGACATTCATGTGTGTGTCTGACGAGTGTGTGTGTTTGTTGTTTTGTTCATCTGTTCGGTCCGACGGTGTCGCCGCCACTGCTGTGTGTATATGTGTTTTTGTTTTCTGTGTTGTGCCATGTATGTTGTGTGTATGGGTATCGTCGCCGGCGTGTGTGGGTGTGATCAGCTGGCAGTAGGTAAAGTGGGGGTGTGTGTCGGCTGAAACCCAAACAAGAGCAGGGGAGGAGTGAGAGGCCGTTGCTGCGGCTGTGGGGATGGCGTCACGGTCCAGACGCAAAATAGAAACAGGGAGAAGGAAGGAAAAAAAAAAAAAAAGAAGAAAAGAAAAGAAAGGAAGAAAAAGAAAAAGAAAAAAAGGATTCAAAATCCAAAATCCAACCTTTCGGCGAGCGATTCGGAAACATATAAAATTTTAATCAGTTATTATTTCTGTTAAATTAAATTATTAGTATTAAAAATTTTACAATAGTAATAATAATTTTTGTAACCGAAATAATATTTATATAATCGTAAATCTTAAATAGTTTTGGTTCAGTGAAATATTAACATAAAGAAATGGGCAAAAATAACAAATTTTGCATAACTAAATTTGGGGAATGGGAAACATGAGATTTAGGGTCTGCATTGCACGTTGGGTTATTTTAAAAGTAAAATATTAATTTAGGCATGTCGTTGTTAGGTTCACAGGCGCTAGCGTCCCAGTAGGTTTTGGACAGTGACGTTTCGCAGTGCGAAAATCGAGGTGAGTGTACTGTCTTATTGCTAAACTATTTTCTCTCTATATATATATATATGATGACATATATGTCTACTTACACTGTACCATTTCATAAATTATATGGATCAAGCAGGTTTTTGGGGTAAGTTGGTAAAATAAATTTTCGGGGAATTGTGTTGGTTTCTAAAAAGAAGGATTAAAAATAATTTTCGTTGGATATGGGTGGTTTATATTCTCCCCATAAGGGGTGTGGATTTTTGACGATGTGGTGTGAAAATGTATTTCTTCCCGTAAGGGATGTGGATTTTTAACTATACTGATGATTTTAACGATGCCATAGTTGTTCTCCCCGAAAGGAGTGTGGATTATATTTCTTCCCATAAGGGGTGTGTATTTTTCCCATGGGATGTGGATGTTTCTCCCCTTAAGGGGTGTGGATATTTCGTAGGAAGGCATTCCTACGGATGTTACGGTACCGTTGCAACTCCCGATCGTGAGGTTAAAACAATCACTATGGCTAGACAGTGTGTGTTGTGGTGGAGTGGTGTGTTTGAGATGTGTGTTGAGGTGTGTGTTTGAAATGTGGTGTTTTACTTATATTGGGTGATTTATTATTTATTATGGTTATTGGTATGATTTTATACTAGATGAATTTGGACGGAACTTATCTATATCGCTTAATTTTCACTGCTTATATACTTATGTTCGATCTATATTTAATTATGGTAATATTTAGAATGTATTATTATTTTAAAAAATATTTTACTAAGAAGGCAGTACACTCGCAGGTACAACAACTAGGAGTCAGTCCCCTACTGGCACTAGGTAGAGTTCAGTAATGGTGTAGTATGGAAATATTTTGGGAGGAGCTGTCTGAGGCGAACTTGTGAGAGCTTCATTGTTGTTATTATAATTCAGGGACGGGTGCGTCTCTAGTTAGAGATGTTGTATATGGTCAGAATTTATGGTTGTATATATTTCTATGCATCTTGTCGTTTACTAGTGGGTTTGACATTAAGATGAGGTCGTGTCGACGTCACGCCGGCCCCACGGTAACGGGTTTCCGGGGTAGGGTGTGACAATTCAGACCTTCAGCCCAATGATCGGACAATAATGTCTTTTTACGTAATGGGCAAAAAACGGACAACAGGTCGTCCTTCCTGTCCATGCCATCCCGCCCCCCCTCGTCCCGTTGGATATTCAAATAACATCCTCTCCCCGACTGCCATTTGGTCCACTACCGCTGCCGCACACCTTTATCTCCAACCCCACATATTCAAGCTTCATTGCTCGTGCAAGGCTAACCATTACCTCTACGTCATCCTGACACGATATTAGGCACCTGTCATGGCCTAGTATGGAATAAAACATCTCGAACGAAACATCCCTCAACGCGTCCCACCGCGACAACACATTTTGAATAAGCACCGCTTGCGTGAAATAATCATCCACCTTGACGCCCAACGAATAACCATCAAACTTGCACATAAAAAATATGCACGTAGCCATTGAAACCCCCCCCCCCAAGTAAATCTGCAAGATCAAAAGAATGCAACCCCATTGTGCGAGAAAAAATAGTAGATAAACATTAATAGGCATCGGGAAAGTTTAGATTTCAATATGCTTATTGGTCTGTAAGCGCGCTTACTAGTAATTGCGTAAATGTTAACGCAATCAAGTTGACTTGTAAAAACAGGGGTTACATTAACGTTAATACTGCGTTATTCTGGTTCAGTACTTAGATTGATTGCGTAACCGTTAATGCATAAACTTAAAATGTATTAATGTTAAATGCAGCTAAGCTGCTTTGACCCCTCCCCCCAAGTAAATCTGCGAAATAAAAAAAAATGCATTCCCAAAATTGTGCCAAAAAAAAAAAAAAAAAAACAGTCTAGATAAAACACTAATGTGCGTCCGAAAGTTTAGATTTTGTTATGTTTATTGGTCTGGTTGAGCGCTTATACTTATTGTGTAAACATTAACGAACGAACTTGACTGCGTTAACGTTAACGCAATCAAGTTGCCTTTGTAGACCATTATAAAACGTCACCGTAAACCTTACACTTTAGTGTGTCCAGCACTAGATTGATTGCGTAAACGTTAATGCATTAACTTAATGCGTTAACGTTAACGCAAATAAACAGCTTGTTAAACATGTTAACGTTAAATGTTTTATTGAATACAAACGAGTGCCTCTGTAGCTTGTAGCATCTTACTTTTCAGAAAAAGTTGAAAAAACTGTGAGTTAACTAACTTTACTGTGTACAAGTATTACGTTAATGTTAATGCAAAAAATAGTTACAGTTAAAACATGTTAACGTTAAAGCGTTTCGTTGAATACACCAGAGAACCTCTGCATCTTGGAGCATCTTACTTTTCAGAAAAAAACTGAAAAACTGTGAGTTAGTTAACTTTACCATGTACACCCATTCCCTGACTGTGTTTGCTTGTATTCACATTGTTATTACGTCGTCGTACACAAAATAACCACAGTACGTTAACGTTAACACATTACTCACGTTTTCTCATAGCGTACATCCCTCACAAATGGGCATTCAATCATCGCCACCCTCGAACATCTAACTTCAAAAAGGTTGTAACAACGCCGAAAAAACCAAAAAACGATATTAAACGCCCTGACTGTGTTTACTTATATTGACATTGTTATTATGTCGTGGTGCACAAAATAACCGCCCCAGTACGTTGACGTTAACGCATTGCTCACGTTTTCTCAGAGCGTACATCCCTCACAAATGGGTATTCATTCATCACCAACCTTGAACATCCGACTTCGAAAACGTTGTAACAACTCTGAAAAATCCAAAAAACGATATTAAACACGACCATATAACTTTTCAATGAATACAATCGAGTAACTGACCTACTTCACCTTTAAACACAGTCCAAATGCCGTCTTGTGATATAGTCGCCGTCGCCGGCTTTTCAAAATCTTCACCTCGTACAAGTTCTGCAATGCCTACAATTTTGAAGCGAATGTTTTTGAAAATCTGCGCCTGTGTAAGGGATGTCGTACATGTATTTGAATCATCATGGGAAAAAACTCTATTTTGTCGCTTACCATAACCGAATTGATTCGTCCATCTGGCTCGTCGGAGTGAAAATGGGTATTATTGTCCATCGCCGTTCGCCTTGTCTTCGTCGGAGGACTGAAATCTAAACCCATCGTACGGGTTGGTCTAAGCCCTAAACGGTCTTATGAAAAGGGTTTTAGTCTAAGTGATCTCTCTATAAGGAACTATTTAATAAAAAGCTCATTACTTTTTCTATTTTTTTTTTAATAAATAAACCCTAATGTATCTAAATAAATATATAATAGGGACAATGGGTGAGAGGTCCTACATTTAAGCTCTTATTGGTTAAAAGTTCTACATGTGGTAAAAACTTTTGATTTAGTCCTATCTCTTTTAAAAAGACAGAAACCTTACTCACGTGATAGTCACGCGTTAGTTACATGTAATTACTTTTTGTGTAATATTACTGTATTAGTTACAGGTAACTAATTTTTTTTTTCAGTTACATATTCTGATAATATGTAACTTTTTAGTTACATGTCTCTGATATATAACTAAAAAGTTTGATATTTTTCAGTTACATGTATCAATAATATGTAACTTTTTAGTTACATGTTTTTGATATGTAACTAACAAGTTTGATATTTTTTCAGTAACATCATAAAATATTATACATACATACATACATATATATATATATATATATATATATATATATAATTGTAATATGTAACTAATATTATATAAACACATGTAACTAAAAATGCTCAAATATGTGTGAAAAGTATGTGAAAAGTAACAATTATGAAATTGTAACTAACATTAGTTACATGTAATAGAATTCACTATAAAAGTCGAATGTACTCACTAAAAGACTCCCTACAATCTATGCAATATCCCTACAATTTCTGTAATGTTGGACTAAAATACAAGTGGAATCTAACTTAAAGGACTAAATTAAAATCTAATAACATAAAAGGATTTTTCACCAATTTTTCCTATATAATATTCTATATACCAATATGATTTCTCTTTTTCTGCATTTTGGCTCTTCTTCTTATAACCAACTGCAACTCCACACAGTCGGCGGCGACCACACCATCATGGCCGACTCCACCACATCATCACTGGCCACACCCTGCAACGTCTCTATCAACCACCACCATCAATATTGGAATTTTCCCTCTCTCTCTCTCTCTCAGACACACACACACACACACACTCTAAAACACGTCCACCACCACCAAATCTGGCCGGTTATGGCAAAAATCTGGCCGGCTATGGTCAGATCTGATCTCGATTTACCTGTAGTTGACCAGTACGTGACCAGCTACCACCAAATCTGGTGGTAGTGGCCCAGATTTGGCCTTAATTGGTATCTAGTTTTTTCAAGGTAGGATAAATAATTGTTGCGCAATAACCTTGGTGTTAAACTTGTAACAACTTATTTTCTCATCTTAATCAACATTGAATATGAACATAGAGATATTTTTGTTGGGTAGAAAAACTTATTATAATATACGATTAATGGGTATACATAAATTACTGTGCAAAAATTATTTATACAAATTAGCAAAAATATTTTTTGGTTAGTATAAATAGTTATGAGGTTTTTATTATTTACCCCATCTTCCATAGACCATGTCGCGAAAAGACCTTTTAAACTATTCACTTAGTATTCAGACCTTATGGTATATCCAATTAAATTTTTAATCCTTTAGTAGACAAAAAAGAACATAAAAATGCACGTATACCCCTCTTTCTCTCTCTTATTTTACGTTAACGTTATATTTCTCTATCTCTTTTATCTCTGATATAAGTCTCCACAATCCTCACTTTCTCTTTCTCTCTAAACCCTATACACAACGTTTCTCTCTAGATTTTCTTTCTCTTCTCTCTGTCAGTCGAAACGGTGTCGGCCCTTGTGGCGGTGAAGGAGTAACATCATTGAAGATTTCGCCGTCGCTTTGCAAGTGAAAGTTAACGATTTCACCTTTTGGGTGTTAATAGATCTGGGTTTATAGAGAGAGAGTGACGCCGTTGGATGTTAATAGATCGCCGTCTTCCTCGCCTTCGAGTTGTGGTCGTCTCTTTCTCTCTAAACCCTTTCTTCCTCACGGTCATCTCCCTCACTCAAAACCCTAACTCCACTGCCATTCGCAAATTTGATTAGGGTCGTTATCCTCGTCCATCGATCAACGACTCCCACAAGATATCACAAATTGAATCACGGTTGATAAATCTGCTGAAAGAAGATAATGATATCTGCGAAAACTGCATCTCTATGGAAGTTCTAGATTTGAATTTCTTAGATCTGACCCTCTTCTCTCTACCTTAATCTCAGCGGCGACGGATGCAGTAAGGTATTTTTTTTTTGTTTCGTTTGATTTCTTGTGTTTTGTTCATGGTAAATCTATGGAGTCTGATTCTGATTTGGAGTGTTGTTCTTTTTTTTTTTTTTTTTTTTTTTTTTTTTTTAGCCATGGGTGATGTTTGGTTCACCTCTCAACTCTCTACATCGACGCTGATTTTCGACATGGCGCGAACTTCGCCATCGCCATCTTTTAGATATTTGAAACTCAAATATGAGATTTCCAGATTTGAATTGATTTTTGCAGTGATTGTAGTACATTTTTCTGTAAGTTATTGAAATTTATAGATTTTTTTTTCCTGAAATTTTCGTATTGAATAGTGGTGATGATAGTAGGGATATGAATGATGGTGATGGTGGAGGTGGAGGGGGTGTTAATTTTACGTTAACGTTAGTGTTTTTGTGTGATTTTTTCTCATATATTTGTCTGGACAATATTAAATGCGTTAATGTTAACACAGAGAGAGACAAAAAAAAATGTGTATTAACGTTAACACAACCCCAATCCAAACACATATTCAACTCAAAAATGACAAAATGCCATACATGGTAATTAATGTTAACGCGCACAAGACAAAAGTATGCAACAGGACGTTAGCGTAAATATTCAAACAAAAATATGTTAACGCACAGAACCTGCTAAAAAACAAAATACGTTACCATTAAAACCCACAGTCGATGGTAAAAAATACGTTAACGTTTAATGCACACAAACAGATGAGAAAAGAGGCGGTAACTGAATTTCAAAATAAATAAATAAATAAAAATGCGTTAACGTTAACGTAAAATTCAGAACGTAGTTTTGTAATATAGACAAGGTTTGACAAAAATATATATATATATATATATATATATATATATATATATATATATATATATATATATATATATATATATATATATATATATATATATATATATATATATATATATATATATATATATATATATATATATATATATATATATATATATATAGGCAAGGGTGTATTTGCTGAGAATGAGTTAACATTAACGCACACAAAAACAGATGAGAGACGACGAGTTAACGTGGACACATAAAAAAGAATATGAAATGTAATAACGTTAATGTGAAAATCAATTGTAGTTTTGTAAAAATTGTTAAGGTGTATTACTGAACATTTTTAAGTTAATGTTAATATCACGTGTGCATATTTTGTCATGTTACATAAAACAAAATGACAGAATCATAAATAAATGTTAACAGAGGGGGCCAAAATGTAGGACCTTTTACTAAGAAATCTTCGAGGTCTGAAAACTAAATTGTGGTTGTCAGGGGGTCCAAAAAATAAATAGGATGTGGATAGAGGACCAAATAATTAATTACCCAATAATTATTGCACAGTAAACTTCGTGTTAGAAGTTTAACAACATATTTTTTCATTTATAAACAGACGATCATTTTCGTTGCGTAGAAAAACAAAATGCATAATATATGATATAGGTATACATAATTCATTGTGGAACAAATATTTATACTATCTAAAAAATATATTTTAGAGAATAATTGCTCCGCAATAATTTTTATTTTAGAGAATAATTGCAACAAATAAAATATCAAGGAGCAAAGTGAGGCTTCAATTAACCATTAGGGGTGTAAAGTAAAATTTAATGGATGAACACTAAGGTTGTGTTTGGATAGAGGATTTGTAAGAGGGATTTCATTTGGTCAGGGGATTTTGAAATCATTTTTTGGCAAATCCCTTATTTGGGTAATAGGAGAAAGGATTTGTCAAATTCTTTTTTGAGTAAATGGAAGGATTTTGAAATGATTTTAGGAGAGGTTGAATTTGAGAAATCCTTCCCCTTTTTTTTTTCTTTGTTTTTTTTCTTCTTATTCAACGCTTCTTCATCAATTATGACGGGATTTCGAAATGTCGATTTCGTTTTCGAAATCGAAATGGAACGGCGACCGACGACTGAACGGCGAACTATCTCTTCGATTTGTTCTTCATTTTGCTGGATTTGTTCTATTTCTGGTTCAATTTGTTCTTGATTTTGTCGTTGGAACTATTTCTTGGATTTGTTCTTTGTCGTCTCTTCATCGTTGTTCATCCCTTCTGTTTCTCTGTTTTTTTTTTATTTTTTTAAATGGGATAATAGAACAAAAAAAATTTATCTATTCAAATAATTATCCAAACAACGGATTTGTAAAATAAAGGGATTTCAAAATTCAGAATTTTGAAATCCCTTCATTTTACAAATCTCTTAAATTTATCAAATTCTTTACCCATACGCAACCTAACAACCAAATCCACCCAAGATGTCCATAACAACATTTCCCCTGTTTTGAATTGAAGTATATCAATATGGATTTATGGAGTCTACCTTGCACAAAAGAAATTTTAAGAAAAAACCCATTATTTAATTTTGAAATTCTAAATTACCTTTTTTTTTTTTTTTAACAAATAAACCCTACTGTATCTAAATAAATATATAATATTCTATATACATATATGATTTCTCTTTCTCTATGTATTTTGGCTCCTCCCCCTACCACAGGCTGCAACTCCACACAGTTGGCGACCTCCACACCATCATCACGGGCTCCACCACTGGCCACACCCCACGACATCTCCATCGACCACTACCATCAATATTGGAATTCTCCCTTTCTCTCTCTCTCTCGCACAACACACACACACACACACATACATACACACACACACACACACACACACACACACTAAAACACGTCTACCACCACCATATCTGGCTGGCTATGGCCAAATGGTGGTGTTGGCCAAAATCTGGCCGGTTACCACCAAATCTAGTGGTAGTGGTCCAGATTTGACCGTAATCAGTCATATCTAGATTTTTCAAGATAGGATAAATAATTGTTGCGCAATAACCTTGGTGTTAAACTTGTAACAACTCATTTTCTCATCTTAATCAACATTAAATATGAACATAGAGATATTTTCATTAGGTAGAAAAACATAGTATAATATACGATTAATGGGTATACATAAATTACTGTGCAACAATTATTTATACAAATTAGCAAAAATATTTTTTGGTTAGTATAATTAGTTATTGAATAGTAAACTTCGTGTTAGAAGTGTAACAACATACTTTTTCATCTATAAATAGATGATCATTTTCATTGTGTAGAAAAACAGAATGCGTAGTATATGATATAGGTATAAAACTTCATGTTAGAAGTGTAACAACATATTTTTTCACCTATAAACAGACGATCATTTTCGTTATGTAGAAAAACAGAATGCGTAATATATGATATAAATAGACATAAATCATTGTGCAACAAATATTTATACTATCTAAAAAAAATATTTTAGAGAATAATTGTTGCGCGATATTTTTTTTTTACATGTAACAATACAATGTTCTCATCTTAATCCACTTTGAATATGAACTGTTAGTCGTTTTCGTTGGGTAGATAAACGAAGAGCATAATATGCTATTAATCGATCGACATAAATTATTGTGTATCAACTATTTATATACTATCTAACAAAAATATTTTCCAAAATAGTAATTGTTGCTCAGTAAACTTCATTTTTGCTATGGTGTCAATGAATATTTGATGTGGTGAAAACGGTGATGGGAATGCTCGTAGTGGTGGTGGTGAAAATGAATATTTACAGTCGTGGTGGCAGTGATAATGAATATTCACTGTTTGCTGTAGGTGTGTTCAACGTTGGTGATGATAATATGACTCTTTGTTATGGGTGTGTCGATGATGCTAAATGTTTATTGTGATGGTTAATGTTTAGTATTAAAAAATAAAACAAATGATTGAGGCATTTTTGCCATGAAAAATTATACATTTTTAAAATTGGATTTTTCATTTAAAAAAAATAGAGTGAAAAAAAATAGAGAAGGGATAACTTTATTCAATATATGGGCTTTGGGTCGAATACCAAAAAAATCAATAAAAGAATTTATCAGAATTTAATTATAAAATAAAATAATATGCAATTCACAGATTTAGAACACCAGAATTTCACCAATTGATTATGAGAACCGAGAAAAACAGAGTAAAATGAAGGGTCCTCTGTTTCCCCTGTTTCCAGCTCAAGATTTTGTATTTCGATCAATCAATCCGCTACATTTGGCGGCATCAAATCATCGATCCAATCGGCATAAATGTGATTCAACTTTTTCGTTCTATCCCACTTCGATAAATTGTTCTTCCTCTTGCCTTCTACTCTGTTAATCGCGATTTGATTAGGAGGTGCTTCTTCTACAGGAACGGAGAGAGGCTTCAGCTGAACAGAGCCTATATTCTTCATCATATCAGCCTCAACCGGCACCTGCAATTCTGATTCAAAGAAACAAAAAACGACCAATTTCAGGAAACAAATGTGGCGCTTGGTGGCGTTTGTTTAGTGTTTCTGTTCCCATATTCTTATATTTCTGTTTTTGTTCCCAATTCTATAGGGGGGGAAAAAGGAAACAGAAACACTAGACCAACCAAATCGAGCCACAAAATTACTGCAAAAAAACGTAAACACTAGAGAATTTCAATTTAAAGCAAGTAAAGTGGCAATAATTAGCAATAAACCGGTAATATACCTGCTTGCCCATGAGCAAAATGGCATTTTTCTCTAAACGGGCATTGACCCGTTACCTCCCACTTGCTACACATCCTCATCTTCCAAAAAAGGGGTTTTGAATCCGTATTCCCAATCATTTGCACGCTATTTTGGGGTTTTTGTTCAGACAAAGTTCTACTCTCAATCATTGGTCCAGTGGCAGCTGTCTGAATGCTAATTGCGGCGGTTTCCCTCATAGGAGAATCAATTTTAAACTTTGAAGGAGGCTCGTGAAGAAAATTACACTTTTCTCCATACGGGCACTCCTCTCCGTTATAAAACCTCTTGCATATTTTCATCCTATGGATTATAGCATGATCATCATTCCAATTACCAGTTACTCTTTCCTTTTCTCGGATTAGGTCTTGCCAATTTGGAGGGGGCTCTCTCAAGTCGTCTTCACCATGTGCAAAAGTACAATTTTGCCCATTCCGGCAGGTTCCTTCCATGAATTTAGCGCATATTCGGGTTTTGAAGAAAATGTGGCTTGTCCCGTTTACTCTTTGCCTATTGGCCGGTGGTGGTAGATGTAAAGAATTGGCTGCATTGTTTTCGGAAGTTCTAGGCTTTTTGAAGGGTGGGAGTTGTTCGTATTGGGGGTATAGGTCGGTTTGTGCATTGTTTGTTTGGATTTGTGGCTGGAATAAGCCTATATTTCCGGCGAAAGGTGGTGGCAGGAAGGGCGGTGGCAGTGGTGGAGGATCGGAAAAACTCATTCTTTTTGAACTAAATCTATCAAGACTGAATCAAGAAAAACCCTGAAATCAAAATCATGAATTAAACATCTTCAACATCCAGATGATTAAACAGCAAAAATTACTTTTTTTTTTCAACAACAAATATATATATATATATATATATATGTATATATATATATCAAATTGATCAATGAAGACAGACAAGATTCATATAAACAATTTTTTTCTTTCATGAAATTGAGATCAAGAATCAAACAACTTGAATATTCTGATAATTAAAAGCAAATTCATAAAGATTGAAGGAAGGAAGACAAGATCCTGCAAACAAAATCAAGAATCCAACAACTTGAACATGCAAACAATCAAACAAAGACGATCACCGATCAAGATCATCCAAAGCGTTTAATCATGCGAAACAATCAATCAAATAGACCAAAGTATGAATAATCAAACCTGAATTTCCGATACTGATCAGAGGCGAAGACGAAGACGACGAACACCAACCCTAAAACTTCAACAGGCAAGGACCGATCATAAAGGTGAATCCGTACCTGACAAGATATCGATTATATATAATTTATACAAAATCGGATTCATTTGCTAAACCCTAGCCGCTTCATCGAGAATCAGTTACAAGTGGAGTGGGGCTCTAAAACCTCTGAAACGGCTGCCTGCTAAACCCCTAATAGTTCACTTCACAATGCTCATTAATTTCGGGGAAAATTAGGGTAAAATTCCTCCTTAATCTCCTTAATCTTTGAAGAAATTTTCATAATTGATCCTAAATTTCTAATTTTACAATTAGGTTCTTGAGTTTTTAATTACACAATTAACCCCTTAAATTTTAGAAAAAATTGAACTTCATTAATTTTAGTCCAAATTAATTAATAATTTATCATGTTTTAATTTTAACTTGAGTATAGACCCTTAATTATGTTTTGTACGGTGTTTTAGTATCATGGTTAATGCTTTCTTATATTACTAATAAATAACTCTTCCAATTGAGGTATGCATCATTAGCAATTAATAATTTATCATATTTTAATTTTAACTTGAGTATAGACCCTTAATTATGTTTTGTACGGTGTTTTAGTATCATGGTTAATGCTCTCTTATATTACTAATAAATAACTCTTCCAATTGAGGTATGCATCATTAGCAACTGTCGTCATCTTCCGTGGCCCCTTGTTGTTGGATTTAGGCTTCCGGTCAGCGAAATTTTTTAGTTACATGTAATTATTTTTTAAGTGTATCTTCTAGTTACATGTAATTATTATTTTTAATATATTTTATAATTATAATTTCTAATTGTATATTTAATTATATTTTTTAGTTACATTGTTAATATATTTTCAGTCATTTCTCTTTAATTTATATGTTATATATGAAAGTGAAAGCCAAGAGTTGATAATGAACCACAGTAAAGTATTACCAATATCTCCAATCTCATTATCTCTTTAAAATAAAGGGCTAAGATTCAATCAAAACTTATAATAGTTTTATTTATTTCCTTACTTCTATTTTATTTTCACTATCTATCTAACAATAGAAATAATAATAACCACTACTTATTGTTCATTATTATAATAATGACATTAAAAAAATTAGGTACAAAACCAATAACCTCTCACTCTATATTTTCGTTATGTGTATAGTGAAAATTAGGTAATATTGAGATTAATCAAGTAAAATATAAGTAATATTAGTTATAACACTTTCTAGCTTGACACTTTCTTCTTCTTCACTTTTTTTTTTTTTTGGCATATCGTTTATTTTTCTATTTTGTTTCCTCTTTTTTTTCCCCCCCCTTAAATATATATTTTTAATTTAATTTTTTTTATTTTTCCTATGTGGGTTTTGATAATATGCGAAATTGCACTAACGAATTGAAGCAACCAAAAATAAATATTTTGCATTTACAAACCAAACACTCCCCCAATTGTTAAATCTCTTATTGTTTGATAATTGACATTCGACTAATCTTGTTGGCTTAGCATTTTTGTACCTCAATAGTTCAAACATTAGTTATACTAGTAAAGAATATACCGACATCATTTATATTAGTTCAAATATTAATTGGCAAGAATGTACGATTTATTAATAAAAATATAATAACTAAATCAAAATGTAAAATAAAAAATAAAAAAATATCGATAATTATATCGAAGTGTAAAAATAAAACTACTGATAGCCCGTACATAGCGCGGACATACAATCTAATAGGAAAAACTAAAATTGAACACTTAACCATTGGACCTAGGGATGTTAATGGTTCGGTTTCATATAAAACCAAAATCAAAATCGTTAGACATATACTAAAACGAACCGCCGGTTTTTTTAAAACGGTTTTAAAATTGAACCATTTAAATTTATATAAAACCAAAACTAAAATTGCGAAACCATTTAAGATTTTTCAATTTTATAAAAAGCAAAAATCAAAACCAAAATCAAAATCAAAATTACGAAACTGCGGACCATTATTTTATATATATATATATATATATATATATATATATATATACAAACATAACTAACATATAAAACATAAATTCCAAAAAATAAAACCAAACCACAAAACTATTAATTGTTACAATAAACATTTCTAACCATAATTAAAATTCAACGATACTTAAATTAAACGATTGTAACCATAATTGTTAAGAATAATATATATATATATATATATATATTAGAGGTTAAACTGTAAATATATAAAAAGTTAGGTATATATGTCGTAAAAATATATCTAAAGTATCGATTTCATGGTTCGATTTCGCGGTTACTATCCCAAAACTGAAACCAAAATCACTTCGGTTGTTAATTTAAAAAACAAACCCGCAATAAAACCATTTAGTCGGTTTCAAAACATGACCATTTGGTGCGGTTTCTCTCGGTTACCCATCAATTCGATTTTTTTTTTTTTGCCATCCCTACTTGGAACGAAGGAGAACTCAACAAAGGCAATTTATTTGCTCTTATTCATTGTGAACAATCTGCCATTTTCTTTCATTAATGTTCACAAAATTAATTCTTCTATTTTTTTTTTCTTTTTTAACATTTTATTTAAATAAATTTTAAATATTAAATAAAAAAAATGCAAATGTCTATTATTTTTAATAAATATGACATTAAATTGGACAAAATAATTGCATTTTCTATTTTATTCTCTCTTGATATGATTTTTTTGTTGTTGATAGCCATTATTAAAATTTATAAAGATAATAAGTACTAGACAACAAAAGTACTAAACAAACCCTATAATGGCATGAGCCTTCTTGTACTGGACTGTCATTTTAACAAGTACTAAATAACAAAAAATGGGAACTATTATATTGGTTAAAAAACAAACATTAAAAACACAATTAAACAACTAAAAATAAATAATAATCTTTAATATTTAAAGCTTATTTATTTCTTCCCTCTTAACATTTTATTTAAATAAACTTAAATATTATTTATAATCAATATAGTAATTTGAGTGCATTTAATTATTATTTATTATTAATATAGTAGATTGAATGAATTTTATGGTTGTAAGTTTTTCAAATGACTAGGGACATCACTTAAACTTACCCATACAATTCATATTTGGTTTTATTATAATTAATTATATGTAACTTATCTCTTCATCTTCTTCTCTCTGTCGTACCATTAAATAATTTTTTTTATCTCCATCTATTAATTACATATAAAATTTATTAAATTTTATTTGTTTTGAGTATTTCAATAATTTTTAACCAAATAATAGAAACTATTAAATAATATAAAAAAACACCTCTTATATTATTTTAAAACCATTATCTGAAAAACATAAAGTTAAACATTTGAAAACCCTCTAGGAATTGCTTACTTAATATTTATTATTTTGAAAAAATAAATATTAGTCAACATTAATAATTTTAGAGGTTGACATTAATAGTTTTCTAGGTTATCTTTTTAACATTTCTCAATAAATTTATTTTTTCTATCCTCTCATAAAATGTATTAAATATAAAATTAAACGATTAATTGTATCTACGTACAATACTCAAATAATATATTTTTTTTTCTGTACCTGCATATTATGAGGGTCTAAACCTAGTTCATATGAATTGAGTTGCTTATTTTTTTTTTTCCAGGTTTTCTTGAGATAATGACACTTCACCTCCTATAGTCTGATCTAATCATACTTAATACTCCTGTTGTATTTTCATCATCTCTTATTCCTGTGATTTAGACTTTAGTGTAACGGTTAAATAATTAATAAAATTTTACAAAATGATAAATTTACGCTTATACCTGACCTGACCTGACCCGACTTGGGAGAATAAAGGAAAGAAAAAATAAAAATCAAACACATATTATCCGATCCAACCCGATTTGGGAGTATAAATATTAATTAGTATCAAATGAATAAATATTAATTGATATTAAATAATTTATTAATTTTTACTTCTAGGTTTGATTGTTAACTTTAATGAAAAGTATAAGTGTTTCATTATATTGAATTACAGGTGAGTAAGTACTTATAAAAATATTACAGGGTATAAAGTGAAATTCAATCACACCATAGGAGGACAAAATATAATTTAGGACAATGTTATTTGCCCTTCCAATATAAACTCATACACCATTTCTTTTTTAATTTTTAATTTTTTAATTATTATTAGGAAAAATTAAAATAAGACCCATTTTGAATAAAATATTTATAATGGGTCACTTCCCACAAAGTCCATAACTATGAAAACCACACATACTAGTTATTGCGCGGGTATTTAGTGCTATATTAAAAAAAATTATTTGTATTGTGGGTATTTATTGCTATATTTAAAAAGTTTATTTAGTGCTATATTTAAATTTTTTATTTGTAATTTATGTTTTTACTTTGTAAGAACAGATTTGGTACTTCATATCTCTACCAATTAATTTATGAGAACAAAAACATTAACGAACTTGAATAGAGTATTTTAGTGCCAAAATTTTTAGATTATATTTATATGAACATCACAAACTTTTTTGTTACTTCAGTTTCCATTCTAAGCTCTATGTAGAAATCGAAAATTAAAAAGGAAGAGTTAACCAAATATTCGATAAGTTACACAATTACACATTATGGGAGTTTAATTCTTTTTAATTTTATCTAATCTTGGAGGATGGTTCATTTAAGTAAACCACAGCCAAAACCAAGTTTTCATACATTGTGTCCAATACAACGTCTGAGAAAAATCATAAATCTTTTGATGATTTTGATCCCTGGTCCGTTGTGCAAGTATCTGCTTCGTCTTCTCCATGACACTGAAGAAAATTGAACCCCCAAGATAGATCCACAATATTCTCGGCCCCATTCCCTGTATCACCAAAATTCATTTATAATATTTTGAAATTTTAATTGCAAAACATATTCTAAGTCTGTTTCTTTATTTCTTTATGAATGGTTGCAACATAGGACTTGTTTGGTCCTATTTTTGTTTTCAGAGGTTTTGTTTCCAGTTTTTAAGTAGTAGAAATAAAAATATGAAATCGAAGACACTAAACAAAGGGTTCCTTGTGTTCCTAAAGATAGAAAATCAAAGAGATGTGTTAATTAATAACAATACTCTAACAAAATACCAAGCAGAAGAAGAAGATAGCAGTGCCTCATAAATGTCCAACAAACCTGCCACCAGAACTTAGTTTATCAAAATACTCAGCAAAAGTAATACAATTTTCGAAAGTCAACCATGATAAATTTGCCACTAGAACTTAGTGTTTTAGCCTCTAACCTAAGCTCCCTTATCAATGTTAAATTTGATGCTACCAACTACATGATCTGGGAATCATAAGGAATGAATGCTCTAGACATCAACAATCTTCTTGATCTAGCAAATGGGAAGAAACCATGTCTAGAACCAAAGGTGTAGAACACAAAACGTCAAACAATGGCAAAGGCATAGTAATGATCAATGGATAATGGTAGACAAACATCTCAAAACCTAAATTATGAGCACGTTTTCGAGTTTCATCTTGATTTTCAGTTTATATTTATATGTTTGATTTATATGGAGGAAACATATAAATATGAATCTCCATTTAACAGTTTTAGTGCTTTTGTTCCCAAAAATTCAGAACAAAAACTGACATTTTGGAAACAAAAAAAATGTTTCAGTTGTGGTCCCTGAGAGATTTTTAGAACAAATTTATGTCAGCAAAACAAAATTGTTTTCTAGAACGAAAGCAGAAACAAGAATTTTGGGACAAAAAAACAGAAGCAGAAAAAACAAACGCCTCATGTGGTGTTTGTTTAGTATTTGATCAAGCTGAATTCAACTAAAACCCATTTCATTGCTCCAACGTATGAATTCAAAATCAAAATCCAAAACCAAAGAGTCCTATTATCAAACAGATCTCATTTTCCAAGTTTTCTGATAACATAAATACTACACAAACACCATCTAAATAAACATTAAACAAACACCATCAAAGAGAACATGAGAGTAAATTGATTTCTAAGAACAGAAACACTAAACAAAAGCCATCTAAATAAATACTAAATAATCGTCGTCAAAGAGAATAGGGGAGTAAAATGATTTTGGAAAATGAAAAGAAAAATGGATTTCACCATCAAAGAAGTGAGAAGACTGATTCGGAATTCGGATGCTGCATTCGATAGAAAATTAGATATTAGGCAATACATTAAAAGCTATCCCAGAGGTTTAGTCGTCTAGGTTTCCATAAACACCAACATATCTATAAGAGAGAGGAAAATAAAACAATGTACCATTTTACTCTAAGCTTTAAACTCCATCGGCCAGGCACCATGCTTTATAAATCTTGAGTGTGCCATCTAATAATTGTGTTTGGAGTTAGATTTCAAAAGACAAGAGAAAAAAAAGTCCATCAACCATTTTTCTCCGTAGCCCACTTTTAGCCTGATTTTCACAAGCTGTTTCCACTCCAAATTCCCTAATCAGCCTCTCAATCTGTCTTCTATACACAAGCAAATGATCACTTATTGGGGAGAGCAAACTTTTGAAGTTGAAAAATGAAGATAAGAGGTGAATTTTACTGACTCAAACATAAATCATCTTCAAGTTTTTAATTTTCATGTGCTAAACTGACTAATGAGTAAATGCAATATCACAAAAACAAAATGGCAGGAGATGAATCAAATCAATATTTCTTGAATAATAAATGAGAATATTGTAAGAAAATGCAATCAAATTCATAGATCAAAAGCACTAATCAAACTAAATGGAAGAAAAAAAAATCTAAACTTAATGCAGTCAAATTCGTCGACCAAAAACACTAATCAAGCTAAATTGAAGAAAAAAAACCTAAATTTAATCGAATTCATAAACACAATCAAAATTGAAACCTAAAATCTAAACTATAGGAGTAGAATTCACACACACACTGAATAGAATAGAGAAGAGATAGAAAAAGAGATAACCTGGATCGAAGGCCACAATTGGCAAAGTGAGATCAAGCAACGGAAGGTGTAGATCTAGAAAAAAAACAAATGTAACAAATTAAGCATAACATGTTGTGACAGAAACTGTGTTCTATCTCGTTTTAAAAATACTCGCAAGCGTACAAATCAATTGTAGCACATATTGATGGAAGCGAGGTCGATTCCACGAGGATTGTTTATAGGAAAACTTAATCAATGCAATTTAATTTGATTATAATCTAATTTAAGATGATATTGATTTTGTGATTAAGAAATGGAAAACTAGATAAACAATGAAATAACCAATTTAATTTGATTAAAGATGGAAAAATACTAAGATTTCAAAATCTACCGATATATAATTAATTAGGCCCCGTTTGGTAACTGTTTCCATTCCAGAAATTCTCATCCCATTCCTAGATTTTTGGGATTTTTATTTGGGAATAACGTTTGGTAATTTTTGTTCCCGTTCCCATTTGAGAATTGTGTCAACTTTTTTCTTAAGAGATGAGAAACAAAAAAAAGTTGTTTCTCATTATTCCCATCCTATTCCCAAAAATTAAAGAAGACCACCGCTACTGTTCATCCACCGTCCGTTGCCAGCCGGCCACCGTCCGGCAACTTCCGTCGCCGCTGCCGACCAGCCACCATCAGCTACCTGCCGGTCACCGTCTGACCAAAACAAAAAAAAAAAAGTTCTAAAAAATAAAAATAAAAATTTGATTTTAGGATAAAATCGTTACCAAACGTGATTCTGTTCCCAAAACAAAAATAAAATAAAATTATTGCTATCAAACGTGATTCTACTCTCAAGAAGGAAACATAATTCTCATTCCATTCCCATCCCACTACATGAGATGAGAATAGAAATGGTTACCAAACCCCACCTTAGTTCTTATTTTTGTATTGATTTCAAATTTTTAGTGATAGTTTTAGAAATTAATCTTACTATCTTTTTAAGAAATTAGAAATTAAACCCGATGTAAATCTCAAGTAGGTTTTTATTTGTACTAAAAATATAATTCTTAAGCATTATATGTATACAAATTAATAGAAAACATATAATCAAAAAATATTATTTATTTTACAATACAAATCCAATCATTTAAATAATTCATAACAATCAATAATTCATGATATTAAAGTTGAAATCATTTATTTAATTGAAACAAAAACCATAAACATTAATTATAGATTATTTTCAACCAACAATGCATAACAACTTAATTAGTTACACATGGTTTGATCCTTAATCTTAGTATAAGATAATTTAGAAATACATAATAATAAAAAAAAACTCTTATTGAAGATTGACATCCTCCCAAGGCTCTTTGATGTCTAAAATAGCTTGAATATTATCTAGAAAATGTGTATGAATTTGTTCCCAACCTCAAATTGTATTTATAGGCACAAAAAATATCTCTTGGGGGGTAAAATCGACAAAAAGCATAGCCAAGTGAGGTGAAAACGACATTTAAAACAATGTTGAAAAATATCTAGGGGCAAAACCATAAAGGGACCGAAACATTAGGGGTGCAAGTGGCCAAGTGGCTTGCAATAGTCGCGTGCATTGCGCAGCTATTGCAGGAGCCGAGCCGACTCAGTTTCTCTCTCTGTTGAGTTAAGTCTGAGCCACGCAATGCGCGGCGTGCGGTTCCTGCCTGCTATCCGTCTTCTTTCGGCTTTCTCATTCAGCTTGTCCTAGTTTGCTCGTTTTTATCTGATTTACTTCAACTCAATGCCATTTTATTCGTTTTTCCAAAACCTACAAAACCATATAAAATAAATCATTTTTTGATATTGTTAAGGGATCGAACAATTTGTTTTGGTTTATTTAGTTTTTGTTCGGCTTGCCGTGGTTTATTCGTTGTTAATCCGGTTTGTCCTATATTAACGCTGTTTTGATCCATTTTCATAAACATACATAAAATAAATAAAATAACTCTATTTATAATAATTTACACCATTCAAATGATTAACAAATCTAAGTTTAAAGGTATAAAATCGGGCAAAATGAGATGCGATCATAAAGAAAAAACCCAAATTACTACATAATACCAAACTTTCAAAGTTAACTCAAGTGAATGAAAAATGACTCATCATCAGTGATATGGAGTAGAAATAATTAGTATGAACCCTAAGCCTGAGATTTCACAGAGCTTGAATCTTTGGTGTGCCAAAAACAATCAATTCAGTGAGGCTAAAACGTTTACAAAGAATGATTGTTGGACCTGTGGAGCTTGCTAGATGAAACCAATAGGTGTCGCAGGGATAACCACCGATATGATATGTGAGAGAGATAGCGTGGATGGTGTGAGATTCAGATATAGCGAATTCTGAATTGCCGTCCCACACAAACCCCTGATCTGGCCAAATCGGACCCACACAAACCTGAACGATTGCTCAAAGAGGCATATGTTTGTTTTTAATGGCGTGAGTACATGCCTCGAGTGTGAGATTTTGGAAGTTCATCACGCCCCAGATCTTCTCGCAATCGACATCCGATATCCATGATGAGCCTACAAATCATATTCAATTCATTAACAAATTCATGAAAATCTGAAAACACATCATCACGTTCATCAACAAACATCAACACACGCATACTTTGAGATACAAATCGATAGATCTGTACAAACCGTCGTCGAATAGCCTCACTGGGAGAGGTTACAGATGAAGAGAGAGTTACAAATCTACGGTGGGAGATGACCTTTGCGAAGGAGATGAGAGAGATTTGGATTGGCAAGGCGTTGGTGACAACGACGAAACGATGGTGCACCGGCTATAGCGTTGATGGCGATATAGCGACGACGTTGATTGGGATGCTGTAGCAGGGATGGCGATTTAGAGGCTGTAGCGATGACGTCTGTTGGGAGATACAATAGATAGCATGATATGAGATTGGGGTTAGAAGAGAAAACAGATGGAGAATAGAGAAGAGGGTTGGAGAAATGGTGAATGAAATGGGTAGTGATATATTGTGGGAGAGAGAGATGAAGATAGAGGGTCCGGGAAGAGGCGTCTCAACAATTTAGAACATGAGGGGTTAAAAAAATAATCTCAGCCACCCATTTCAATTAAGAGGGAACTAGAATATTAATGATGGATTGAATTAATCTTGACCCTTCATTTTGGCAGGATTGTGGAGATGAGAGAAATGAACAATTCTCAACTGTGGTTTATTCTAAGACATGGATTCCGCTTTTTATATATATCATATTGATATGAATGTTTTAAGAGAACTGCATGTATTTACAACACGTGCGACCAAAATAGAAAGAACAACAAATGATTCTAAATTTGAGAAAAAAGAAATGATAAGTTCAAATCCCATGAATCTCGTGGTAAAAAATGGAAGGATTTTGATTTACATGACTTCCGCTTTTTATATGTATCATATTGATATGAATGTTTTAAGAGAATTGCATGTATTTACAACATATGCGGCCAAAATGGAGGGAAGAACAGAGGATTTTGAATTTGAGAAAAAAGAAATGATAAGTTCAAATCCCATGAATCTTGTGGTAAAAAATGGAAGGATTTTGATTGATTCAATTTTCCCTATTTATCCATATTGCTGTAAGATGCAAATGTTTGAGATTTTCGGTGGTTCAAGCGAAGTTCAAGCAGGGGTTATGGTAGTGTGGATTGTTTAATGGTGGTGATAATTAGTGCTACGTCGACAATTTGGTGTTCCGACGGTACTTTGACTGTAATTCTAGTACTTCGGGTAACAGAAGTGCGACAGTAGGGAGTGATTTAGTGGTGGAGATTCTTGGTGCTGCAGCGCGATTGGTGTTCTGTTGGCATTTGACAATCAAGTGTGGTAATTTTCTTATTATTTATATTTGTTCTTTCCATTATTTCACAAAAATGGGATGAGTTTCTATAATTGATATTTGGAATATGTGTTTTTACTCTTAAAACACAAATGTTACTGCATAACAATTATTATGACTTCAAAATCATTTCATTGTGTGTTGTTAATAGTTGTTGCACAACAATTATATTATTCTATCAAGAAATACACTATACAACAACTATAAAAAATATGTTCCAATGATATACTTGTTATACAACAATAATCTCACTAGTGTGATAAGTCGGCTACAACTTTACCATTGCTTTATGCTCTATTTTTTAAAAAATTAGAATGATAAGTTTACCAATGATATGTTGGACTGTATTGATATGAGTGGGCTAGTCGAGTTGCTATTCTCAGGAAATAAATTTACTTTGTGTAGTTCTAAACATCGAACAAGGAAGAAATGGAGCATGTTAAAACTTCGGTGAATAATGAATAACATATTTTCCAGGCTTCTGAAGTCCTCCATTTAAATAAAGTTTGCTCAGATCATAGTGCTTAATTGATTAGATGCAGAGAGAATCACCAGTGAGGTAAAGGGTCCTCTGAACTTTTGGTGGTAGCATCATAATTTTGCTAAGATTGTTAAGGAGTATTGGATTCAACCTATCTCGGGAAAAAACCCATTCCAAAGGTGGCATAGAAAAATAAAAACGCTCTAGTTAGTACTAAATGAATGGAGGTTCAAAATTTTTGAAAATATTTTTGACAGGGTCAAGATACTTGAGAAAAAAATAGATGAACTTGAAAGCCAAACTACTTTTGATCTAAGCATGGTCCCATGATTACAGGAAACTGAGGCACAGTTGACAAAAGCATTGTACCAGAAGGAAGCATATTGGAAGTAAAAATCTGAAATCAAATGGATGAAAGAAGAAGGCAGAAATACGGAATATTTTCATGTGTGCGTTAATGAGAAAAAGAAGAGGATGTATATTAAAAAGCTAAAAAACGATAGGGAAATTGGATAGAGGATGATGATGGTATTCAAAATATCTTGGTTAATCATTTCCAATGTTACCATTCTAATCCTTCAAATGAGTATGGTGAGATGATTCAATGTATCCCTTATATGGTGTCAGATTAAGAAAATAAAGATCTGGTTAAATGTCCTGGTATAGAAGAGTTGCATCAGGTCGTTAAGGAAATGGATAGAAAGAGTGGCCAAGACCAGATGGATTTGCCGGGAAATTTTATGTAACATGCCGAGAGATTATCAAGGAAAACTTGATCAATATGGTGACTAGTTTTTTCTGTGATGCAGAGTTACCTACTAGTATGACTAGTACTTTGATTGCTCTCATCCAAAAAACAGGATAACCCTACAGTTTCCACTGACTTTAGGATGATTAGTTAATGCAATTTCTTGAATAAGGTGCATAGCTAAGATCCTGACAAGAATGCTACTTTGTTGCCTAAAATTATTTCTCCAAAACAAAGTGCTTTTGTATAAGGTAAAAATATTTTGGACAACATTCTGTTAGTGTAGGAGATGGTGCAAAAATTTAAGCACAAGGTGTAGAGGGAAAACGTCATTGTAAAACTGGATATATCTAAGGCAAATGACCGTGTTTCTTGGTGCTTACTGACTGCTGTGTTAAGGAAATTCGGTTTTTACGAGTTTGGATCGATATGGTGTATAGGGTGATTTTTAATAACCCTTTCTCTGTGCTTGTAAACATGGGTGCAAGTGATTTTTTTAGATCTCAGAGAGGGTTGAGACAAGGGGATCCCCTATCCCCCAGCTTATTCATCATTGATGCTGAAGTTTTCTAAAGGGGTATTAAAAAGTTATTAGATAAATGAGATATTCTAAAGTACTTACAGTCAGTGAATGAGAATTTGATTTCGCATTTGTCATATGTTGACAACAAGATGGTTTTCCTAAATAGAAAGAAAAAGCTTGTGGATAATTTTATGAAGTTCTTGAAAGAGTTTAAGGCGTATTCGGGCCATATGGTGAATGTGGACAAAGGCCATATTTTTTTACCAGACAATCTAGCTCATTCTTACTGCCACTGGATACTCCGGCATATAGGATTCAAGCGAGGTAGTTTTCCATTTAGGTGCCAGGGTTGTCCACTTTATGAAGGAAGGAAAAATATGCTATTTTTAAAGACATGCTTAGGGAGATTAGACAAAATGTAGCTTGTTGGTAATGAAAGTTGCTTCCTAGTGGCGGGCATTTAATCCTATTGAAACATGTGCTTTAGAGCATGACTTTCTATTTCTTCATGGCGGTTTCTCACATGATCTCTTTATTCCAGCAGTTAGAAAATATTTTGGCCAAGTTCTTTTGGGGATCTAGTCTTGAAAAGAAAAAGTTGCATTGGAAGCGATAGAGCAATATTTCATTCTCTATCGATGAGGGTAACTTGGGATCAGAGACTTATAAGATGTTATACGGGCGTTCCATATGAAACTTTAGTGGAGATTTAGAGAAGAGACAATGCTTTGGGCTCAATTTTTGAAAGATAAGTACAACTGAACCAGTGTAGCAACTAAATGTAATTTTTTTTTTCCGCACTAAAGGCGTGTATGTGTGCTCTACTCAAAGGGAAATTTAATGCCGATGACCATATTCAAATCTTGATAGGAAAGAGTTGTTTATATTTTTGGTGGGATACCTAGCTAATCTTGGTTCTGCTGGGTAAAGTGGTGTAGTAGAAACACACATTTTGAAGCTACTAGTTAAAGATATATAGTTAGCTAGGGGTGAATAGGACATGTGACTTACTCAAACACTTATCCTCGTAGATTATGTGAGAGAACTTGGAAGTATTTAGGTTCTAAATTTGTCTGATTGAATGTTATGATTTGACAACTATCTAACTCGAGAGTCTTCTAAATGAAATTTGTTTGGGAAATTGTAAGAACACAATAGGATGCTCATCAATTCTTTCTAAAGATCTGACATTAGTCCCTTTCAATAAAAAATTCTATATTTATGTGGAGACTTCTTCATCAAATAGTCCCGATAGATGAGGCGATTCAGTAAAAAGTTGAGAAAATTCCCTCCCGTTGTAATTGTTGTTATGGGTAGCAGTTTGAATCTTTACATCATCTGTTTTTGTGAGGGAATTGGAAAAGAGTGTGTGAATCGGTTTTGGAGTGACATCTTGGAATAGAGAAGTATTTGGCAATTGATTAATTGGTGGCAACAAAATAGATCTACCCATGTGAAAAAATATTTTGATACACTTCAAATAAATCTCAAATGTTCTGTCTTTAGAGATAAAGAACAATTTAGATTGATCTAAAATATAATATAAATAAAAAATATATAGTTATATTTTACCTTATATATCTTATACCTGATTGAGAAGAGAGAATATATATTTTTGTATAATTGAAGAGAGAGAATATATTTTTTATATATATAAATCATAGAAATAATATATGCACATTAAATTTAATAATAATACAAAAATATTAAATTTATAAAAATTAAATTAAAAAATAATATAAAAGAGAAAAATATAACATACGAAAATCCTAGACATTAAAATTACAAAAATTATAAAAATAATATATGGATGTTGAATTTAGTAATAATACTAAAATAATATTTTATAGAAATTAAATTAAAGAAAGAATATAAAAGAGAAAGTAGAACATACAAAATTATGAATATTAAATTTACGAAAATTACAGAATTAATATATGGACATTAAATTTAGTAATGATACTAAAACATTAAATTTATACAAATTAAATTAAAGAAATAATATAAAAGATAAAAAATAATATAAAAAATTTATGAATATTGGATTTAGTAATAATACAGAAATATTACATTTACGAAATCAAATGAAAAAATAAAAAATATAATATATGTAATATAATATACGGAAATTATTGACATTTAATTTATGAAAATTATATATGAATATTCAATTTAGTAATGGTACTCAAAAATTAAATTTATAGAAATTAAATTAAAAACATAATATATGAAAATTATGGACATCAAATTTCCACCGAAAATCATAGCAATAATATAGAGAATTTTACTATTTAGCCCTTATTTAAGAGTTAGTTTAGTAAAGAAACATTTTAAACAATCATATTGTAATTTAGCCTTTTTTGAAAACATTGTTAGTGTATAGTTCTTTACAGTTAAATTTTTTTTGTGGATCAACATTTATACCCCTGTGTATATAATGTAGACTCTAATGTTCCCCTTCATTGCTAGTTTAGTAAAGAAACATTTTAAACAATCATATTGTAATTTAGCCTTTTTTGAAACATTGTTAGTATATAGTTCTTGACAGTTAAAAAAAAATTGTGGATGAACATTTTATACCCCTGTGTATATAATGGAGAATTTTTCAATCTCTCCTTCTCTCTAGCTACAACCCCACCATCAACACTATTGAAACAATTCGTCGCAAACCATTTGCTCCCACTATCACCACTGCCGAAACGATCCGCCGCAAACCATCACCACCTCAGAAAACTGTTTGTAGCGAACCAGTCGTCGCCGTGGATCGGTCCACATCTCTCTCTCTCTCTCTCTCTCTCTGATCTAGGAAATTCAAAATCAGAATTTTCGCTGTTGTGGAATTTGCCCCCACCATCACCATTGTCGAAACAATCCACCATGAATTTATCATCGCCTTCCGAAGTCGGTCCGCCATGAACTAGTCGCGACCGTGGATCGATCTACCACCATCTCTATCTCTTTCTCTCAGATCTGGAAAATTCTACACCTGAATTTTTGCCATCGTGGAACTTGCCCCCACTATCACTGTTGCTTCGTCATTCGTTGTTCGTCGCTGCCTTTTGATGTTTGCTGTAGCTGTTCATTGTGAGGTTTTTTTTTTTTTGAATGTTCATACTGGTGTGCTTTTTGGTGAATGTTCATGTGATTTGGTGAAATGTTCACACTGGTTTGTTTTTCGTTAATCTTATTTTTTTTCTTCAATGTTTTTGATTTATTCTTGGTTGTGCCTCTGGATTTTTTTAGATCCGGAAAATTTCAGATTGGAAAACGTACTTTGCCATTTCAGATATGTTTTGATTTGTTAGGTTTTGTTGATTTTGGTGATGTTTTTGTTTATTCATTATGAGTGGATAGTTACGTTAACGTCCACACATTAAACCTAAAATACAACATATTAATATTTATTTTTATTGAAAATTTGAGAATGTTTACATACTCGAACAACAAGTTATAGAGTAGACGAACATCACACTGGACAAATACGTTAAAATCTTCATCTTCACACAAATGAAACGCAAATATTTACGCAAATCATATGAATATGAACATTCACGTATACATATCACAAAACATGAATGTTCACGTGTTGTTATAAAAAATGACATTTTATGTAAGTTAGAGAAAAACGATGGTTAAAGAATGGGGTTTATTTTTTTCAAAAATCTTTGGGGACTGAAAACTTAATTAAAATAGTTGAAGGTCTATTTTATAGTTTTTATATTTTTGGATGACTAAATAATAAAATTCTCATTAATATATGAATATTAAATTTAATAATAATACTGAAATATTAAATTTATAAAAAATAAATTTTAAAGATAATATAAAGAGAAAATATAATATAAGAAAGTTAGGACATTAACGAAATTTTTTAGAAATAATATATGGATATTAAATTTAGTTTTAATAGTAATATATTCAATTTAGGAAAATTAAATTAAAAAAAAAAATTTAAACAAGAAAATATAATATTAAAAAATTATGGATATTAAATTTACGGAAATTATAGAATAATATAAGAATATTAATTTTGGTAATAATACTCAAAACATTAAATTTATAGAAATTAAATTTAAAAAATAATATAGAAGAGAAAATATAATATACATAATATATAAACATTAAATTTATAAAAAATATATAAATAATATGTGGATATTAAATTTAGTAATAAAACTGAAACATTAAATTTATAGAAATTAAATAAAATAAATAATATAAAAGAGAAAATATAATATACGAAAATTATGGACATTAAATTTACAAAAATTATAGAAATAATATATGAATATTAAATTCAGTAATAATACTAATATATCAAATTTATGAAAATTAAATTAAATAAATCAAATAAAAGAGAAAATATAATTTACGAAAATTCTGGATATTAAATTTACATAAATGATAGAAATAATATATCAATATTAAATTTAGTAATAATACTCAAACATTAAATTTATAGAAATTAAATTGAACAAATAATATTAAATTAGGTTCAATATTTTTTTACACCTGTGCCATCAGACATGGGTTATACAGTAGTTTGTGTAAAATGGGACACAACTATAATAATGCAGTTACATTATAAATCTTCATTGTTAGTAGGATATAACTGATATAATTCTAAAATGAACATTCATTTTAGAAGGATATATCTGAGTCAAATTCCCCCAATTCAAAACATAAAAATAAAAACTTAAAATGGCAAAAAAATTGATTCCCTAATTAACCAATGAATATTAGACCTAAAATGAGCCATTCATTTTTCTTGAGGTTTAGATGCCCTTTCCATATACATATTTTTTTAGGAGATTTGACAAGAAAGAATCTTGAACTACAAAATTTTAAACATAAATGCCTCTCTTTACTACAACTTTCCTCTTGACATATATATAGATAGTTTTTTTTTTTTTTTCACTTTTCACCCCCTAAAGTTTTAGAGAATGTCTTTACAATTTGAACATATTAATTTTTGAAGTATGCAAATCGTGTTAATTCAGTCATTCAATTATTTTTTGTGATAAAAATCAAACACATGTCAAACACGGAATCATCCAAGAAATTGAATTCCGTCATAAAAATGTCAGAAGGACTGACTTGACACGGTTTGGATACTTCAAGATTTAATGGGTTTAAATTAAAAGGACAGGAACTAAAATGGGATTTCTTTGAAACTTTAGGGGTGCAAAGTGAAAATCTCTCTCTCTCTCTCTCTATATAAATATATAATTCCAATATATATCAAGAAAAGGAGCACTAAGGAATATGAAAGGTAAAAAGTGGCCCGAATTATTTAGAATTGGTCTGCTTCTCATTGGGGGACCCCATGAGATATGCTAAGGAACTAGTTCACATGAATTGGAACACTTGTTTACCCTCAAACAAAGCATATATATGAACTGGTATATGTGTGTGTGTGTGTGTGTAAAGCTTAGGAGGCCAAAGAATCTTTTAAAAGTTAAGTAATGGAGTTTAATCAGATGGAGTCAACATTGTATTCCTTGGACAGTAATCAGCATATATTCAACATTCCCCCAATAAGTCAATGAAGGGGGAACTTAAAATATGCAATCTTTACAAATTGGCTAAACGACACTTTGTACCCTCGAAATCTCATTGTCATTGCATTTTGCTCCCGATCGTTTTTTTTAGAGAGTGAAGTGCAATTAGATTCAATCTCAGGGGTGAAAGGCCAATTTACCCTGTAACCAATTCGACTGTGACAAAAACGGGAACCTTTACAATTTGATAGACTAGACACACACACATGCGTGCAACAAAAAGAAAAAGAAAATTTAAAGCAAAATGCAATTCTACCCAATCTTTGTTACAATTACAAATGGTAAAAAAAATCAATATTTTCAGATCTCGATTAGCATGACTGAAAAAGAGAGTGAATTGCCAATGTTTCATCAACCAACAAGCTCTGAAGACAATTTGTTTTGCGGAATCAAACATGCGAGCTCTTGACTACACGACCTTGGGAATATCTGCTGGTGTCACATTATTCCAGTTGCTACAATAGACTTCCAACCACAACGATTGCCTTGGATTAAATGAGGAGGCTCACACCAATACCCTAACATCAACTTTAAACCCAAGATGGCCCACCTTACTACCCAAAGATCAACTCATTCCAACCATGTCAAAAACGATCAAGAACGCCCCAAGAGTCCAATCATACCAGCTATACCCCTTTTTTCTTAACAGGAAAAATGAAATAAGTAAAACTCTCACCCAATTAAACCAAATCTTACTTTCCAAGGATCTGTATTCTTTCTCAAGAGAAGAAATACTCTCTTTACTAACCATAATTAAAATATTTATCTTAATACACCCAAATTGCCATTGAATTCTTTTTCCTTCTCCTTTTAAGTATTGACACTAGCTTCTTTTTAATTTGCAAATGACGTTTACTATCAATTTTGGAGAAAATATTATCAATTTCATCCTTGGATTTTGAGTAACTACCATCCATATCACTTGTGAATGATCATTCTTGACTCAAAATCAATGTCACTTTTAACAATTGATTCATGTGAATTGCACTGGAAAAAGGACTCCGCAATGATTTCACTCTCTTCTAAGCCATGGAAAACATCTTCATGGTTTGAGAGATTCTCTCCTAGATCAACATTAGGAGAAGAGCCGTCCCCATCTAATGTGGGATTCATTGCACCCACTTGTTCTAATCCCTTAGCTGATTCCAAAGGCAATACACCTTCAATGCAATTTGATTCCACATTGTCCCGTTGCCTAAAAATAAGATTAACAATCGAATCTCTAAACTCCAATCTATTTGAAGTCATAGTCAAGCCTATTTTTTTCTATATTCCATCATCTTTTCTACACCATGCAACACTAATTTGATTCTATTTATTGTATCCTTATTAGTTAGAAGTAGAATTCTCACTATTATTAAGAAGCTTTGGCAAATGAATTATTGGTAAACTCATAGGATTAGAGGATGCAGAGATAAAAGAACTAGAACCTCGACCCACTATGGTAAAGTTGGGCTTGAATTGTGGAATACATGGGATCACTTACTGCACGCAGCCAAACAAACTTCAATCACTTTATTTTTAACCCTAATACCATTGAGAGTTGTAATTGCAGCAGCCAAGGTTTCAACCAGAGTAAAAAATCCAACAAATTCACACTTTGAATTTGTTTAAACTCTTCTCCGCTTTGGAATATAGACACCACGCACCACCCTATGCCACTGAAGCATGAATTTTAAGCCTTTCCTACCCATATTCTCAGGAATTGAATCCACAAATATGGATACTAAGGGCTTATTTGATAATGACTTAATTTTTAAGTGCTAAAAATTAAGTACTTAAATTTTAAGTGCTGAAAATTTAAGAAGGTTGTTTGATAAATTGTGCTGAAAATTTAAATGCTGATTTTTTTTGTTTGTTTGATAAGTGCAAAATTTGAATTGCTGAAAATTATTTAATTTACATAACTACCCTTGAATCAAGATAATACAACAAAAAAATAAAAATAAAATATCATTTTTATAAAATTAAACAACCATAAGATTCTATAAATTTTGTAATCATTGTTAAGTTAAACACATTTAATTTCTATAAAATTCTTAAAACAATTTTTCAAAATCAAAATCAAAGGAAACATTATTCGACAATACAAAGAAATTGTTATTAGAAACAAACAGATCCTAAAATCGAGAAACATATGAATCACTATTTGAAAAACATACAATTTCTTAGATTCAGAATAAAATTAAATGCTAAACTGAGATTAAAACAAACAAATCCTAAGATTCAGAACAAAATTGAACTAACATTTAAAAAACAAATAGGTTGAAATACGGGTGATTTGTTCTTCATGTTCGAGTGGTAGCGAAGGTTGATGTCGATAATACGGCCATCGTCGTACAATTTTCGTCGAATAGGTTGGAGATCTCCATCAATCGTCGTACAATTCTCGTCATTTGTTTTACACTCGCCACCGCCTATCTCCTCTGCTCTCCTCTGAACAAAATGAAACATTGAAGAGCATGAGAAAGCAAAGAAAATAATAGATAATTTAGCGAATTGATTTTCTTTTAATCCAGATTAATGAAGAATTTATATTCCCAAATCACAAAAACCACCCAAATCAGTAGCAAACCCTAAACCAATAGTAATAGCGCATCCCAAAATCATACAACAATCTCTCAATCAATATACAACGCTATCCATAAAATCAATCCCTCAATCTTAAACCTAATTCCTAAAAACAAAATATTTTACCAAGAGAACATATTCTTATACTTGAAATAAGAAAATTGTAGAAGAAGATTCCATACAGAGAATACAAAGACGCGATTTGATTCAATCAAATCAGATATTAAATTATAGAGTAGGTAATGGAGTTTGATTTTATACTTGACTTTCCCTATATCTATATGAATGAAGAATTTATATTCACAAATCACAAAAGCCACAGATCAATATAAAATTAAATTGGTTGGATAATCAAGTATTCCAAATGTTGAACCCGTAAAATTAATCAATAATATTAAACCTAGTCTAATGAATCCTCAAATCAACATACTTTTAGCAAGAGAAAACATTCATAAACTTGTAAAAAAACAGAAGCAATATACTCCAAAATCCAAATGAACTTCCAAATGCTAAAGTTTTTGATTTTCAAAGTTAAATTTCAAAAGGGTTATTAAACAAGATCAACCATAGAACTGAACAAGAAAAGATAAGGCCAGCCAAAATCCATTGTTTCAAGTTTATGTACTGAACTCAATGTGTGTGTGTATGTTTGTGTGTGTATATATATATATATATATATATATATATATATATATATATATAGGTAGATGCATGAAATCATGGAAAGAGCAAGTTTATTCTCAAAGCAGTGAAGGAAGTATATTTCCAAAGCATGTTCCAAACCCAACAATATAACCATCACCCTGCAAATGAACATATATAAATCAACTTCATATATATAGTCTGTCAAACATATACAAGGAGGAGGAAGAAAGACCTTACAAGAACTGATAATACAAAGTTTGTCAATCGATTGTTTCAGGGCTTATAGGTTTTGATTGCAATTGAATTAATGAACTATTCCAACATACAAATTAGCAGAAAACTGCTTTAAACTTATAGGTTTTGATTGTGGCAATTTGTCAAACATGTGGTGTGCGAATGTAATAGTAGTGAAATAACACTGATATTCTTTTGATCTTCAATTTTAAGATTTCTAGCAGTGAAATAACACGAATGTGGTAGGAGTGAAATAACACATATGTGTATTCAAGCACAAACACAAGGGTGAAAAGCAGAAATTTTCGGATTTCAAAAATAGAAAAACAAAAATTTGAAGAATGAAGAACAAAAATATCGAGTTGAAGAAACAAAAAACTCTAGATTTGAAGAAGAACATACCTTGTTGAAGACGATCTGGAGGAATAAGAAAATAAACAACCTTTCTTCGCCGCCTCTCTTTTTTGCTCTCTCTTCTCTGAACTATCTTGATGAAATGAGAAAATGAATGACCTATCTTCTTTGCTCTCTCTTCTCTGGACGATTTGGACAAAATGAGAAAGTGAACGACCTGAGAAATCGCCGCCGCTTCTCTCTACGCTGCCGCTCTTCTGTGCTCTCTTTCTCTGGATCATGAAATGAGGAACTGAGAAGAAACCTTGATAGAATGATGGGCAAAATGGTCATTTTTTTTTTAATTTGAAAAAGGCTGAGCGCCTTTTGCAAAAAAAAAAGAAGCAAAGGGGGCTTTGCTGAATTTTTTGTTTAATTTTTTACTTTATTTTTAAGCTAACTTAATTAATTAAGTAATTTTAATTATATTTGTCAAATACACTTAATTAATTAAGTACTTAATCTAATCAGTTTTAAATGTTTATTTATTTTTATCAAACATGCCCTAACTGTTATTTTGACTCACCATAATTTATCTTTCCAATTTGCATTTTTACTACCTTTAATGAGTTTTAAGAGAGGAATTAGGTCTAGAAATACAACAAATACACAACCTCAGGTGAACAATTAATTTGATGCTCAAAAATCAGAGAGTTCAACAATTAACTTCACCAAAGCAGAGAATAAGGTGAGAGCATGTTTGATAAAAAAAACACACACTTAAAACTGAGTAAATTAAACATTTAATTAATGAAGTGTGTTTAACAAAAGTAATGAAAATTACTTAATTAATTAAGCTAACTTAAAAATTAAGTGAAATATTAAGTTAAAAAATCAGCAAAGCTCCCCTTACTTATTTTTTTTTTTTCAAAAACCGCTCAGCAATTTTTCAAATTAAAAAAGAAGAAGAATTGACCGTTTTGCCCTTAGGGATGTAGGGTTTCTTTTTCAACTTGTTTATTCGATCATTTTCGTTTCGGGCAGGTCCAAAGCTGCGACTGCAAGCATTGAGCTGGCGATGGAGATGGAAGTGATTTAAGAAGAGATGCGGCAGTGGAGAGTTGAGAAGAGAGGTGGCGGCGGCGATGATTTCAACAAGGTATGTTCTTGTGATAATTTAGATATTTGAAACGAATGTATATCTGTTTTTCAGATTTTGAAATCTGAAATTTTTGCTTGAAATCGTTCTTCAGAAATCGTTCAACGTATATCTGTTTTTCTATTTTGAAATCTGAATTTTTTGCTTAAAATCGTTCTTCATGTGTAAGATTTGGCATGAAACAATGGATTCGCTAGTTCTACTACAATGCCAAAATCTAAAGAGCTTGGGTGGATTACCTAAAACGTCAATTGAGACCATGGTGAGAAATTATGTTGACTACGAAACAACATTTGCGCACGATATGTGTTCGACGAAATGCTTGTTTTGAACTTGTATATTAGTGGTGCTGTTTCTTATGGATGCTATATTCTAGAGTTGATTTCCGACTTCGTGGATCATTCAATTACAGGTATGGCCATCATTTTTCTACAGGTATGGCCACCAGCTCTCTCAGCATGGCCACAACCTGCAACATATTAGGCCTTCTCGATGGAAAATCTTCGACAAACTGTGAAATCAAATGGTTTTGAGACATTGCTTCTTCTTCTTCATAGGAATCCAAATCCTAACCCCCATTTTTCCAGATCTAACAAAACCGATTTAAATTTGTCATTTGAGATTAGTGTTCAATGGCTAAATGCCACAATATCTTAAGGTAAATATCAGGGGATTTGCTGATATTTAATTCATTTTTCTGGTTCGATTTGCTAGTTTCTGTGACCATTTTGTCATTTTCTGGTTCGAGGAGGCGATTTGCTGAGGTGAGTTCTTCAAATTTCATCTTTCATACTCACAATTTTGGTGAATTTGGGTTAGATATGAGATTGCGAGCTCCGATTTGCGAGTTTCTGTGATTTACTGTTTTGACGATTTTGCTCTTAGGGATGTAGGGTTTTCTCACCGCTTTTCTTTGTTTCATTTTGTTCAGAGACGAGAGAGCAGATGAGATAGGCGGTGAGAGTGTGAACCAGATGAAGAACGGATCACTCGTGAACAATTCCGAGATGAAGCGAGAAGCCAATTCGATTTGCTGATTCGAGACAAAGCGATTTGATTCGATTTTCACCTTCGAATTTCAGAGATTGATTTGATTTGGTGAGGTCAAACGATTTTGGTGATTGATGATTCAAATTTCAGAGAATGTTTAAATAAGAAGATACTCGTTGATTGCCGATTCAAATATTGGATTAGATTTTGTTTGGGTCGGAGAAGAGCAGGGAGTCGAAAGATCGTCATGTTTTTTTTATCGCTTCAATGCGAGGCCGATTTCGCATTCGATCTGAGATTGTGAGCTCCGATTGCCTAGAGATTTGCTAAGAAATTTGTTCGTTATGTCGAGATTGTGAGAAATTTAATCCCTTCCGATGAGGTACTATTTCTTTTTCATCTTCTTCCGATTGATCTGAATCAGTTCTTGTTCTTGTTCTTGTTTTAAACCGTAAGATGTGTATTATGTGTAACTTCATTGAATTTGATCTCCATTTCTAATATTCAATTCTTGTTCTGAATCATGAGATTTGTGTTGTGTAAATTCATATATCTGAATTAGTTATTGTTCTTGTTCTAAACCATGAAATCAGTGTTATGTGTAATTTCATAGAATTTGATCTCCGTTGGACCATTTCTAATATTCAATTCTTGTTTTGAATCATGTGATATGTTTGTTTTTAAAACGTTAATTCAATTTTGTTCTGAATCTTAGGATTTGTTGTTTGAATCTCGGTTTAGCATTTAATTTTGTTCTATGTCTAAGGATCTGTATTTTTTTGGGATAGTGATCTGTTTATTTCTAACAAAAATTTCTTTACATTGTCAAATGATGTTTCCATTTGATTTTGATTTTGAGAATCTGTTTTAAAAATTTTATAGAAATTAAACATTTTTAATTTATCAATGATTACAAAATTTATAGAATTTTATGGTGGTTTAATTTTATAGAAGTGATTTTTTTTTTTTTTTTTTTTGTATTATCTTAATTCAAGGGTAATTATGTAAATTAAACAATTTTCAGCAATTCAAATTTTGGACTTATCAAACAAAAAAAAAAATAAAATTCAGCACTTAAATTTTCAACACAATTTATCAAACAACTTAAATTTTCAACACTTCAAATTTAAGCACTTAATTTTCAGTATTTAAATTTTCAGCATTTAAAAATTAAGTCGTTATCAAACAATCCCTAAGTTTACCCATATGAATATAACTAGGATAGAAACTTTGGTGTCTTCACCCCCTGATCAGAGCGACAGCCAAATGGGAAGATAGATTGACGATGCGCAGATTTGAGAAAGCATCTGCTCGGATTTGAGATTTTTGAAACGCAAATCTAGTTGGAACCCCCCCCACCCAAACTCGACAGATTTGAAACCCAGATCTGGTTGGTCTATTGCTGGAAGCCACGCTTGAAGATTGCTGGACCGAGAATCCCTAGTCCGGGAAGGCAAAGACCGAACACAAAGCAACCAAAAAAATCCAAGAATCGATCGAATCAAACGGAGGGACAGATCGAAATTGAAGATGAGGAGCTCTAGAGTTGCAACGGTGGAAACATATCTAATTGTAGCTCTCCAACCAAAATCATCAGATCTGGTCGAAGTATGCGGCACAGTGGTAGGTGTCTGAGAGCAGCTGGATATGGAACAAAAGTGGTGGACGACCACCATACAATGATGGCGAGAATCATTGGTTGCCGGCGCTGAGGAAGATTGGCAAGCAAATGGCTACATTTTGAAAGTTGAAACCCTCGCACGGTTTTCAAGTCAGAACTTCTCTCTCCGCATGTTTTGTGTGTATCGTATCCTAGTAACTTGATATAAAAGTTAACCATCCCAAGATCATAATTTGTTTAATGCATTCATTTAATTTTGATTTCAATCATGCACACAAAAAAAAAAGGTGTTTAAACCATATCCACAGTGATTAACAAAGATCAGGAGAACGGGTCGAGCCAGAGGTACATGTTCAGAAATCATTTTACAAGGTTCTAACAAAATAACATATAGTAACACATGGAAAGATTTGTATATGATATTGGTGGACTTGGAAAGGTTTATGATTAGATACCCAAAGTAGTTTTATGGTAGGTGCTAGAAAAAAAACATATGTCTAATATCGAGGTAATTATTGATATGTATGAAAGTATAGTCATTAGTATTCGAACAGGAGGATAAAATATTTGTGCATTTCCTATTAATATAGACTTATATTAATGATCATGTTTAAGTCTTCACCTCTTCGTTCTTGTAACGGATGAGCTCACAAAATATATTTATGATGGAGTACCTTGAAGTATGTTGTTTACGGATGACATAATATTAGTTGATAAAAGTATAATAGGTCTTAATATTAAGTTAGAAAGATGGAGAGAAATTTTAGAATCTAAAAGTTTAAAGGTTAGTAGAAGTAAGACGGAATACGTGCATTGCAATTTTAGTAATGCCCGGAGAAATATTGGTGCGGTCAAAATCAGAGATGAGGAGGTGCCAAATGTTGATCATTTTAGATATTTAGGTTCAATTCAGAGTAATGGCGAAATCGAGGAGGATATTACACATAGAGTTAAGGTAGATTGGTTAAAGTGGAGAAGTGTAGTTGGGGTGATTTGTTATCGTAGGATTCCTTTGAAACTTAAAAGAAAATTCTACAAAATTGTTATAAGACTAGCGCTTCTGTATGTTTCAAAATGTTGGACGGTAAAAATGACACATGTCCAGAAAATTTGGGTGACAGAAATGAGGATGCTGCGATGGATGAGTATGAAGACGAGAATGAATAAAATTAAGAATGAAACTATTAGAGAGAATTTAGGAATAACATCCATCGAAGATAAGATTAGAGAAAATCATTTACGATGGCTTGGGAATGTGTATAGAGGACCCATAGAAACACCAGTGAGAAAATGTGATTTAGTTCAAGTGCAGGGGGCTACTAGAGGATGAGGTAGACCTAAGAAGACGTTGGACGAGACTATTAGAATGAATTTGATGATATTAAACTTGACTAAGGGGATGACCTTTGATCGATCACTATTAGAAGTGTAATTCGGTCGGGCGAGTCGGGGGGCGGGTCTTTTTTTGGCCGACCCGATTGGGTTTGCGGGTGGAGTGCACCAACCAGCTCGACCCCAGCCAATCCGAATGTTTTCGAGTTTCGGGACATCGGGTTTTGGGCAGGTACGGTCGGGTTTCAGGTTTGGGGCTTTTTTTTTTTTTTTTTTTTTCTACAGTGTTTTTCAAGTGTTCCAGTGCAGTGTTTTTTAAGTTTTTCACTAGTGCAATGTTTTTCATCAGTGGTCCAGTGCAGTGTTAAATTACAAATTACAGTGCAGACCACTCCTAAGTGCAGTGTTCAATTTAAAAAACACATCTTAACAAACACAAGATAACAAATTAAAGAAAAAAAAAATACCAATTACCATCATACAACAATACCAATTACCAAATCAAAACAAAAATAACAAATTCTAAACTTCAACAACCGAAACAACAATATCAATTACCAAACCAAAGCAAAAATAACAAATTCTAAATTTCAACAATTGAAACAACAATACCAATAAACAAACCAAAGCAAAAATAACAAATTCTAAACTTCAACAACAATACCAATAAACAAACCAAAGCAAAAATAACAAATTCTAAACTTCAACCACCGTTTCATCAATGTCGCCATCAACCGTAATCCCTACAACATAAATTGAGAGGACTATTAATAATTAGATAAACGAAAATAAATGAAAAATAAATAGAAATTAAAATAATTTAAAAATACCCAAGGTAAGATTTTCGAATACTTCAACACATCCATTGTTTCCCTAAGGCTAATTTCCTTCGCCGAAGAACGAAGCCAATGTTGAGCACAAATAAGAGCCTATACCGTTTTTGGTGATAGAGAACTTCGGAAAGGATCTAGCATGTGACCTTCTATGCTAAATTCCGATTCCGAGGCAACGGTAGGCACGGGAATTGCAAGAACATGCCATACAAGAATAAAAAGAATACGATATCTAGAGGTATTCAATTTCCACCAAGCTAATACATCAAAACCTTCTACATTTTCTTCCACCCTCTCCACAAGATACCGGTCTACCTCACTTTGGTTTTCTTGTGTGCCTACCCTCTCCAAGTGTTGCTTATACCCCAAAAACCTTATTGCCTTTCGATCCATTGGGCCGCTACTAGATACATCTTGTTCCAATGGTTGACTTGATTTTGGATTGTTTAGAAGTACCCCTATTATGAAGCGTGAAATATGAATCATATAAACGGAAAAGAACGGATTTCACCTTGTTAGTCATCTCATTAGCTTTCACAAAGTCAAATAATGATCTAAAACAATATTCAACATAACTCAACTTGAAACGAGGATCAAGAACCAACCCGACAAATAACAACGGATTCATCTTCTCAAATTTTTTCCAATACTTATCAAATTTAGTTTTCATATTTTAAGCCACTAAGCTCAAGTAAGGTGCACCCCTATTACATTCTTCCTCAATTGTGTCTTGGATTTGAACATATTCTGGAAAAAAATCATTGCAAGTTACATGTCTAGAGCCTGCCATACGAACAGTAGTGTCATAGAAAACTTTAAGAAATTTGGTGAATAACCGAACCTTATCCCAATCCTCACGTAGGGGAGGCCCTAAAGGTGTTATCTTCGATCTCCTACTAATCTCTTCATCTTTCTCATTATCATCTTCTTCTGTGATATTAGGAATAAAATTGGTATCTTATTCTTCTAATTGGGTAAATGCTTTTTGGATTTTTTTCGCTTTCTCTAGCATCAAGTATGTATAGTTCCACATTGTAGGCACATCTAAAGACACTTGCGCCTTACACTCAATCTTTTCTATCTCCGAGCATAGCTTAAAATTTTGCATTCTTTGTGGAGACTACCTCACATAACGAACGACATTTCTTACATTCACAATGGATTCATCCACTTCCTTCAAACCATCACGAACAATAAGATTCAAAATATGAGCACAACATCTCACTTGCAAGAACTTATGCTCTAAAATTGTACCAACTCTATCCTTACTTTTTCTTTTTAGGTATTGAATTATACCATTATTCGAATTAGCATTATCAATGGTGACTGTGAGAATATTGTCTATCCCCCAATTAAGGAAACACATCTGAATAATTTTACCGAGTACCTCACCCTTGTGACTTTCCACTATGCAAAAGTTAAAAATTCTCTTATGCATATTCCATTCACTATCAATGAAATGTGCCGTGAGACACATGTAATTTAAATTTGGATCGAAGTCCATATGTCTGTGGTGAGACAAACTCTTTGACCTCAAAGAGCATTTTTCAACTTCTTTCTCTCTCTCGAATAAACCTCAAAACAATCTTTAGCAATTGTAATACGAGACAAAATTTTGGTCCATTTAGGACAAGCAACACGCATAAACCTACGAAACCCCTCACCCTTAATATGACGGAAAGGCAACTCATCTATAATTAACATCTTAGCTAAAGCCCTACGACAGTCCTCAACACTAAATTTTACTACCATCAAACTCCCAATAGAACTTTCCACTATCGATTTATCTTTTGGTTTAAAACCTAGTGTGGTTTGAGATGGGTCTCGTATAGCAGACTGATATTCCTTACATTTGTACTCCAAATGAGGCTTCATTGACCCCGTTCCATGCCTTTTGGTATGACAGTGATATGTGACCAAACAATTATTACAAGTTGCTTTTTGGTTTTTGGGGTCAGTCTCAAGTGGGTTGATGACAGTGAAATGGTCCCAAACATAAGACCGTTTCTTGCCATTAGGATTGTTGGGTGCAGGTGGTGGCTTTTCAATAGTAGTATCTTTCGTATGCTCTTTATCGTGCTCACTCTCAGCCATTTAACGATCTAACAAAAAAATAAGTACACAAAAATTAATTATGGAATTGTTTCCTTCTTTATTTTTTATTTTTTGGTATGTTTATTGTTTGGTACTCTGATAAATATGCTGAAATTAAAAAGGAAAAATACTCATTTACAACCGTTCAACCAATAATGTATAAGCACATAATAATAGAATAAATTTTTGATAAGAAAATAACAAAAGCGACTAACAATAACAGAATAAAAAAGTTAACAAGCTAAGAAAATGAAACTTACCTCAAAATTGGAGTTCACACTGAAATTAAAAAGGAAAAATACTCATTTACAAATAAACATATTAAACTAACAATGCATAAATAAAATCAGACACAGAATCAAACAAACAATACATAAACCGTTCAACCAACAATACATAAACACAGAATCAAACAAACAAAAAATTAAATCAAACCTAAACTAGACGCAGAACAGAGAATGGAGTCGTGGCAAAAAATTAAACTAGACCTAAACAACAAATTAAATTAGAACACAATCAGACCTAGACGGAGAACAAAATTAGACCTAAACTACCAATTCTAAAGAATCAAACAAACAAAAAATTAAAAACCTTAACTAGAAACTTATAGAACCGGAGCAAAGATTGAAGCGATCTTCTCTGTTGAGGTTCTGAGGAAGCGATCTTGGCCGTGGCAGAAGAGATTAAGGGAGAGAACAGATAATGGAGTCTTGGCTGTGGGGAGAACCGAAGCAAAGATTGAAGTCTTGGACGTTGAGGGGTGAGTGAACGAGAGAACAGAGAAAATAGAGATCGAGAGGGGCGGCGGTGATTGAGGGAGTAAGTGATCAGATTAGGGTTACGATGCGTATATATATATAGGGGGATATTTTGGTAATTTACAAGGCATTCAGTCGGGTTCGGGCTACCGGGCGGGTATAAGAAAGAATCCGATCGGATTATCTCATTTTTCAGGTCGGTCAGGTAGGGTCTGAAACAAAAAAAAAAATGTAGAGTATTCCGCCCGAAACCGAGCGGGTCAGGGCCGATTGATCGGTTGGGTCGAGGCGGCGGTTTTTCTATTTCAGCCCTAATCACTATGGCGTAAACGAATTCATATAGTCGACCCTATATAAGTGGGACAAAGGCTTAGTTGTTGTTGTTGTATATTAATTTGAAAGTTACACAACAGAAACCAGTCTGATTTTGAATCGACATATAATTGTTTTCAGATGGTAAACCGAACAATACCCAAGAAGAAAGTAAGGAAAAGTTGGGTTTTATCCCCTCAAATGTGCTCATAAAAGCAAGGAATCTGGTTCTTATCTATACAAATTATTAGCATTTTGGCATCAATTTTGTTGCTCCAAAACAAGGCTATCTTTTAAAGTGATTAAATAATAGAGATCCCTTTGAATCTCTATATGATTCTTCTTCATTGATTTATGTTGTCACTTAACTGCATTAGTTGAATGAATGGCTATCCAGTAAACTTCAATTGGTTGACAGTTATTCACTGGAAAAATAAAATAAAAAACAAAAAACCACCACCAGAAATTTATTGGACCACACAAGAATATAATTGTAGATATAATTGTGTGTGTATATATATATATATATATATATATAGAGAGAGAGAGAGAGAGAGAGAGAGAGAGAGAGAGAGAGAGAGTTGACAATTAAAAGAAAAAGGGAATTAAGGATTTCATTAGCCTCATCTTTAAGAACTTGGCTGCATACAGTAAAGGGAGAAACCCTTTTCTCTTGGGGAAATTACATGGAAATAGTTGTGAAAATATGTCATCAACCATCAACCAAAATGCTTATTCTACTAAATCTAAGAGGGAAAAAAACAAGAAACAAAGCCAAAAAAAGTTTTAAAAAAGGGTATTTTTCGAATTGTCAGAAGTGCAGAGAACATTTTACTACAATGTAGTAGTCTCTTTAATTCTAATTCCGGTTTCGTCAGACGGCATTGCCTGGAAATAAAAGAGAAAAATAATGTCTTAGCAAAAGAAAGAAAAAAATCATGAATTATTTATGATATGATTAAAAAGAAAAAAAAAAAAACCAAAAAACATTAGAAGATTACTCACCGTAATCTCGTGGTGTTTTGCATTTATAACATTCCATCCGACTGGCGTAATTGTGCACGTTGCATCCTAATCTGGTTGAATCCGAACCAAGATAACATTAAAATCCACGAAAACTAATAAAAAGAACGAGATTTTTTTTTTGAAAAATTGGATAAATAGAGCTTCGCATCCCTAAAGTTTACGTCCCATGCACATTTCTCCTTAAAGCTTGAGTTTCATCACATTGTTCCAAAAGCTTGATTATCGGGTCTAAAGAAAAATTCAACTGTACGGCTAGCTCCGGGTAAAAAAATGACCAGAAATGGTCGATAGGACCAACATGAAAAGAAAACGTTTGGGGAGAAATGTGTAAAAATTGAAGCTTCAAGGGGGTGCAAATGCCATTTGACAGGAAATAATTTTCAGGACTAACCTATTGCAAATCCAGTCGCCGGTTTTCCATCCCGGTACGGCACTTGCGTCATATCCATAACCGCCCGGTGCCACCATGGCTGAACCGTAGCCGTAATAATCATCTTTTGTTGCACCGCACCTGTAGCAGCTGGTCCGGCTAGCATAGTTATGGGAACCACAATTCAAGGCACCGCAATACCAGTCTCCGGCCAAAACTTCCGTCTTGTTTATACCGTATGCCGAGACTTCCGCTGGCGAAGCAAATTTGGGGCACCGACACCTCTGGCAGGAATCTCTTTTCTTGAAGTTCAGGTGTTGGCAGGCGGGGCACATCCAATCTCCACTGCTCATTCTCCCCTTTTGCTCCTGAAAAATTTGGATAAAAAACAAATATTTGTAAAATTTTAACCCTGTTTCTGTTTTTTTTTTTTTTTTCAAGAAAACCTGAGACAGAATCAAAAGAAAATAAGGAACATGATGAAAGATTTGTTTTTCTGGTTTTTCTGTTTGTGTTTCAAGTTTTTGAGAACAAAAATAAAAAAAACAGGTACAAAGACACTAATCAAAGATCAAGGGATATAGGTTTACCTCTAGCAAGCAAATGTGGGTGTCTGAGAAAGACTTGGAGCACTTGTTTGTAGAGGAGATTGATGTTGGAGGAGTGATTTTTGGAGAATGGGAAGGGGGTTGTTTATATATACATGAGATTGGGGTCCAAGAAGGTCTTTTTCATGTTATGAAAAGCTATAAGATGGTCCACTTTAGGGTTTGATTCCAAAAGCAGATATGTTTTTTTTCTGGGAGATTTAGATAAACTTCTCTTCTCTTTTAGGGAATGGGTTTACGAAGATATGGGCAACTAAGTGCATGAACTCAAGCACAAATGTTTTCAAAAATTCTATTTTGCCCCTCTTTTATGTGTTTCTTACCCATGCATTATTTTGATAAAAAATTCAATATTTTTGCCTATGTTGGGAATTAATGGTGTCGGAAAATGGCTAACATCTTCAGTTGGTCCGTCAAGGTCTGCTGAGGTAACATCTTGGTGTGTGTATTGTTCTATCTTGTAAGCAATCATCAGTCAAAATGTCTAGAGTCCGACCAAAGACGTGCACAAAGCCCGCTAGGGTGTACCTAGTAAAGTCCCTCGCACATGAAAGTAAGAGTTTGAGGGAAATAAGTGTTCAAGTGTGTTAAGAAAAAACTCTATTACTTGGTACATTAATTGTCCCACTATTTATAGGTGTAGGCGTTAGATTAGTCTCAAAAAATTAGGCTTCTGAGCTCGAATCATTAGCATAATCTGGCACGAAGCCAAAAAAATGTCGTTTATCCTGATTAAGCCTTTGGGGTTTAATTTTCGACCCATCATAAGGAGCCTATGGCCTACCAAATGGAATATGATTAAAGGGCCAACAAGGGGTTGCAGAAACCCTTTTGGTGGCACATAGAATCTATTCGGTTCGCTATTCGTACATCCAATTAGGGCAGATAATGTGGTCAGTGATTGAAGGGGGTGGTTGATACTCGAAAGGCTCTGGTCAGTGCTCGAAAAATGTGTGGTCCATGCTCGAAAGGCTCTGGTCGATGCTCTGCTCGGACAATCTTTCATGTGGTCGGTCAGTGCCAGACGATCACATATAGTCCGTGACAAATGTCATGCTGTCACGTGGTGACTTCTCGATAGTACAAGTGATTTCATGAAAAATGCCATGCCCTCATCAAACATGAACTACTAAATTGGCACACTGAAAAATTATAAGACAAATTAGAATGATAACTATTTTATGATATGAAATAATTGATATTTTTATATATGGTATAATAATACATACATTTCTTGTCGATCGACATGGAACCTCCTCTTAAGTTATAAAAGACTATGAGTAAATTTTACTATGCACCCATGAAGTTTGTGTGTAGTAACACATTTCTCCTTAAAGTTTTAATATTTTGCACATTGCCCCCCCCCCCCCCCCCCCCCCCCCCCCTTGTCCAATATTTGGCCATTTGACACCGTTGTAGTAAACTTTAAGGGTGAAAAATATAAGTCACATAACTAATTTCGGCAAGGAAAAAAAACTGTAAAAAGCCGATAGAGTCAATCGGTAACCAAAAAAGGAAAAAAAAACTTTTGAGAAGAATGCAAAAAAACTAAAATTTCAGGGAGCAACATGCAAATGTAGTTTGCTGACGTGTCATCCACGTCAGCACCGGCAAACATGTGCATGTAATATACCTTCCTGGTGAGTAGGCTTTATGCAGTTCAGGTGCATGTGGAACAGGTTTGAAGGCAAAGAAACAGTTGAATTTCACTATATCTGAGAATAAATTCCTCATAGTGCACATCCATTGCCAAATTCTATTCTAACTTGTTTTTTTCTTATTCTTCTTTTTCTGCAATAATTCAAAAGCCATCAGGAAGATTCACCACCGGGAGTCGTTCTTTGCGTCCCACTTAATCATCCGTTTTTCGCGCACACGCATACATACATATACATACGTATATAGTATATACTCACACGTGTGTGTGTATATATATATATACCTGCATGTTGCCAAGATCATCAACTTGCAGCCATCAAGGTCACTAAATTTCTTAGGACAGAACATTAGTTCCTAGGAAATGATAGCTGGATTTTTTTTTTTTTTTTGACTTCAAACAACATTCATTTTCCCAAAAAAAAAAAAAAAAGGGAATGTTCGATGAATTGTTTTCTCAATGTATGCTAAAAAAAAGGTCTGAGAAAAATGAGAGAATTAGCATATGAGAGAGAATTTGTATTATGATACCTCAAATAAGTGATTACGACAAGAGAAAATCATTTGATAAAAAATAAGGTAACATCCACCATGCGAAATTTTTTGATCGACATGTCGTACACATATAGTAGGCTGTATAAATTACACTTTGCACCCCCATAAATTCTGTGTGTGGTCAAAAACCGTGGATGAAGCAATTCAAAGGCGAGGGAGCAAAATTATAGAAAAGGTTTAGGGTCAAAGTATAACTAATCGAAAATAAAAAAAATAAGGTATACATTTACTATGTGAAATTTGAGAATTTTTGATCGACATGTCAAATATAGTAGGAGGTATAAATTACATTTTGTACCCCCACAAGTTTGTGTGCTGTCAATCGTGGATGAAGCAAAAAAGGTTTTGCGTTGAAGTATATAACTAATCGAAAATAAAAAATAGGGGTGACTATATATGTATATATTAGATTTAAGTACACTTTGTCCCCTGTAGTTTCACGGAATTATACTTTGTACCCTGTAAACACTTATTCCTTTGTGGTTCAAAGTAAAATTTCACAGTTAAATCTTCAGTTAAAATTAACAGCCAAGTCTCAGAAATTCAAAATCAATAAATTATTTAATATTAATTGATATTTATATCCTCGGTTCGGGTTGGATAATTAATATCTTTTTACCCTTTGTTTTGTCTTTTCCTTTATTTTCTCGGGATTGGTTATAAGGATAACTGTGTCATTTCCTAAAATTTTATTAATTATTTAACCATTGACTTAAGCCTGAACCACAACAGACGTTAGTGTTGAAAAAAATACCACACAAAGGTGTAAAGTACAATTCGGTCAAATTAGACAAATTAAGAGTAATTAACCCTATATTTTATTGTTGTAAATATAAATTATACTATATAAAAGGGGTGTTTTCATTGATAAGACTAAAGAAGAGAAAGGCAGATCAACTTAGCAAAATAGTCGTGGCAGCTCAAATTAGCAGATTAGCAAACCAGACTTGGCAAATATGATCATGTGGATCAGATATGCTCAGTAGACCAAACGTGGCAGATAAGATATGCTCAAAGACTAGATGTGGTATATCAGATCAGCAGATCAACGCTAGAGTTGGTAGATCAAATCAACTTAGACAGATTAGATCAGCTTACAAGACCAGACACGATAGATCAGCTCTGCGCTACCAAAGTGGACAGCAACACTATCATATCAGATTTTGATAGTGCTGTGATTTTGTCTTCCTATGATTTTAGTCTCCATTTGCTTTCCTATGATTTTGCTTCCTAATTAATCTCCATTTATTCTCTCCATAGACTTGCCCATTCTACTGTAATCTTCTATACTCTATAAGGTGTATTACATCAATGTAAATATTGTACATGTTTCATATAAACCTTAGCTATTCCTGTATGGTATCGGAGCCCTAACCTCATTCTCCATCTTCCTTCATTTTTGGCCATGACTGAATCCAACGAAGTCACAGTTATGTCTAGCAGTACAAATCTATCTTCATCACCCTCTCCTTCTCAAGTTATCTCGATCAACACAACCACAATTATTCCCCAAAAACTGTCCAAAGAAGGAAACTACTCAATGTGGAGCTCACAAATGACAAATATTCTCCTTGGATATGATCTGGTGAAATTCGTGGGTGGAACTCATCCGTACCTACTACTCGACGATCCAAAATACAAAGTCTGGATTAGTCAAGATCGTCTACTACTCCTTGCCATCCAAACAACTGCCACTAGATCAACAGGCCCACTTGTGTATGTCTCAGTGCAAAAATGCTAAGGAAACTTGGTGCAAACTCAAAACCACCTATGCCAACAAATCTAACACTCGGATGGTTGGTCTTAACAACTCTCTTACTAAGGTCAGTTAAGAAGGAAAAATCATTTATGAGTTTATGCAGTCAGTTAAAACTATCATTGATGACTTGGCTATGTTTGGGCATGATCTGAGTGATGGAGAAATAGTAGTCCATATGCTCAATGGCCTCACTAATGACTACAAGGAGTTGAAAGCTGCCCTGCGTGCAAGAGAATTACCCATCTCTTTCGAAGTACTGGTCGAAAAACTTTTAGACTATAAAACCAGTCTGAAGAAAGGCCTATACATCATTTCTCAGTATTCGCAAAAGAAACATAACGGAAATGATATAAACAACAACTCCAATACCTCTAAAAGGTAGGCAAACTACGGAGGAAACAACAATAGCCATCACGGGAACTACGATAATCAGCTCTAACATAATTCATATGGGAACTGTGGAAACCAAAATTATTCTAACAACTCATACACTCAAGGACTGTCGTCCTACTAGTTAAATCAAAATTGGTGACCTACTTGCAACGAGAATCAACCTCGAGTTGTTTGTCAATTATGTGATAAGCCTGGCTATGTTGCAAAAGTATGTCAATCACGTCCCTTACCTTCCACTTGGCCACAAGACAACTTCACAACTCATGAGACTACTGGCAATTAGTCAGGTTGGATAGTTGACTCTGGAGCCTCTCATCACATCACCTGGTACTTGCAGAACCTCTCCATTCACTCTGCATATGATGGAAATGAAAATATAATGGTTGAAAATGGTAATAATATCCCTATTACTCATATAGGAGCTACTTGTCATGGGCTCACATTTTTGCAGCGGCATTTGCCCATGCGGCTCCCCAACGCGTTCGCTTGGTTGGGGCAAGCCTGTCTTCTTTAGGATGCTGACTGATTTCGCCTTGTCTTGGGCTCATCAGGAGAACGGCTCCAACTCCGGACCAGTTTATGCAGGAGAGTTCTAACCCTTTTTTCTTTTGTTAGGTCTTTGACCAGCGACGTAATCTCCGAATTTAACAGGGTCGGTACGCCTTGACTCCGTATGGACGCTTACTTATGTCGACGCCTATACTTGGTTGAGAATCGTATTTGAGTGCTTAACCCTCCAACTATCATGATTATTTATTTTGACCGCCTTGATAACAACGATCCGTGACACTCTCCTCCAATCAATATCGCAAACGTCCTCATTGTTATGCGAACAACTCTCAACATCGAGCGCCCATGTTTTGCCACCGGTTTTACTTGGCGCGATGGACAAGATCGGGTGAGATACCTAGGTTGCACGATCCACGATTCGATGTGATGCTCCATGAAACCCTGTTAGTTTATCACGAGTACTTGGCGAATCACGACTTCCTGCCCATCCGTCGATGTTGCTCAGTGCAATATCTCTGCAGCTTAACTCCTTCCCGTTTGGAGTGTTGTCCCCACGACTAGAGCGAGTCCCCCCCCCCAACGGAGCTAATCGTGCCCTACTCTGATACCACTTATCATAGGCTCACATTTTCGCAGCAGCATTTGCCCGTGTGGTGCCCCAACGCATTTGCTTGGTTGGAGCAAGCCTGCCTTCTTTAGGATGCCGACTGGTTTCGTCCTGCCTTAGGCTCATCAAGAGAGCGGTTCCAACTCCCGACCAGTTTGTGCAGAGGAGGCCTAACCCCTTCTTCGTTTATGAGGTCGTTGACCAGGGATGTAGTCTCTGAATTTAACAGGGTCTGTATGCCTTGACTCTGAATGGATGCCTACTTGTGTTGATGCCCACACCTAGTTGAGAGCCATATTTGAGTGCTCAAACCTCCAGCTAACATGATTATTCATTCTGACCACCTTGATAACAACGATCTGTGACATACTATTCTTAAATCTTATGACTCAACTTTCAAACTCTATAATGTTTTGTGTGCACCTAACATTAAGAAAAACCTTCTATTTGTTTCTCAATTTTGCTCTCGCAGTTACACCTCCATTGAATTCTTTCCTGATTTTTTTTTCTTGTGAAGAATTTAACTACAGGGGTATCTTTAGTGCAAGTCTAGAATAGAGGAAACGTGTATGAGTGGCCAACTTCAATAACCAGACCATATACTTCACCACAAAACTCAACCCTCATGGCAACCAAGTCCAGTTCTCCATCTCCAATCGTTAGCATCTAGCACAATCATCTTGGTTACCTATCATCCAATTTTTTCTATCAAATCATTGCTTTTTCATACTCTACCATTGCTCATTCCCTAATTTGTGCAATGCATGTTTATATAATAAAATCCATAAACTTCCATTTAATATTTCTTCGTTAGATTGTTTTTTATCGTTGAAAATTTTCTTTATGGATATTTGGGGATCTGTTCCTCTCCATTCCTTTCATAATTTCCTTTATTATGTTATCTTTGTGGATTATTTTATAAAATACACATAGCTTTATCCAATTAAAAAAAAATAAAAAATCTGATGTTACTTCCGTGTTCGAACGATTTAAATCCCTTATTAAACACTATTTTTCTACACTAATTAAAACTGTATATACAAATTAAAGTGGCGAAGCCAGGAGTCTCAGTCATTTTCTTTCTCAGGTTAGAATTCAACTTCTTAAATCCCCTCCTCACACTCCTGAACATGTTGGTACAGCTGAGTGTAAACATTATCATATTGTTGAAGTTGGCCTTACTTTGCTTCTTCATGCCTCAATTCTGCTCAAATATTGGTCCTTAACATTTCAACTTGTAGTTTATCTCATTAATCGAATTCCATCTTCGGTCACACGTAACAAATATAATTTCTTTCATATATTTCAGTAATCACTAAATTACTTGCCCCTTAAAGTATTTGGTTGCCTTTGTTACCCATGGTTAAGACCATATACCTCTCACAAACTCGACCCACGATCTTATCCCTATGTGTTTGTTGGCTATTCCATCCCTCATTCTGTGTATCTTTGTCTTGACCCCTCTACAAATAAACTATTTACCTTTGGACATGTGATGTTTGTGGAAAATACATTTTCTTTTTATAATAAAACTTCTCATACTGAATCTCCTTACCCCTTGCCATCTGTAGACACTTGGTTAAACAAATCCACTCACGAACTTTCCAAGTTTTGTATCTCCCATGTCTACCAGTGACATCACCTCTAACTCTCTCCCATTAACCTTAGATACTTTAAATGTTCTTTATCTGCCCATCTCCTCTACACTCCAAGCTGAGAACATAACTTCTTCCCTTCATGGTCATTATTCTCATTCACGTAATGAGTCTTCCTCTCATAGGTCTTACTCTCTAAACCAAGACACATCACACTCAGGCTCCTCATCCACGCCTCAATCTCAAGAAGCACTCCACACTTCACAGGTAAGTGTCCCGTCTCCTATATCTATTCCTTCGCCTCCCACCATAGTCGAACATCACCCATATAATACTAGGCTACATAATAATATCATAAAGCCAAAATAACCACTTGACCTTCACACCACTACTACCTCTCTAAACATTAAACTTTCAACCTTCAAACAAGCCCAACAACATCATGCTTGGCGTCAAGCCATGAGTGATGAATACAATGCCTTACTTTCCAATCAAAGTTGGTCTCTCATTCCACGAACCCCCACACAAAATGTTATTGGGCGTAAATGGGTTTTTATAAGATTAAAGCGAATCTTGATGGGTCAATAGCTTGTTATAAAGCTTGCTTAGTAGCTAAGGGGTTTCATCAATGACCTGTGGTTGTTGGGTTATCACTGCCTCTATGTATTGTTGGGTTATCACTGCCTCTATGTATAACTAACAAGTGGCCTCTTCGCTAACTTGATGTGAATAATTGATCACATCGCATTTTGTGCGATCTAATACCACTAAACTTAGTTTTGTTAATTGTTTGAATAAATTAAATTGTTAGAAATTAACTTATTTTATTTGTTTTTGTAGAGTTTTGGAAATAGAACAAAAACACGTTAATTTGGAGTAAAACGGACAAGAAACGAACAAACCAGTGCGAGCTGAACGAAACTAACAAAGCCGAATAGGGCTAAGCCTAAGCTGCACTGTGTATTGCGGCTTCGGAAGCCACCCAATGCATCTTCCGAAGCCACATGAGCATGGGGGGCACCAAATTCGGCGCCCCTACTTGTGTCCCACTAGTCCCCCCCACCATTTTCTACATTTCTCCCACTTTGGACCAATTTTTGTGGGATTCGTGGCCCATTTTCACACCTAACACATCGATAATGATGAGGGACTCTCATAGATATAGAGAATTCGGATAAGGGACCTCGGGGGAGGCCATCTTCTACAAAATTTCATTCCCAATTTTCACTATCTTCTCACCATTTTGGGAGGAAGCCGGAGTACATAATATCAGTAACATTGGTATTTTTGGGAATTTCATCCGAGAAAATACCAGTCCACAAAATAATGAGTGACTAGATCTCTTTTAACTGGTTAGGATTATAGTTAGATATTTTGGATTATTGTATTTTTTTTATTTAATTTTAGATTTTGTGTAAACAATTGTATAACATGAATTTTATTCTTGATATGGTATTATTGTGATTGGATTTAATTTCAAAATATTCTTGTAGAGATTTTGGGTTAAATCCAATTATTATTAGAACATTAGATCGTATACTTGTGGTCTCGATCTAAAGATTATACAATCGTATTCTTGGAAATTGATTATTGGTCTTGATTGTTTAGCCTAGATATTAATTCACCGTAGATTAGTGTAGTATGGGAATTAAATATCAAAGATAAATTATGTCGGAGAATAACAATCCATATATTTCTGAATAGTCCTGGCTTCTAGTTACGAACACTCGTTTACACAAATTCGAGTTAAATAGAAAATACAAGAAAAACATATACCAAAATACAGATCCATAATTTCTAACCCGGTCCTTTATTTTTATTGTTAAATTTGATATTTATTTTTGTCTACTTAAAAATTGAAATAAAATAAAATCTCAAATCGTTCTCATCAAAGGAAAGAAAATAATTGAGAATTGATAATTAAAAAACCGATTCCTGTGATTCGACATCCGGACTTAAGGACACTATACTATAATATTTTGTGCTTAATAAGGGAATTAAGTTTTAGCGATCAAATTTTGGCACCATTGCAAGGGATCGGTGCCTCTAATTATCGATTTTTGTTATTATTTTCTTTTGTCCACTTGTATATATTCATTATTTTATTACTGTTGAGACAAGACAACTAAGTTGCCATCCTTTTTTTCTTTATTATTATTGAGACTAGACGGCTAAGCCGCCATCCTCTTGGTTGATATAATTAATTGCTTTAATTTATAAAAAAAGTAAAAATAAAAATTGTGCAAAAAGATTATGGCGTGTTCTCGTTTTTATCTTGGGGAAAAGTCTGACTTTCATCACACTCTTGACAGGATCTTGGAGTGTGTGCTTAGGAGACTGAGAACTGAAAAAATCACAAAATCTGAACTCACTAAAATGGTTGAACCACCTACACCACTATGGGAATATTACATTCCCTCAGCCTACACCTCACCCTCATGGATTAAGTTACCTGAGTTAGGGGATGTAACTTCATTCAACATTAAGCCATCCACCATCCAAATGCTTCCATATTTTCGGGCTTAGTGTTGATCGTCCCTATAGGCATTGTAATACCCTATAAATCTACATTTTGAAAATATAATTTTATAAAAGTGTAATACTTTTGGGGTTATTTTGTATTATTACAAAAATTCAGATGTATGGATGAATATTTATAATTATAGGGGCTATAAATATAATTATAGGATTTAATAATAATATTATATAACATATGGGGTGATTGGTGTAATTTGAGAAAATATCATGAATAGTAACTTACGTAAATTATAGATAATTAAGAGATAAAAACAAAAATGGTGGAGCCCATATATATATATATCGGTTGAAAGGGAAATGATAAGTGGAACAGCCAGAAGACCATAGAAAGAAGGAAAATGAAAAGGAAAAGAAGAAGGAAAAGGAAAATGATAAGGAGAAAGGAGAGGAAGATGAAGGGAAAATAGGAGAAAATAGTTTTCTCTCATCAATTTTAGGTAGGGTTCTTGATTATTTTAATATCTGCATTTAATCTCTATTTATTGTGTGGTTTATGCCTTAGTAATTGTTTAATTGTTGATTTGTATGGATTATTTACGAACATGCATTATATGATTATTATGTGAGATATATGTCTATGTACTATGTGTTGGATTGGTTGGGTACACATGTTAAAAGTGTTAAAATCCTACTGAGTGTTGGCACACCCATCCACAATATTTATTGCAAGATTTATGAAAAAGGAGCTGCGCGAGTATCTTGTGAATTGTACCGCATACTGTACATGTGATTAGTACCGTACGTATGAATAATGTTGCATATTGTTTTGTGTATTTTAAGTTTGTAATATTTTGGTTATTGTGGACTTTGTAATGATAAAGATCAGTATATAAATTAGGGTTGGATTAATTAGTATGTTACCTTTATTTCTCCGTAATAAAGAGAGAAACCAAGTGGCGGTCTTGAAAAACTGAGTTGTTACACGTGGTATAAGAGCTGGATTGGTAGTAAAACTAATTAATATATGGGAAGTGAAGTATTTTTTGTAAACTTTTCGTTTTAATTCTTTTAAGGAGAAATCTAGTGATGGCCTTGGGAAACCAGGTCGTTACAGGCATCTTAATGATTTTCTAGAGATTTGCATTACCTTCAAATGACAACATCTTTTTGAGGATGTTGTTTACCTCAGACTTTTTTCGTTCTCCCTGAAAGATCGGGCAAAAGAGTGACTCTATTCTCTATATTCTCCATCTTCGGGATCGATTACCACATGCGAAAGACTCCAAAAGCTTTCCTGCAAAAAAATTACCCGATTGGAAAAACCAATCAGATTAGGAAAACCATAACTTCATTCTCCCAACACCCCATTGAATATTTCCATGAAAGTTGGAATTGAATGAAAGATCTTTTGAGGCAATGCCTGCATCACGGGGTGTCGAAATGGCATATAGTGCAAAGCTTTTATGAAGGGCTAGTCGAAATCAATCCCCACATGGTAGATGCGTTGTGTGGAGGAACATTCCATGCAAAAAACGAGGACGAATCATGGAGCATGTTTGAAAACATGCGTGAAAACTCTTTATAATATGCATTCGCGATTAGGCGAGAGTGCACCAGACATGCACGAGGAGGAATATACAAGGTCAAGCAAGTAGATCTCGCTACACAAGTGGTTGATCTGATGTCCCAAAGATTTGGTCTGATTCAATTGCAAAATTAACCACCCTCATCTCCTTCTCTATCTATAGCATATTCGATTTGCCTAAACCTATCCCATTCTATCTTTGAGTGTCCTATGGGAATGCAATTTCCTAAATATGTTCAAGAGTATATCAATGCTACTCAAAAATTTTCCCGATAGGACAATAACCGTACTACAACACTTACAATCCATGGTGGTAAAATTACCCCAATTTTTCATAGAGGACCCAAACTCAAGGACAACCTTTTACCTTATCATCTAAACGTCAATACCAAAACCCACCCCAGGATTTAACCAATCCCAAGGTCAACCAACATTTCCCCAGCGGGCATGGAACGCTCAGTCCACTGAGATAGAGGAAGTCCTTAAATTGGTGAATTCACAATCCTAATCTATAGCTTGATTAGATGTACAAATTGGCCAGCTTGCCGAAGCTTTAAGTAAAAAGAACAAATGGAAGCTTCCTAGTCAACCACTTAATAATGCTACGGGTCAACACTTCATTGGAGAACCGAGCGAGCCTCACAAGTACATTTAATCAATCACGACCCTTAGGAGTGGGAGAAAAATAGACAACTGAGTGGGTATTGAAGAGAGGATTTCGAAAAATGAGAGTAAAGTAGAAGAAGCGACAGAAGGGCCGTTACCAAACAAAAAAGTTGAGGAACCCAAACTGTAACGACCCAGTTTTCCAAGGCCTCCATTAGGTTTCTTTTATAGAGAATTCTACCCCAAATATTTCATCATTTATAAATAAATTTGAATTATTAATAATTTCGCTCTGATAGCACTTTATAACGACCCGGTTTCCTAGGGTCGTCATGTGGTTTCTCCCTTTGGAGAATTAATACTAAACCGAATGACCAATATTTCATTTCATAAAAATTTGAGAAATTTTACAAGTATACGAAGATAATTATAATTATCGATTTATCGAATCAATTTTACAACAATAAATAATAAATACAATTATTCCAAATTAAATAGAAATTCAAATAAAATTCTGGAGCAGTTTCATTCTCACCGACCCTACAATCAAAATTGTGGGATTGTGAGCCAATGCTCAGTAGAATTTTAACCCCTCTAATACGTTATTTAATCAATCATCAACTAAACATATAAACGGGTATCTCACATAATTTCCACGTAATACGTACTCATAAATATTTCATGAAAAATAACAATTATAACAGTAATAACATAAACCACATAATACAAAGAGAGATTAAATACGCATATTAAAAGAGTTAGAAATTCTACCTGAAATCCGAAGCCAAAATTCGAACCGGAATACTTGAAGACATTCCAATATATATATATATGTATATATATTCCTCTTATATTCTTATTTATTCCTTGTTTCTATTATTATCATCCTTATTTGTATAATCAACATACACATGTGTTGGATATATATGGTTCTAAACATTTATATGGTCTCATATGGTTTCCTTCCTTGAGAAGAAAACCATTTCATCTATCTATTTCTTTATTTCTTTATTTACATAATGGTCTCCTTAAAATAAAGAAAATATTAATTATATTTCAAAACTTTTAAAAGTATATTTTAAATAACACAATAGTCCCAACTTTTAAAAGTCAATTTAAAATTAACATTTAACTCTAAAAATTATCAAATATTACTTATACCATAAATTTACAAAACAATCCCCAAAAATATTAAACTTATATAAAATAATATTTTCAAAATACAAATTTTTGGGGTATTACACAAACGGTTGAACCCCGAGCTTGATAAACCTAAAGAGAATCATTCAGCATCTCAATGCGTGAACCAACCTTTACCGTTCAACTGTGATGAGACGTTTAAGAAGGTGAAGATTAATCTTTCATTTTTGGACGCCATCAAACAAATCCTTGTGTATGAAAAGTTTCTTAAAGACCTTTGTACATGAAAGAGAAAGTCTAGAACACATGTGTCGAAAAAGGTCTTGTTAACATAGTAAGTGAGTTCCATCTTAGGATATGAAACTCCACTAAAGTTTAAAGACTCAGGAGTCTTGGCCCTTGCATGTGTAATAGGAGGTTAGTCAATTGCAAAGACTCTTCTAGATTTGGGCGTAAGTGTAAATTTGCTGTCATTTTTCGTATACGATCATCTAGATTTCTGAAGCCCACATCACTAACACTCTAATTAGCTGATAGGTCAATCAGAAAACTAAGAAGGATTATTGAAGATGTGTTAGTAGGGGTAGAAAAATTCTTCTATCAAGTGCATTTCATAGTCCTTGACAAGGAACTAGTTCTCAACCTGAGTCGTCAAATTCCTGTGATTTTGGGATGTTTTTTTCTTGCCACCACCAATGCTTGCATTGATTGTCGGTTAGATATTATGGATGTCTCATTTGGCAATATAAAGGTACAGCTTAATGATTTCAAAGTGATTAATCAACCCCTAGAAGAAAACACATGTGAGTGTTTTGGGATTGATCAAATGGATAAGTTAGTGAAAGAGTTTTCGCCTTTAATGTTGTCCCAGAAGTCTCTTGAGACGACAATCATAACTTCAGAAGATGAAGGGTTGGGAGCAGATAAGCTAAAAGAAGAAATCCATTAATTACTTAAGATATCCAACAATGAAACCCCCTGGTTTAGAATGATTGAACCATTACCACCGTTGGCAGATGCCCCTTTAAAGCCATCCATAGAATCTCCACCATTACTAGAGTTGAAACCGCTCCCGAATTCATTGAAGTATGCATTCCTCAGCCAAAATGATATGCTACCTGTGATTATCTAGGCTGAACTCACAGGGGAACAAGAGAAGAAGTTGAGTGATATGCTTCAATGCTATAAGAAGGCCATAGGATGGGGTGTGGTAGATTTGAAAGGAATTAACTCTTCGGTGTGTATGCATAAAATGCACCTCGAGGACGATGCAAAACCGACAAGGGAGTTTCAGAGGAAGCTAAATCCCAATATCAGAAAGGTTGTAAAGAAGGAAGTCGTGAAGCTATTAGATACATGTATTATTTACCCCATCTCTAATAGCAAATTTGTAGGTCTAATTCAAGTGGTCCCAAAGAAGTCAGGGATTACAGTGGTGAAAGATTTTGGAGGAAAATTAATCCCCACTAGAGAAGCCACTTGGTGTCGAGTTTGTATTGACTATCGAAAGCTCAATACTATGACGAGAAAGGATCACTTCCCGCTACCATACATTGATCAGATTATTGAAAAGTTGGTGGGTTTTCTTTACTATTGTTTCCTCACTGGATACTCGAGATATAAGCAAGTCTCAGTGTTTCAAGAAGATTAAGAGAAAACTACTTTCTTACGCCTATTCGGCACCTTTGCATAAAAAGGATGCCATTTGGGTTGTGCAACGCACTGACAACTTTTCAAAGTTGCATGATTTCAATTTTCTTAGACATGATCGACAAGTTCCTAGAAGTCTTTATGGACAACTTCTCAATTTTTGGGACATCATTTGAAGAATGTCTTGACAACCTTGAGAAGGTTCTAGCAAGATGTGAGGAAACAAATTTGGTGTTGAGTTGGGAGAAAAACCACTTTATGGTTCAACAAGATGTTGTATTGGGGCATGTCATTTCCAAAAAGGGGGATCGAGGTGGATGACACTAAGGTTGACGTTATCGTGAATTTGCCACCATCCACAACGGTGAAGCAAATTTGATCCTTCTTGGGTCATGCAAGACTCTACCGATACTTCATCAATGAGTTAAACAAAATTGCGTGCCCTTTCCATAATTTGCTGGCTCTAGATGTGCCTTTCGTTTTCGACGAATCATGCAGAAAGACATTTGAGACACTTAAGGCAAAACTGATCTCCGCCCCTATTATTCAGCCCCCCGGACTACTCTCAACCCTTTGAGATTATGTGCGATGCCTCCACCTATGCTATTGGTGTAGTTTTAGGGCAGAGAATGGATAAGGTACCTCATGTGGTATATTATGCAAGCAAAATACTGGTGGATGCATAGGTGAATTACACTACCACTAAGAAAGAATTGTTAGTTGTGGTTTTTGTATTGGATAAATTTCGATCTTATATCTTAGGGTAAAAAATTATCATTTTCTTGGATTACATAGCTTTGAGGTACCTATTATTTAAGAAAGAGAGAAAACCTCGATTGATTAGGAAAATTCTCTTACTTCAATAATTTGACATTGAGATTAGAGATAAGAAATAAATAAAGAATGTCGTGTCCGACCACCTATCTCAGGTTTTTCTCGAGGAGAGTAAAGAATATGAGGCTATTGGGGATTCATTCCCTGATGAGCAGCTTTTTCTGTTGCCCAAATGCCTTCACCTTGGTTTGTGCACATTGCTTATTACCTCGCTACAGGTGAGATCCCTGCCCAGTGGATGAAACAAGATAAAAGCTGATTCTTCTCATAGGTCAAACATTTTACTGGGAGGATCCATGCCTATTTAAGGATTGCACAAATCAGGTAATAGGACGATGTGTGCCCGAGTGCGAATTTGATAGTATTATTGACTTTTGTCACTTGCAGGCATGTGGGGGACATTTTGGGAAAAGGATGGCAACAAAAGTGCTTCAATGTAGTTTTTATTGGACGACCTTGTTAAAAAATGCACATTGCTTCTGCCAGAAGTGTGAACGTTGTCAGCGCACATGATCAATATCCCGTCGAGATATGATACCTCTACAACCGGTCCTAATTATCAAGATTTTTGATGTACGGGGTATTAATTTCATGGGACCGTTCCCAACGTCTTTTGGTCATGAATATATCTTGTTGGCCATATATTATGTGCCTAAGTAGTATGAATCCATAGGTACTTGGATCAATGAACATAAGGTGGTGCTCTGATTCTCGAGGGAGTAAATTTTCAACCGTTTTGGGATGCCACGAGCGATCATTAGTTATGAGGGGTTACATTTTTGCAATCACCCATTTGAGGCACTAGTACAAAAGTATTTTGTGACTCACAAGGTGGCCACATCTTATCACCCTCAAACTAATGGTCAAGCGGAGGTGTCTAATCGAAAGGTGAAACAAATCATGGAAAAAACGGTACGTCCCGATCGGAGAGATTGGTCAGAACGCTTGGTTAATGCATTGTGGGTGTATCGCACAACCTACAAAACCTCTATCAGTATGTCACCTTACTGATTGGTGTATGAGAAGGCGTGTCATTTACCTGTTCAGTTAAAGCATCACACTTAATGGGCTTCAAGAGCGTTGAATTTTGATATGAAACGGGCAGGGGAGGAACACAAGCTTCAACTCTCAGAATTGGATGAATTGCGCAATGAGGCCTTTGAAAATTTGAGAACTTACAAGGAAATGACATGATCTTTTTATTATAATATCATTAATAGAAAGTCCTTTCATCCCAATCAAAATGTGTGGTTATTTAATTCAAAGTTGAGACTTTTCCCTGAAAAACTTCGATCTATGGGGATGGCCCGTTTATGGTCGAAAAAGCATACCCTAGTGGGGTAATAGAGATCATCGACTTGATAGATGGCCGAAAACTTAAGCTTAACGGTCAAAGGTTGAATCATATGGTAGACTGTGAGGAGCGGGGCATCATTGAGGCAGTCAAATTGGTTGATCCAATTTATTCATGATGCCCTACCATGTCCGGCTGAAGACATTAAATTTAGCACTGAGTGGGAGGAAACCCACTGTTGTTTTAATTTTTCGTATTTTAATTCTTATTTTTTGTTTTTTGATTTGACCAGTTTCCTTGAGCATTGTGGCAGACACATTTACAAACATTCTACACCGACTCAATCAGAATATGCAATCCCTTTATGTCAGGTTGTATCTCTTGTTACCAAATTAATTTTGTACTTTTCTCATTGAGGACAATGTGAAGTTTAGGTTTGGAGGGGGGAGGGGTAATTGTTTGTATTCCTTCTGATTTTTTATTTTGCACTTAAGTTTGTCAATCTATCATATGATAACATGTCTGTCAAGTTCAAATTGGAGTTTCCTAAAATAATCATTGGAACATAAGACTATTTTTTTTAAATATTTTATTTTTTGACTCTTACATGTATGATAACTTTCTCTTATTTTAAATTTAGAACATGAGTTGATTTACTGAATTTTGGCATGAAAATAATCTATCCTTAGAATTTAAATATATATGTAAAATAATATATATATATATATATATATATATATATATATAAAAGATTTTCGATCTTAATGATGAACTATTGTTGAGTAACCGGGCCTCTTGCTTCAGTAAATTTTGAGTGTTCACATCAAAAGGTGGAAGCGATTTGTTAAGACGATAAGTGGCTTGTAAAATTCGAAACTTAAGTTGTTTGAATTATTAAGCCTGAAGTGTGCCTTAACACCTAATGTCTCAAGCCACCTAGATTAGGATTATTGATGCACCACTTGCTACACAGACATCTTAGAAAGACCAATGGAGTTAACATTGTACAATCAATTATTTCAAGGAAATTGTTTATTTTTTTGATGCAAAAAAAATAAAAATAAAAATGATATAGAAAAATATATTTTTACTTCAGGAAAAATATTATCTGACTGTTTAAAACTGGTTGACTAACTACTTGTGCTAAATTCATTAAGTGAGGGTTACATGTATATTGTGGGTGCAAAAATAAGTGTTACAAAAACAATCATGTGCTATGAGATGAACGATTTTCAGTAACGCTTATAAGATCTTGACTTGATATGTTAACATTCGATTAGACTGATAAATCTTTTGTAAGGAATAAAATTCACAACAGAGAATTTGGGATGTTTATGGGTAACATCACTGTAAGCCCTCACGAGACTATATTCGTCCACCAGGAGTGATCTAGGGGTTTAAAGGCTTACTGCATATGTTAAATGCAACTGTGTTCCCTATGAAAATGATTTTTTCATTTAATTAGTGTATTTAATTTTGCTCGAGGACTAGCAAAACTTAGGTTTAGGGGTGTGATTGCACCTCATTTTGTACGACCTAATATCACTAAACTTAGTTTTGTTAATTGTTTGAATAAATTAAATTATTATAAATTAAGTTATTTTATTTGTTTTTGTAGGATTTTGGAAATGGAACAAAAACACGTTAATTTGGAGTAAAACGGATAAGAAACGAGCAAACCACTGTGAGCTGAATGAAACTGACAGAGCCGAATAGGGCTGAACCTAAGTTGCACAGTGCGACTTCTGAAGCCGCATTGTATATTGCGGCTTCTAAAGCCACATGAGCGTGGGGGCACCGAATTCAGCGCCCCCATTTGTCTCCTACTTGTCCCCTACTATTTTTCACCTTTCTCCCACTTTTTGACTAATTTTGGTGGGATTCTTGGCCTATATTCACACCCAACACATGGGATACAATGGGGGACTCTCATATATATAGAGAATTCGGATGAGGGAGCTCGAAGGAGGCCATCTTCTGCAAAATTTCATTCCCAATTTTCACGATCTTCTCACCATTTTGAGAGAAAGCTTGATTAAATAATATCAGTGATACTGGTATTTTTGAGAATTTCATTCGAGAAAATACCAGTCCATAAAATAATGAGAATCTAAATCCTTTTTAATGGGTTAGGATTATAGTGATGTATTTTTTATTTATGTAATATTGTATTTTTTTTTATTTAATTTCGAATTTTATGTAAACAATTGTATAACATGAATTTTGTTCTTGATATGGTATTATTGGGATTGGATTTAATTTTGAAATATTCTTGCAAAGATTTTTGGTTGAATCCAATTACTACTAGAACATTTGATCGTATACCTGTGGTTTCAATCTAGTGGTTATATAATCATATTCTTCGAGATTGATTATTAGTCTGGATGGTTTATGCCTAAATGTTAATTCACCATAGATTAGTGTCATGTAGGAATTAAATATCGAAGATAAATCATGCCGGAAAATAACAATTCATATCTTTTTGAGTAGTTCCGGTTTGTAACTAAAAACACCCGTTTACACAAATTCTAGTTAAATAGAAAATACAAGAAAAATATATATTCCAAAATACGGATCCATCATTCCTAACCCTGTCTTTTATTTTTATTGTTAAATTTGATATTTATTTTTGTCTACTTAAAACTTCAAATAAAAAAAAAAAATCTCAAATCATTCTCATCAAAGGAAGGAGAATAATCGGGAATTGATAATTACAAGATCGATTCTTGTGGTTGGACACCCGGACTTAAGGCCACTATACTATAATATTTTGCACTTAATAAGGGAATCAATTTGAGTAATCAATAATGCGTTCCTGCAAGGTTCTCTATGTAATGAAGTCTTCATGGACTAGCCTCATGGCTTTGCAAACACTAACCTTCCCAATCATGTCTGTAAGTTACGAAAGGCTATGTATGGGCTTTGGCAAGCCCCTTGTGCTTGGTACCACAAACTTCGTAATTAATTTTATCTCCGAAGGCTTCACCAATTCTCATTTAGATGCATCCTTGTTTATGCTTCACTTTTCCACTTCGATTATTTATCTATTGGTTTATGTTGTCAACATCATCATCATCTATTGCTCATGTGACTGATTGTATTTCTATTCTTGCCCGACAATTCTCCCTAAAGGACCTTGGTACTCTTTTGTACTTTCTTGGGGGTTAAAGCACACTTCACCTCCAATGACTTGTTTTTGTCTAAAATATATATATATATATATATATATATATAAATGACCTCCTACATTGGGCTAACATGACTCATGTTAGGCATGTCTCTCTTTCTCTTGCACTACTGAAGAACTCAAGCTATCTGATGGATCTCCATCGACCGATGCTACTTTGTAACGCTAAACTCTTGGATCATTCGCTATCAACAAGCTTTCTCTATTCATGCACTGCCCTTCTCAACTTCACTGGTTTGTAGTTAAACGATTGCTTCGATATCTAGTTGGGACACTTGACTATGGCTTAATGCTTCACAAGCACTCCCCTCGGACCCTTCATGCATTTGTGGGTGATCCTAATGATCGGACTTCAACCTCTACCTATATTCTTTTTCTTGGAGAACATCCCATATCTTGGAGTTCCATAAAGCAAAAGACCATCGCTTGTTCTTCTACCGAAGTACAATACCAAGCCATTGCATCTATTGCAGCTAAGGTCAATTGGGTAATGAATATTCTTCAAGAGTTGTGTGTACCCAAATCTCTCGTTCTACTCATCCATTAAGACAATGTAAGTGCTACATACATTCGTACCAACCCAATCTTTCATTCTCGTCTGAAGTACATCGCTATCAACTTTCATTTCATTCGAGATCAAGTTGCTACAACTCGCCTGTGCGTTTCTCATGTTCATACTTCTAATCAACTTGTTGATTCTCTTACTAAGTGACCGCCTTGTCTCCACTTTCTTAGACATCGAACCAAGATTGGTGTCTTAAACGGCCAGTCAATCTTGCAGGGGCATGATAAGACGAAAGAAGAGAAATTCAGATCAGCTGAGCAGAACAAACGTGGCAAATCAGATCAATAGATTAGCAAACCAGACTTAGCAGATCAAATTAGCTTACGCGGATCAGATCTGCTCAACATACCAGACGTGGTAGATCAGCAGATCAGCAAACTAGACTTGGCAACTCAGATTAGTTCAGGCAGATCAGATCTGCTAAGCAAACTAGACGTGACAGATCTGATCAGCTCAGGCAGATTAGATCAACTCGATAGACCAGACGTGACAGATCAGTTCAGCGCTGCCAAAGTAGACAACAATACTATCAGATCAGATTCTGATAGTGTTGTGATTTTGCCTTCCTATGATTTTGCTCTCCATTTACTTTCCTATGATTTTGCTTCCTAATTAATCTCCATTTATTATCTCCATTGACTTTCCTATTCTATTGTAATCTTCTACACTATATACAAAGTGTATTATATCAATGTAAATATTATACAAGTTTCATATAAACCTTAGTTGTTCTTATATTCATATTGTTAAAAAGCAGTCGCCACCCCTAGCCCTGGCCTCGATTGGCTCCGGCACTATTGTGGCGACATTTGTTCATTAAGTATCACTTTTTTGCACATTGGTTCTTTTGTTTTCCCGTCTAATTTGGTTGAATATTTTTAACCATATATTTTGAATGTCAAAAATAAAGTTTTAAGGATCAATATAAGATAATATATAAATTTCAAGGGTAAAAAGTGCAATTTATAGGAAATAGATGGTATTCCACCCAAACTAGATAACACAGAAAAGGATTGAGATGAAATATAATCCTCACATGTACAAGAATATACTTAGGTCAAGTGATGGAAGAGGGGACACCATTATACCATGCTAGTGGGGCCCACATCAGCTGACATGGCGATTCCACGTCAGCCCAAGATCGATAAGGAGGAATCCTAGTCACCATTTTTTTTATTATGGAATTATAAATGGGTTAATGACACTTTGTCCACCGTTATTTGACAAAATTATATTTTATACCAATATAGTATTTTCGTGGTTCAGAGCAAAATGCAATGGTTATATTTTCCATTAAAAATGAATGGTCAAAATTTAAAAAGTCAAAATTGATAAATATTATACCGTTGGGTCAGGTCGGATATGACGATAAATTTATCATTCTATACAATTATGTTAAATATTTAATAATTGCACCTAAGTCTAAACTACAGGGGATAAGTTATGATGAAAAATACTGCAGGGGTATAAAGTGCAATTTGATCAAATGACAAGGAGAAAAGTGTAACTAACCCGTTAGAAATCAGATAAATGCAGTCAAAGTATAGAGGGCCAAATATAATTTCATCATAGGGGTATTTTAGTCTTTTTAGCTCATTCCGTAGCGAAAGCTTAGACTTTATTGAGATTCAAGGAAGTAGAATAAAAATAGAAGAAAGTATAAGGAATAAAGTGTAATTATCCGCGGAAAAGGAAAGGAAAAAAGAGTAGAAAATCTTCAGACAAGGCCCTCACCATTTATTCTCTGGCTGCGACGCTTCTCTAAAGACTAAAGAGGGACCAATTCTACTCAATAATACCAATGAGAATCCACATCCAAATGGTTGGAACAAGGAAAAGCAGCCTTGGAATTTGATTTTTGAATATTCTTTCACTTATATTCTTTATTTTGTTAATTAATTATACTTTGTCTGATGTTGTTTGACTGAATTGCATTTACGCTGTAGTACAAAAAAAAAAAAAAAAAACCACTCCCAGAAATTTATTGGACCACTCACAAGAATATAATTGTAGATATTGCCAACACACATATATAGAGAGAGTTGATTATTAAAAAAAAAAGAAGAAGGAAATTAAGGATTTTTATTAGCTTCATCTTTAAGAACTTGGCTCCATACAATAAAGTGAGAAATCCTTTTCTCTTTGACAAGACAAAATTACATGGTAATACTGGTGAAAATATGTCATCAACCATTAACCAAAATGCTTAATATTCTACTAAATCTAAAAGGGAGAAAAAAGGGTAATTTTTCGAAATGTTTGAAGATCAGAGAACATTTTAAAACAATGTAATTGTCTCTTTAATTGTAATTCCGGTTTAGTTAGTCAGCATTGCCTGGAAATAAAAGAGAAAAATAATGTTTCAGCAAAAAAATAAAAATAAATAAATCATGAAATATAAACCCTAAAAAACATGACTTGATGAAGATTGCTCACCGTAATCTCGTGGAGTTTGGCATCTATAACATTCCATCCGACTTGCGTAATTGTGTACGCCGCATCCTAATCTGGTTGAATCCGACCCGAGATAACGTTAAAATCCACGTAAACTATATAAAAATGAGAATTTGGTCGAAAATTTGGATAAATAGCACTTTACATCCCTAGTTTAATTACATGCCATGCATACTTCTCTCTCTCTTTTTTTACTTTTTTTTTTTTTAACATATATAAGCAAAGAAAACAGACACATTTCTCCTTAAAGCTTGAGTTTCATCACATCGTTCCTACAGTTCGGTTTTAGGGTTTAAAGAAAAATGCAACTATATACTCAAAATTGTGGACTTGAGGGGTACAAAGTGTAATATAAACCTTTTCTTCACATTATTTTTGTCTTTTACAGAAGTGCTCCAGGGGAAAAATGACCAGAAATGGTCCATAGGACCAATTATATATGAAAAGAAAACGTTTGGGGAGGAATGTGTTAAATTGAAACTTCAAGGGGGTGCAAATGCTATTTGGCCGGAAAATCTTTTTCCGGACTAACCTGTTGCAAATCCAGTCGCCGGTTTTCCATCCCGGTATGGCACTTGCGTCATATCCATAACCACCGGGAACCACCATGGCTGCACCGTAGCCGTAATAATCATCTTTTGTTGCACCGCACCTGTAGCAGCTGGTCCGGCTGGCATAGTTATGGGACCCACAATTCAAGGAACAGCAATACCAGTCTCCGGCCAAAACTTCCGTCTTGTTTATACCGTATGCCGAGACTTCCGCCGGCGAAGCAAATTTAGGGCACCGACACCTCTGGCAGGAATCTCTTTTCTTGAAGTTCAGGTGTTGGCAGGCGGGGCACATCCAATCTCCACTGCTCATTCTCCCCTTTTGCTCCTGAAAATTTTGGATCAAAAACAAATATTTGTAAAATTTTAACCCTGTTTCTGTTCTATTTTTTCAAGAAAAGTGGATACAGAATCAAAAGAAAATAAAGAGCATGATGAAAGATTTGTTTTTCTGGTTTTTCTGTTTGAGTTTCAACTTTATGAGAACAAAAACAAAAAAAACCGGAACAAAAACACTAATCATGCAAAGACCAAGGGATATAGGTTTACCTCTAGCAAGCAAATGTGGGTGTCTGAGAAACACTTGGAGCACTTGTTTGTAGAGGAGATTGATGTTGGAGGAGTGAGTTTTGGAGAATGGGAAGGGGGTTGTTTATATATACATGAGAGTGGGTCCAAGAAGTTCCTTTTCATGTTATGAAAAGCTTTAGGGTTTGATTCCAAAAGTATAATTGTAGAAATATTTTTTCCTGGGAGATTTAGATAAACTTCTCTTCTCTTTTAGGGAATGGGTTTATGAAGATACGGGCAGCTAAGTGCATGAACTCAAGCACAAATGTTTTAAAAAATTATATTTTGCCCCTCTTTTATGTGATTCCTACCCATGCATTATTTTGATAAAAAATGCAATATTTTTTTCCCTATGTTGGGAATTAATTGTGTCGGAAAGTGGCTAACACTTTCAGTTGGTCCGGTCAGGGCCTGCTGAGGTAACATCTTGGTGTGTTGATTATTCTATCCTGGAAGCAATCATCAGTCAAAATGTCTATAGTCCGAGCAAAGACGTGCACAAAACCCGCTGGGGTGTACCGAGTAAAGTCCCTCGCACATGAAAGTAAGAGTTTGAGGGGAATAAGTGTTCAAGTGTGTTAAGCAAAAACACTATTACTTGGTGCATTAATTGTCCCACTGTTTATAGGTGTAGGTGTTAGATTAATCTCAGAAAACTAGGTTACTGAGCTTGAATCATTAGCGTAATCCGGCACAAAGCCAAAAAAATGTCGTTTATCCTGATTAAGTCTTTGGGGTTTAATTTTCGACCCATAATAAGGAGCCTATGGCCTACCAGATGGAATATGATTAAAGGGACAACCCATGGGGTTGCAGAGACCCTTTTGGTGGCACATGGAATCTGTTCGGTTCACTATCAGAGCAGATAATGTGGTTAGTGATTGGAGGGGGTGGTCGATACACGAAAGGCTCTAGTTGATGCTTGAAAAATGCTTGGACAATCTTTCATGTGGTCGGTCAGTGCCAGATGATCAAATATAGTCTGTGACACATGCTCTACTGACACGTGGTGACTTCTCGATAGTATAGGTGATTTCATGAAAATTGTCATGCCCTCATCCAACATGAACTACTAAATTGGAAACACTAAAAAATTATAAGACAAATTACAAAGATAATTTAACTATTTTGTCATAAGAAATTGTAGATATTTTTATATATGGTATAATAATACATACATTTCTTGTCGATCGACATGGAACATCCTCTTAAGTTATAAAAAACTATGAGTAAATTTTACTATGCACCCATGAAGTTTGTGTGTAGTAACACATTTCTCCTTAAAGTTTTAATATTTTGCACATTGCCCCCCAACATTCTGTTTCCTTGTCCAATATTTGGCCATTTGACACCGTTGTAGTCACATAACTAAAAAAACACATAAAATTTCTGGGAGAAACATGCAAATGTAGTTTGCTGACGTGTCATCCACGTCCGCACCAGCAAACATGTGCATGTAATATACCTTCCTGGTGAGTAGGCTTTATGCAGTTCAGGTGCATGTGGAACAGGTTTGAAGGCAAAGAAACAGTTGAATTTCACTATATCTGAGAATAAATTCCTCATAGTGCACATCCATTGCCAAATTCTATTCTAACTTGTTTTTTTTTTTTTTTTTTTTTCTTATTCCTTCTTTTTCTGTAATAATTCAAAAGCCATCAGGAAGATTCACCACCCGTAGTCGTTCTTTGCGTCCCACTTCATTGCCCCGTTTTTGCGCACACGCATACATACATATACATACGTATATAGTATACACACACAGGCGCGTATGTATATATATATATATATATATATCTGCATGTTGACAAGATCATAAACTTGCAGCCATCAAGGTCATTAAATTTTTTAGGACAGAACATTAGTTCCTAGGAAATGATATCTGTTTTTTTTTTTTTTTTTTTTTTTTGACTTTAAACCGTATTCATTTTCAACAACAAAAAAAGGAATGTTCGATGAATTGTTTTCTCAATGTATGCTAGAAAAAAGGTCTGAGAAAAATTAGAGAATTAGCATATGATAGAGAATTTGTATTATGATACCTCAAATAATTGACTACGACAAGAGAAAATCATTTGATAAAAAATAAGGTAACATTTACCAAGTGAAATTTTTTGGTCAACATGTCGAATATATATAGCAGATTGGAAACCTAATCTCGCCCTAGCTATCGGGGAAAATAGGGTGTGACCCTTGGTATTCACTCATTAGTCCACTTCCCTAAGGTCTAGCCAGTGCACTGACTCGGATTCTTAGCCGATTTCCCTCCTGTAGCTCCTCTATAGTGATGCGAAGGTTGCGCGCTAAGTTAAGTTTAGGCGAAGGAGAAGAAGCCACCTTAAGTTAGCTAGGCGAAATGAAGGCTAAAAAAAGTGTCCGACTATGTTAAGCATATAGCTAACTTTTGTTCTGAGCCAGGATCAAACTCTGGGAGATGGTTCACTATAGTCTAGCAGGCAGGAGGACTCGTCACTAATATACCCTTCAGAAATTTTTTGATCGACATGTCCAATATAGTAGGTGGTATAAATTACACTATGTACCCCCCACAAGTTTGTGTGCGGTCAATCGTGGATGAAGCAATTCAAAGGTGAGGGAGCAAAATTACGAAGAAAAAAAAAGGGTTTGGCATCAAAGTATAACTAATCGAAAATAAAAAATACGGGTGACTAAATATATATAAAAATGTTGTGACAAACTGCTGATTAAATGCTGAATCGGTAATAGTTCCGACAAAAATAAAAATAAACACACAGAAGGAAATACACAATATTTACGTGGTTCAGAAATTTGTCTACGTCCATGGGTGATTCCAATCTTTTTATTGATAGAAAACAAAGAGTTTCTATAGAAGTTAGACACTTAAAATTTATCCCAAACAACTCGAGCCCTTAGACTCTTGTACACTCTCTCTCAACTATATTTTTTTCTCTACCCAAAGTACCACACAGATTTCAAGAAATATCTTTAAGCTTATTTCTCTCTAAGAATACACTTTATCAAGATGGGATAGAGAATGAGATGATTTCCTTTAGCAAAGGCTCCTCCTATTTATAGAAGAAGGAAATTGATTTCAACAACACAACTTCCACCTAACCTCATTAATCCGAACCGACAACTCCCAACTCCCACCTAATACAATTATGACAAAGAATCATAACTAATGCTAAATGGTGAGGCCACCAATATTAATTACTCACAAATATCTACTATGGTCGAAAGCCACTTAGGTCCTTCAAGATTTTCAAGGTCTTGCGTCTTAACAGGACACCCATTCTCTCGCCATAGATGCTTCATCAATCGTTAGTTCTTTGGATTGGTCTAGTTCAAACAATGCTTGAACTTCGCGACTGCAAGTGGTTTTGTCATCATGTCTATTGGATTATCGGATGTATGAATTTTCTTCAGCAAAATTCTTCCTTGAGACATCACATCTCTGATAAAATGAACTCGAATATCGTCAGTTCCTATACCAACCCTACATTGCTAACCCAACCACTTAGCCAAATTTCTTCATTCACTGCTTCTGTAACCGCCAAATATTTGCTTCTGTTGTAGACAATGTAACTATAGGCTACAAAGTTACCTTCCAGCTTATGGCAGTTGAACAAAGAGTGGGGATATACTCAGTCAAAGATTTTCTCTTATCGAGATCTCTAGCATAATCTGAGTCGACATATCCAATAACACTGGTAGAAAAGTTGTTGTTTCTGTCATACACTAAAATAATATATGCAATACCCCTAAAGTATCGGAGTATTCATTTCACAGCTTTCCAATGTGTCTTCTCCGGTTGATCCATGTAACGACTGATTATGCTTACTGCATGTGAAATGTCTGGCTTAGTGTAAACCATGCATATATGAGGTTACTAACAACGCTAGCATATGGAACATTTGACATGTGCTACACTTCATCCTCAGTTTGTGGTGACATAGCAACATAAAGTTTAAAGTGAGCAGTGGGGTATACACAGACTTCGACCTTTGCATTCTAAAGCGTTCCAGCACTTTGTTGATGCATCTTCTTTGAGAAAGACACAATCTACCCACTTTTTGGTCTCTGTGAATTTCCATCCCTAATATCTTTTTCGCAGCACCCAAATCTTTCATCTCAAATTCATCACTTAGCTGAGCCTTCAGTTTGCTGATATGCGACATGTTCTTAGCATCTATCAACATGTCACCCACATATAACAACAAATAGATGTATGAACCATTTGAATGTTTCTTATGACATGTTCATAATTACTTCTCAAGTAATCATTAGTGATCATAAAAGAATTGAACCTTTTATAATACTTTCTAGGTGACTACTTCAGACCATACAAAGATTTCTTCAGCAAACACATGTGATCTTTGTTTCCCTGTACTATGTATCCCTCCAACTGATGCATATAAATCTGTTCCTCTAGCTCGCCAAGCAGGAAAGCTGTTTTGACATTGAGTTGGTCAAGCTCTAAGTCACACAGAGCAATCATAGCAAGCAGTACTCTGATAGAGCAATGTTTCACAACATGAGAAAATACTTCATTGAAATCGATACATTCCTTCTGTGCATAACACTTTGCCACTAGACGTGCCTTGAACCTTGCATCTTCTACCTCTGGAATTCCTTTCTTCTTCTTAAAGATCCATTTGCAACCTGCAATTTTCTATCCTTTAGGAGGTTTGACTAGCTCCCAAGTATATATAATTCTTATGAAGAGATTCAATGTCCTCATTCATGGCTATGTTATACTTTTTTGATTATGCACTCCTTATAGCTTCGTGGTAGATCGTTGGATCTTGCACCTTAATACTTTCAACTATACTCAGTGCATAAGCAACATAGTCATCAAATTTCTGAGGTGGATTGATGTGCCTCTTCGCTCTTCTCGAGCAAGTACATAATTCTCCAGTTGTTGAGTTTCGCTAGAGGCATTAGCTTCTTCATCAAGTTGCTTGCCCCGGGCATCTTCTTGCAATCTATCTTGCAAGTTCCGTGAAACTTCAATTTCAAGTTTCACTTGTCTACTGACACCATGGTCTGCATCTTGACTATTCTCCTTATTTTTTAACATTGCAGACTCATCAAATGTCATATCCCTACTAATGATACACTTGGGGTGGTTTCAAGGCAGGGCACCACAACTTATACTCTTTCACCCCATCTGTATACCCTAGAAATCTACACTTCTTTGCCCTCGACTCAAGTTTACCATAATTTATATGAGTATAAGCCGAAAAATCAAATACTCTCGAGTCAGAGTATTTTGCAGGAGATCTGGACCATAACAGCTTCAGCCCAGAACTTCTTAGATAAGCCTGCATTCGAAAAGCATGCATTGAGCTTTCTCCAAAAGAGTCCTAGTTATTCGTTCTGCAACCCCATTCTGTTGTGGTGTATGTCGAATTGTGTGGTGTCTCATATTTTTTTTTTCTTATCAAACTCATCAAAAGCACCTTCGCAGAATTCCAAGCCATTATTATTTCTCAAGCTCTTGATCTGTTTTCCAGTTTGCTTTTTGATCATAGCCTTCCATTGTTTGAATTGATCAAAAACATCATTCTTGTGCTTCAATATGTATTCCTAGATCTTTCGACAGTAATCGTCAATAAAGGTCAACATGTACTGTCTACCACCAATTGATAGAACTTGTAAGGGACCTCAAAGATCTAAATTGATATATAATCCAGTGTACCTTTGGTTCAATGAACAATTTTTCCCATTTTTTTTTTTTGCACGGTTTGCTGAAAATACAATGCTCACAGAAATCCAACTTGTCTGTCTTCTGTCTATCTAACAAGCCTTGCTTGCTTAGCACCTCTAGCACTCGTACCTGCATATGGCCTAATCGCATATGCTAGAACTTGGTTGTATCTTTCTCTGAATTTGATAAAGATACAGTGGAAGCAACACCTGTCACAGTACTTTCTTGGAGCAAATAGAGATCATTCTTCTTTACTCATTTTATTACGACAAGAGCACATTTAGAATTTTTCACAACTCCATCTCCATATTTGTATGTATAGCAGATGGAGTCCAGTGTACCCAAGCAAATCAAATTCTACCTCAGTTCTAAAACATGCTTGACATCTGAGAGTGTTCTCCTAATGCTATCAAACATTATAATCCGGATTGTTCCTATCCCAACAACCTTGTAGGCTGCATTGTTTCACATCAGGACTTTACCACCGTCGATTTGTTTGTAGGTAGCAAACCAGTCATTGTTGGGATACATATGATAAGAACCACCGGAGTCTAGAATCCACTCGTGAGCTTCCGACTATGTAAGTGAGAATATCTCCATCATAAAAGGTTTTTTCTACAATACTAGCGTCTCCAAATCTTGAGACATTCATTTTTTCTTTCCTTTTTGCTCTGGACAATCTTTCTTGATATGCCTTTCCTTTTGACAACTATAGCACTTGTTCTTTTTAGAGTTTGACTTTGACCTAGATTTTACTTTGTTGCTCGAAGCATTCGCCGATGTGCTGCCTCTTGCGAACAAGCCTTCGCTAGAGATTCCCTATTTATTATAGAGAACCTTTATCTTCAATTCATTGGAATTCAAGGCTACTTTAATGTCCTCCATAGAGATTTTATAGTTATACCGAACATCATTGTAACGATAAAGTGCTCGTATGAGGGTGGCAACGAACACAGCAAAATAATTGTTCAATCTTCATCATCAACCTTGATATCAATATTTTTCAAATTAAAAATAATTTTATTGAATTCGTCAAGGTGGTCTTTAACTGGTGTACCTTCATTCATTTGTAGTGTGTACAATCGCTTCTTAAGATACAAGCGATTTCTCTGAGACTTCATCATATACAAACTTTCCAACTTTAGCCACAGTCTCAGCGCTGAGGTTTTATTTGTAACTTCCCACAACACTCCGTCACTCAGGCATAATAAAATTGCACAATATGCCTTCTCCATCATATCATCCTTGTCAATGTCTGACATCCTGTTGGGTAAAGACGTTTTACCTTTTAGTGCTTTATGAAGTCGCTGCTGCACTAGCAATACGTACATCTTGATGCGCCATATACTGAATTCATTCTTGCCATCGAACTTTTCTATCTCAAATTTTACCGAATTGCAAAATTTCAGATCTATGTCAGCAGTTTCTGAGGAGTCGGGTACAAAACACTAACAAATGATACCATATATGAGCAATACCGACTTAGCTCTTAATACCAGTTTGTTGTGATAAATTACAGACTAGATGTTGAATCGGTAATAGTTTTTATAAGAATAAAAATAAGCACAAAGAAGGAAACCCACGATATTTACGTGGTTCGACAATTTTCCTACATCTATGGGTAAATCTTTTATTGATAGAGAACAAAGCGTTACTACACAAGTTAGAAACTAGAAATTTATCCCAAAACAACATGAGCCCTTAAACCCTCGTACACCCTCTCTCAGCTATATTTTTCTCTCTACCCAGAGTACCTCACAAAAATTATGAGAAAGCTATCTAAACTTATTTCTCTCCAAGAATACTCTATCAAGATGGGATAGAGAATGAGATGATTTCCTTTGACAAAGGCTCTTCCTATTTATAGGAGAAGGAAATTGATTTCAACCACACAACTTTCACCTAACCTCATTACTCCCAACCTATGACACCCAACTCCCATATGATACAATTATAACAATGAATCAGAATTAATGCTAAGTGGTTGAGGCCACCAATATTAATTACTCACAATATATACATATATGTTAGGCTTAATTAAACTTATAAGTGCACTTTGTTTACTGTAATTTGATTGAATTATACTTTATACCCTTGTAGTATTTCGCAAGTACTTATTCCTCGGTGGTTCAAAGTAAAGTGTAACAATTAAATTTTCTATTTAAATTAATGGTTAAGCCTCAAAAATTCAAAATTAATAAATTATTTAATATTAATTGATATTTATATCCCCGGTTCGGGTCGGATAATATGCTTTTACCCTTTGTTTTTTCTTTTCCTTTATTATCTCGGGATTAGGTATAAGGATAACTTTATCATTTCACAAAATTCTATTAATTAGTTAATCGTTGACTTAAGTCTGAACCACAGTAGGGGTTAGTGCTGAAAAAAATAACACACAAGAGTGTAAAGTGCAATTCGATCAAATCACAGATAAACAAATTAAGTATAATTAGAATACAAAGGACACGAGAGGCGTAGCCCTAGAGTGAGAACCGCAGCCACATGCTTTCGTGAATCCCTAGCTACCGCCGGTTGGAGGGGTCACCGCCGGTTTCTTTGCCAGTGCGGGAGCTGCGCCTGGGAGGATCATTACTCATTCGAGGCAGGTGTTTGCTCTCTCTCTCTCTCCTTTCTCTAAGATTCTGCCGCTGCAGGTTCCCTAGCCGATACAAGCTCCACTGCTGTCTACTGTCTTCTGCTGGCTGCTGTTTATTGTTCTGTTGTTTGTTGTGCTGCTGTTCATTTGATGCTTTGGTCCAGGCATGGCAGATCCATCAGCACAGCCTACAAGAAATATTGGTTTTGTGCGATCCTATGTAGCTACTCTACAAAAAATTGTCTATCTTCCACCTATAGAGGTGGAATCTCCATCATACACAAAAGATGGCATACCAGCTGTCTCATTCTCTCCCTCCACGCTGTCCCAATCAGAGGCCCTCTTTTATCAAGCAGTGGTTTTAAAATTTCACAATGGTTGTCCCTCTTTGGAAGTCATTCAACAGAAATAAGAACCTGGAATCTCATAGGGCAGTTCACAATGGGGTTGATTGACTCAAAAATGCTTCTTCTTCGATTCCTTAATGCTAGCGATCTTCTCAAAGTCCTTTCCCGTGAAGTTAACACGATAAAGGGATTTCATTACAAGGTATTCCGATGGAATAAAGCTTTTAATTCCAAAAACGATGCCTCTATTCTTCCAATTTGGATTCAATTCCCAAAGCTTCCAATAAATTATTTTGTTCCCGATATCCTAAAAGCGATAGCTAGCACGATTGGCAAAGTTGTCGCTATTGATTCCACTACTTTAACCTTGACAAGATTGAATTCCACAAGGGTGTGTGTAGAGGTGGATCTCTCTAAACCTTTATCACCCAAAGTCTGGATCGGAAAGCAAGACGAGTTTTCTCAAGAGGTTATGTATGATCTGATTCCATCCTTTTGCTCCTATTGTAATATTCAGGGTCACTCTATCGACATATGTCGTAGGAAAAACCCTCCGTTGAATGACAAGAAAAATACAGGGGAAGAAGGCTCTGATATTCCAAAAATTACACTGTCAAAAAGCTTCAAACGCAGACGTAATAGGGCGATGCAGAATGCTGGTGGGCAGCAAGAAAGTGGTGCCGATCCGCATGAAAATGGTGCAAATTCTAGTTTACTGCAGGAGGTTGTTTTGGATACCGTTTTGATGCAAAAAAATGATGTTTTACAGTAAGTTCTAGGGTTAGCTGCTGCGATTTTGCAGGAGGCTAATTTAGGGACTATTTTGACGCAAAAAAATAATGTTATACTACCAGTTGCAAGTTCGGTTGCTGAGCTACCACAGGGGGCTATTTTGGGTACTGTTTTAAAGCAAAAAATAGCTGTTTTACCGCAAGCTACCGGTTCGGTTGATGTGCTACCGCAGGGGACTGTTTTGGGCACTGTTTTGAAGCAAAAAAAGGATGTTTTATTGCAAGCTACAGGTTCGGTTGATGAGCTACCGCAGGGGGCTGTTTTGGGCACTATTTTAGCGAACAAAAAGGTTGTTTTAAAGCAAGTTGCAGGTTCGGTTGCTGAGCTATCGTAGGGGGCTGTCTTGGGTACTATTTTCACGCAAAACAATGTTGTTTTACCGCAAGATTCAGACTCGTTACTGATCTAACACAAGAGGCTGTTTTGGGTTCTGCTCCAGCAGCTGTATTATCGCATGGGGCCATTTTGCTAGACAGTTCTAATATCGCAGTTGCAACCGGAATGCAATCTGGTTCAGTGAAGAAAATTCCGTCCACAAACTTGGTTACCGTTGATTCAGGCTCTCCTTCGTTGCATGTAGTGGTTAGTGATCATATTCAGACTTTTCAAGTTCCTTTTGTGAATGAAGAGGGAAAAAATTCTGTCGCCAAAGGGGATTCTCAATCGGAACAAGGGGATTCTTTATCTAAGGATAAGGGTGCAACTGGTTATGCTACAGATACGACAAACAAGGAAACGGATGGATTTCAAATCGTCCGGAGAAAGAAAGGAAAATTGCAGGTTCTGGAATCTGTTGGAGGTCCCTCCAAGACTTTGGGAATGGTAACACGCCATTAAGTGAAATTTAATGTCTGACTCCATTCTGTTTTGGAACTGTAGGGGGATTGGCAACCCGAGCACCCTTGCTAGACTAAAACGAATAGTAAAGTCTTCTAAACTTTCCTTCGCCGGAGTTATTGATCCGTGAATTGATGATTCTAACATGAGAAGGGTTAATAAAGCTATCAAGTTTCACCATGCAGTCTCTAATCAACGTGAGTCGGGCAAAATTTGGGTTTTATGGAGAAATAATCTGGAAGTTCAAATAGTTCATACGCATCGCCAATTTATTGCTTGTAAGTTATCTTGGTTAAATTTGGATTTCTTGATTGTGGTGGTTTACGCTAACTGCTCCCAGATCGAGCGGGGAATTCTCTGGGAGGATCTTCTCGTTACAATGGCCTCAGTCTCTATTCCGATTATTTGGGGGGTGATTTTAATGTTGTTAGGAGTATGTCCGAGAAGTTGGGTCGTTTAACCCCTTCTTGGAGTGCCATGCAAGAATTTAATGCATGTATTAATTCAGCCAGATTGGTGGATCCCCCGTTTGCTGGGTCTACCTTTACTTTTTGTAATAATCGTCAAGGATTATCTTGCCAATATTCTCGGTTAGATAGAATTCTCGCTAATATCGTTTGAAGGCCGGGTAGAGCATTTGGCGCGTATTAATTCAGACCACTCCCCGTTGATTCTGTATTCCTCCTCTTTCTCATATAATGGTCCGAAGCTTTTTCGGTTTCAGTGAATGTGGACCCTACATGAGGGATTTCTGGACATGATTAAAATTGCACGGAAGGCTTCTCATCAAAACCCCTTGGTTCGGTTAAGTCTGAACATCAAATCGACAAGGGCGGCCCTTAAAGTTTAGAATGCTCAAACTTTTGGGAATGTCTTTGTTGAGTTAAATTCTTGGAAGGATAGAATAGAGGCTTATGATTCTATGCTTCAAACCAATTGGTCTCAGAGTGTTTCGGATTTATTTGATCAGGCTACTACGGAGTATAATAATCTTCTTAAGAGAAATGAAGTATATTGGAAACAAAAGTCTCGAGAGCATTGGCTAGCAGAGGGGGATAGGAATTTTAAATTCTTTCACGCTTCCGTTAAAATGTGTAATTCCCCTTTTTGTTCGTCTGCAATTCGTCATGAAGATGGGAGTAGCTTGGCGGAGCCCAATAAGTTTCATGAAGCTGCAATTGAGTTTTTTAAGGATTTATACTCTACTGCCCAGGTGACTGTTTCTGACATTGTTTTTGATTCCATCCCTCGTATTGTTGCGGATATGGATAAAGATATATTATTAGCTCCTTTCTCGTTGGAGGAAATCAAAGATGCTCTTTGGTCCATTCCTATTGATGGTGCACCAAGTATGGATTCTCTATCTTCTAGCTTTTTCCAATTTTCCTGGGATATAGTAGGTAAAGATATTTGGGAAGCCGGTAATTATTTTCTTAAAGGGAACCCCCTTCCTGCTACTCTCTCTAGTACCTTACTGGTTCTTATTCCAAAGAAGTCTCAACCGTCTTCTCTCAAAGATTTTCGCCCGATCAGCTTATGTAATATTTGTTATAAAATATTTTCAAAGGCTTTAGCTACCAGATTGGCATCTATTCTGCCTAAGTTGATTTCTGTTTAGCAGCATGGTTTTGTGAAAGGTCGATCTATCACAGAAGCGATTGGGCTTGCTCAAGAGCTAGTAAAGGATTTGGGTAAGGATATACGTGGGCGTAATATTATGCTCAAACTTGACATGGCCAAAGCTTATGATCGAATCAAGTGGAGTTTCTTAAAAGAGATGCTTAATAAATTTGGTTTCAGCCCTGGATTTATTGCTGCCGCTTCTAGATGTTTTGACTCGACTTATTTCTCCATGGTGTTCCAAGGGGTATATAAGGGTTGGTTTCCTGCTTCTAGAGGACTTCGTCCGGGCGACCCTATTTCTCCTTTACTGTTTATCTTAGCTCAAGAGGTCCTCAGTCGAAATATCCATCGATCTATGATAGATGGCCGGGTTCAATCTTTTGTTACTAAAAGACGTTGTCCTCTGATTTCTCATTTGATGTTTGCAGATGATACCCTAATCTTTTGTAACGGAAGCTCTCGCAGCATTAGACACTTAATGAAGGTGCTGGAAGAATATCAATTAGCATCGGGTCAACTTATGAGTGCTCCAAAAAGTAATTTCTATATTCATCACAATTGTCCTAATGCTCGTCGACTGGCTATTGGTCTTTCCACAGGTTTTAGTCAATGTGTTTTTCTTTGTACTTACCTTGGAGTGCCCCTTATATATGGTCATCTTAAAGCAAACCACTTTGTTGGTCTTATTGATAAAGTATCTAAGACTATTGATGGGTGGAAAGCTAAGCTCCTTTCAAGTGGAGGTAAACTTATTCTGCTAAAGCATGTTTATCCTCATTTCCTCTGTATCTTTTGGCTTCCACTTGTGTTCATAATAGCATTCTGGCAGATATGGAATTCATGTTTGCGAATTTCTTTTGGGGACACTCGGATTCAGGAAAAAAAAGGCATTAGGTAGTTTGGTAAAAAATCTGTCAAGATACTTCTTCAGGTGGTCTTGGTCTTCATAATCTGAAGGATATGAAGCTGGCCTTCTCTTTCAAGAGGATTTGGGCTCTTCTAAAACGGAATTCTCTGGTGTGATTTTATGCGGTCCAAGTACACTAATAATCTACATTTATCTCTGTGGACAGATCAGATTGGGAGTTTCAAAATGTGGAAAGATATCCTGTCGACTAAAAATACTTTTCTGCAGCTATCGAGATGGAAAGTTGGTAATGGCGAGCTAACTAGTTTTTGGCATGATGACTGGGGCCTTGGTATCCTTGCTAATGATATACATTTTACCAACTCGTTGTCTTCTGTCAAAATTTGCCTTCAGGATAAGGAATGGATCTCCCTAGACTTGGAAGATGCTGCTCAGGATTACTTGGAGGGATCCCTCCCTTCATTGTTATCAGAATCCGATTCTCTAATTTGGCTTCCTAGCGATAATCGCGTTTTCTCCATCAAATTAGCTTGGAGGGCTATTCAAGGTGAGGTAATCCCGATTGATCATTATTCTAAGCTTTGGAGTCTCCGCTCTCCTTTGAAGATTAAAATTTTCATGTGGCGGCTGTTAAAAAATAAACTAGCAGTTGATGTTTCTATCCAGCGAATGGGAGTGATTTTGGTCTCGGGTTGTCGATGCTGCCTTTTTCGTTCTACTGAGAGCATCCAACATCTTTTTCTAGAGAGTGAGGTTACTTCTAAAGTGTGGCAGACCTTTAGCTCCTTCTTTAATATTCCATTTATCCCTCAACCCTTAATACACCGTATTAAGTTGTGGTGGAGTAGACTTAAAGGAAGTTCTCAGTTTCAGAAATTAGGGGCTTTGATCCCTTCACTGATTTGTTGGGAGATATGGTTAAGTAAGAACCGTGCTATCGATGATAACATCTCTATGTCTGATACAAATATTATTTCCAAAGCCAGGAACTAGGTTAGTACGCTGAGCCCTATGATTATCACTAAGTCGGTCTCCTCTTCTTTTGGGGTCCATTCTCTGGCTCTATTGGGTTGCCCGATCAAGCAAGTTATTCGTCGTCGGCCGCTGGTTTGCCATTGGTCCCGTCCGCCTGAGGGGATTTTTAAGCTAAATGTGGATAGAGCTTTGAAAAGGGGAACAATGACGTCTTCTTGTAGTGGGGTTGTTCGCGACAGTACTGGAGCTGTTAGTTGGGCTTTCTTCTGCCCCCTAACGGTTAGTTCGAGTTTCCTAGCCGAGTTTTATGGGTTGTTCTTGGGGATTCAGGAAGTTCTGCGTTTGGGCCAGCTCCCCTTGCTGGTGGAAAGCGATTCATTAGCTTTGGTTCATTCTATAAAGAAGGATAGTCCAGTCTGGTCGATTGTCCATCTTTGGAACACAATTCGGTTCTGGTTTCTATCATTTCACATTCAGATTGCTCATGTTCATCGAGAATATAACTTTATTGCCGATAGCCTAGCTAATATTGTTTCGAATATCCCTTTATTTTTTCCTATAGATAGCCCTTTACCTCATGACGTTCTTTCTTACGTTCATGAGGATCAAGAGGGTTTTCCACGTCTTAGATTATAATTTTTCCGCTATTTCAATATAGAGTTCTTTATTTAAAAAAAAAAAAAGGGGTGTTTTCATAATGTTAAAGGGACGCCGCCAACCCTGGCCCCTTGGCTCCGCCATTATTTGCAGTGACATTTGTTCATTAAGTGTCACTTTTTTACACACTGGTTCTTTTGTTTTCCTGTCTAATTTGGTTGAATATTTTTAACCATTTATTTTGATGTAAAGAATAAAGTTTTAAGAATCAATATAAGATCATATATAAATTTCAAGGGTAAAAAGTGCAATTTATAGGAAATAGATGGTATTCTACCCATACTAGATAACACAGAAAAGGATTGAGATGAAATATAATCCTCACATGTACAAGAATATACTTAAGTCAAGTGATGGAAGAGGGGACAGCATTAGACCATGCTAGTGGGGCCCACATCATCTGACATGGCGATTCCACGTCAGCCCAAGATCGATAAGGAGGAATCGACCACATGGAATAAGTTATGACGAAAAAATTGCATAAAGTACAATTTGATCAAATGACAAGGAGAAAAGTGTAACTAACCCATTAGAAATCAGATAAATGCAGTAAAAGTATAGAGGGCAAAATATAATTTCATCATAGGGGTATTTTAGTCTTTTTAGCTCATTCCGTAGCGAAAGCTTAAACTTTATTGAGATTCAAGGGGGTTAGAATAAAAATAGAAGAAAGTATAAGGAACAAAGTGTAATTATCCGCCCAAAAGGAAAGGAAAAAAGAGTAGAAAATCTTCAGACAAGGCCCTCACCATTTATTCTCTGTCTGCGACTATTCTATAAAGAGTAGAGGGACCAATTCTACTCAATAATACCAATGAGAATCCACATCCAAATGGTTGAAACAAGGAAAAGTAGCCTTGGAATTTGATTTTTGAATATTTTTTCACTTATATTCTCTATTTTGTTAATTTTAAGTAGGGTTAATTAATTATACTTTGTCTGATGTTGTTTGACCGAATTGCATTTTACGCCGCAGTGGTAACTTCATCACTTACAATCCTGTGTTATATTTTTTTTTTGGTTAAAATTAGCGGTCAAGTTGCATTAGTCTGAATAAATTTCTTCGTCACTGTCCAAAAAAAAACCACTTCCAGAAATTTATTGGACCACTCACAAGAATATAATTGTAGATATTGCCACCACACACACAATATATATATATATATATATATAGAGAGAGAGAGAGAGAGAGAGAGAGAGAGAGAGAGAGAGAGTTGATTATTAAAAAAAAAAAAAAGGAAATTAAGGATTTTATTAGCTTCATATTTAAGAACTTGGCTCCATACAATAAAGTGAGAAATCTTTTTCTCTTTGACAAGACAAAATTACATGGTAATACTGGTGAAAATATGTCATCAACCATCAACCAAAATGCTTAATATTCTACTAAATCTAAAAGGGAGAAAAAAAGGGGAAATTTTTCAAAATGTTTGAAGATCAGAGAACATTTTAAAACAATGTAATTGTCTCTTTAATTCTAGTTCCGGTTTAGTTAGTCAGTATTGCCTGGAAATAAAAGAGAAAAATAATGTCTTAGCAAAAAAATAAAAATAAATAAATCATGAAATATAAACCCTAAAAAACATGACCTGATGAAGATTGCTCACCGTAATCTCGTGAAGTTTGGCATTTATAACATTCCATCCGACTGGCGTAATTGTGTATGCCGCATCCTAATCTGGTTGAATCCGACCCCTGATAATGTTAGAATCCACGAAAACTATATAAAAATGAGAATTTGGTCGAAAATTTGGATAAATAGCACTTTACATCCCTAGTTTAATTACATACCATGCATACTTCTCTCTCTCTTTTTTTACTTTTTTTTTTTTTTAACATATATAAGCAAAGAAAACAGGCACATTTCTCCTTAAAGCTTGAGTTTCATCACATCGTTCCTACAGTTCGGTTTTAGGGTTTAAAGAAAAATGCAACTATATACTCAAAATTGTGGACTTGAGGGGTACAAAGTGTAATATAAACCTTTTCTTCACATTATTTTTGTCATATACCGAAGTTCTCCGGGGGAAAAATGACCAGAAATGGTCCATAGGACCAATTATATATGAAAAGAAAAAGTTTGGGGAGGAATGTGTTAAATTGAAACTTCAAGGGGGTGCAAATGCTATTTGGCCGGAAAATCTTTTTCCGGACTAACCTGTTGCAAATCCAGTCGCCGGTTTTCCATCCCGGTATGGCACTTGCGTCATATCCATAACCACCGGGAACCACCATGGCTGCACCGTAGCCGTAATAATCATCTTTTGTTGCACCGCACCTGTAGCAGCTGGTCCGGCTGGCATAGTTATGGGACCCACAATTCAAGGCACCGCAATACCAGTCTCCGGCCAAAACTTCCGTCTTGTTTATACCGTATGCCGAGACTTCCGCCGGCGAAGCAAATTTAGGGCACCGACACCTCTGGCAGGAATCTCTTTTCTTGAAGTTCAGGTGTTGGCAGGCGGGGCACATCCAATCTCCACTGCTCATTCTCCCCTTTTGCTCCTGAAAATTTTGGATCAAAAACAAATATTTGTAAAATTTTAATCCTGTTTCTGTTCTATTTTTTCAAGAAAAGTGGATACAGAATCAAAAGAAAATAAAGAGCATGATGAAAGATTTGTTTTTCTGGTTTTTCTGTTTGAGTTTCAACTTTATGAGAACAAAAAAAAAAAAAAACCGGAACAAAAACACTAATCATGCAAAGACCAAGGGATATAGGTTTACCTCTAGCAAGCAAATGTGGGTGTGTGAGAAAGACTTGGAGCACTTGTTTGTAGAGGAGATTGATGTTGGAGGAGTGAGTTTTGGAGAATGGGAAGGGGGTTGTTTATATATACATGAGAGTGGGTCCAAGAAGTTCCTTTTCATGTTATGAAAAGCTTTAGGGTTTGATTCCAAAAGTATAATTGTAGAAATATATTTTCCTGGGAGATTTAGATAAGCTTCTCTTCTCTTTTAGGGAATGGGTTTATGAAGATACGGGCAGCTAAGTGCATGAACTCAAGCACAAATGTTTTAAAAAATTATATTTTGCCCCTCTTTTATGTGATTCCTACCCATGCATTATTTTGATAAAAAATGCAATATTTTTTTTCCCTATGTTGGGAATTAATTGTTTCGGAAAATGGCTAACACCTTCAGTTAGTCCGGTCAGGGTCTGCTGAGGTAACATTTTGGTGTGTTGATTATTCTATCCTGGAAGCAATCATCAGTCAAAATGTCTATAGTCCGAGCAAAGACGTGCACAAAGCCCGTTAAGGTGTACCGAGTAAAGTTCCTCGCATATGAAAGTAAGAGTTTGAGGGGAATAAGTGTTAAAGTGTGTTAAGCAAAAACACTATTACTTGGTGCATTAATTGTCCCACTGTTTATAGGTGTAGGTGTTTGATTAATCTCAGAAAATTAGGTTCTTGAGCTTGAATCATTAGCGTAATTCAGCATGAACCGAAAAAAAATGTCGTTTATCCTGATTAAGTCTTTGGGGTTTAATTTTCGACCCATCATAAGGAGCCTATGGCCTACCAGATGGAATATGATTAAAGGGCCAACCCATGGGGTTGCAGAGACCTTTTTGGTGGCACATGGAATCTGTTCGGTTCACTATCAGAGCAGATAATGTGGTTAGTGATTAGAGGGGGTGGTCGATACACGAAAGGCTCTGGTCGATGCTTGAAAAATGCTTGGACAATCTTTCATGTGGTCGGTTAGTGCCGGATGATCAAATATAGTCTGTGACACATGCTCTACTGACACATGGTGACTTCTCAATCGTATAGGTGATTTCATGAAAATTGTCATGCCCTCATCAAACATGAACTACTAAATTGGAAACACTAAAAAATTATAAGACAAATTACAAAGATAATTTAACTATTTTATCATTTGAAATTATAGATATTTTTATATATGGTATAAAAATACACCCATGAAGTTTGTGTGTAGTAACACATTTCTCCTTAAAGTTTTAATATTTTGCACATTGCCCCCAAACATTCTGTTTCCTTGTCCAATATTTGGCCATTTCACACCGTTATAGTAAACTTTAAGGGTATAAGTCACATAACTAAAAAACACAAAATTTCTGGGAGAAACATGCCAATGTAGTTTGCTGACGTGTCATCCACGTCAGCACCAGCAAACATGTGCATGTAATATACCTTCCTGGTGAGTAGGCTTTATGCAGTTCAGGTGCATGTGGAACAGGTTTGAAGGCAAAGAAACAGTTGAATTTCACTATATCTGAGAATAAATTCCTCATAGTGCACATCCATTGCCAAATTCTATTCTAACTTGTTTTTTTTTTCTTATTCCTTCTTTTTCTGTAATAATTCAAAAGCCATCAGGAAGATTCACCAGCCGTCGTCATTCTTTGCGTCCCGCTTCATTGCCCCGTTTTCACGCACACGCATACATACATATACATACGTATATAGTATATACACACAGGCGTGTATATATATATATATATGCATATATGCATATATCTGCATGTTGACAAGATCGTAAACTTGCAGCCATCAAGGTCACTAATTTTTTTAGGACAGAACATTAGTTCCTAGGAAATGATATCTGTTTTTTTTTTTTTTTTTGGACTTTAAACCATATTCATTTTCAACAACAAAAAAAGGAATGTTCGATGAATTGTTTTCTCAATGTGTTCTAGAAAAAAGGTCTGAGAAAAATTAGAGAATTTGTATTATGATACCTCAAATAATTGATTACGACAAGAGAAAATCATTTGATAAAAAATAAGGTAACATTTACCATGTGAAATTTTTTGGTCAACATGTTGAATATATATAGCAGATTGGAAACCTAATCTCGCCCTAGCTATCGGGGAAAAATAGGGCGCGACCCTTGGTATTCACTCATTAGTCCACTTCCCTAAGGTCTAGCCAATGCAGTGACTCGGATTCTTAGCCGATTCCCCTCCTATAGCTCCTCTGTAGTGATGCGAAAATTGTGCGCTAAGTTAAGTTTAGGCGAAGGAGAAGAAGCCACCTTAAGTTAGCTAGGCGAAATGAAGGCTAAAAAAAGTGTCCGACTATGTTAAGCATACAACTAACTTTTGTTCTGAGCCAGGATCAAACTCTGGGAGATGGTTCACTATTGTCCAGCAAGCAGGAGGACTCATCACTAGTATACCCTTTAGAAATTTTTTGATCGACATGTCAAATATAGTAGGTGGTATAAATTACACTATGTACCCCCACAAGTTTGTGTGCGGTCAATCGTGGATGAAGCAATTCAAAGCTGAGGGAGCAAAATTACGAAGAAAAAAAAAAAGGTTTAGCGTCAAAGTATAACTAATCGAAAATAAAAAATATGGGTGACTAAATATATATATAAATGTTATGACAAACTGCTGATTAGATACTGAATTGGTAATAGTTCCGACAAGATTAAAAATAAACATCCAGAAGGAAACACACAATATTTACGTGGTTCAGAAATTTGTTTACGTCCATGGGTGATTCCAATCTTTTTATTGACAGAGAACAAAGAGTTTTTATAGAAGTTAGACACTTAAAATTTATCCCAAACAACTCGAGCCCTTAGACCCTTGTACACTCTCTCTCAATTATATTTTTTTCTCTACCCAAAGTACCACACTGATTACAAGAAATATCTTTAAGCTTATTTCTCTCTAAGAATACGCTTTATCAAGATGGGATAGAGAATGAGATGATTTCCTTTAGCAAAGGCTCCTTCTATTTATAGAAGAAGGAAATTGATTTCAACAACACAACTTCCACCTAACCTCATGAATTCGAACCGACAACTGCCAACTCCCATCTAATACAATTATCACAAAGAATCATAACTAATACTAAATGGTGAGGCCACCAATATTAATTACTCACAAATATCTACTATGGTCGAAAACCACTTAGGTCCTTCAAGATTTTCAAGGTCTTGCGTCTCAACAGGACACCCATCCTCTCGCCACAGATGCTTCATCAACCATTAGTTCTTTAGATTGGTTGAGTTCAAACAATGCTTGAACTTCGTGACTGCAAGTGGTTTCGTCATCATGTTTGCTGGATTATCGGATGTATGAATTTTCTTTAGCAAAATTCTTCTTTGAGACATCATATCTCTGATAAAATGAACTTGAATATCGTCAGTTCCTATACCAACCCTACATTGCTAACCCAACCACTTAGCCAAATTTCTTCATTCACTGCTTTTGCAACTGCCATATACAGAAATCCAACTTGTCTGTCTTCTGTCCATCTAACAAGCCTTACTTGCTTAGCACCTCTAGCGCTTGTGCCCACATATGGCCTAATCGCATATGCTAGAACTTGGTTGTATCTTTCTCTGAATTTGATAAAGATACAGTGGAAGCAACACTCGTCATAGTACTTTCATGCAGCAAATAGAGATCATTCTTCTTTACTCATTTTATTATGACAAGAGCACATTTAAAAATTTTCAACTCCATCTCCATCTTTGTATGTATAGCCGATGGAGTCCAGCGTACCCAAGCAAATCCAATTCTACCTCAATTCTGAAACATGCTTGACATCTGAGAGTGTTCTCCTAATTCCATCAAACATTCAAATCCCGATTGTTCCTATCCCAACAACCTTGTAGGCTACATTGTTTCACATCAGGACTTGACCACCGTCGATTTGTTTGTAGGTAGCAAACCAGTCATTGTTGGGATACATATGATAAGAACCACCGGAGTCTAGAATCCACTCGTGAGCTTCCGACTATGCAAGTGGGAATATCTCTATCAGAAAAGGTTTCTTCTACAATGCTAGCGTCTCCAAATCTTGAGACATTCATTTTTCATTTCCTTTTTGCTCTGGACAATTTTTCCTGATATGCCTTTCCTTTTAACAACCGTAGCACTTGATCTTTTTAGACTTTGACTTTGACCTAGATTTTACTTTGTTGCTTGAAGCATTCGCCGATGTGCTGTCTCTTGCGAACAAACCTTCACCAGAGCTTCCCTATTTATTATAGAGAACCTTTATCTTCAATTCATTGGAGTTCAAGGCTGCTTTAATGTCCTCCATAGCGATTTTATCGTTATACCGATCATCATTGTAACGATAAAGTGCTCGTATGAGGGTGGCAACGAACACAACAAAATAATTGTTTGATCTTCATCATCAACCTTGATATCAATATTTTTCAAATTAAAAATAATTTTATTGAATTCGTCAAGGTGGTCTTAAACTGATGTACCAACATTCATTTGTAGTGTGTACAATCGCTTCTTAAGATACAAGCGATTTCTCAGAGACTTAATCATATACAAACTTTCCAACTTTAGCTACAGTCTCGTGGCTGAGGTTGCATTTGTAACTTCCCACAGCACTCCGTCACTCAGGCATAATAAAATTGCACATTATGCCTTCTCCATTATATCATCCTTGTCGATGTCTGACATCCTGTTGGGTAAAGACGTTTTTACCTTTTAGTGCTTTATGAAGTCCTTGCTGCACTAGCAATACGTACATCTTGATGTGCCATATACCGAATTCATTCTTGCCATCAAACTTTTCTATCTCAAATTTTACCAAATTGCAAAATTTCATATCTATGTCAGCAATTTCTGAGGAGTCAGGTACAAGACACTAACAAATGATACCATATATGAGCAATACTGATTTAGCTCTTGATACCAGTTTGTTGTGATAAACTGCTGACTAGATGCTGAATCGGTAATAGTTTTGATAAGAATAAAAATAAGCACAAAGAAGGAAACCCACGATATTTAAGTGGTTCGACAATTTGCCTACATCTATGGGCGAGACCAAACCTTTCATTGATAGAGAACAAAGAGTTACTACACAAGTTAGACACTCGAAATTTATCCCAAACAACATGAGCCCTTAAACCCTTGTACACCCTCTCTCAACTATATTTTTCTCTCTACCCAGAGTGCCTCACAAAAATTATGAGAAAGCTATCTAAACTTATTTCTCTCCAAGAATACTCTCTATTAAGATGGGATAGAGAATGAGATGCTTTCCTTTGACAAAGGCTTGTCCTATTTATAGGAGAAGGAAATTGATTTCAACCACACAACTTTCACCTAACCTCATTACTCTCAACTTATGACTTCCAACTCCCATATGATACAATTATAACAATGAATCAGAATTAATGCTAAGTGGTTGAGGCCACCAATATTAATTACTCACAAAATATATATATGTTAGGCTTAATTAAACTTATAAGTGCACTTTGTTCACTGTAATTTGATTGAATTATACTTTATACCCTTGTAGTATTTTGCAAGCACTTATTCCTCGGTGGTTCAAAGTAAAGTGTAACAATTAAATTTTCTGTTTAAATTAATGGTCAAGCCTCAAAAATTCAAAATTAATAAACCATGTAATATTAATTGATATTTATATCCCCGGTTCGGGTCGGATAATATGCTTTTACCCTTTGGTTTTTCTTTTCTTTTATTATCTCGGGATTAGGTACAAGGATAACTTTATCATTTCACAAAATTTTATTAATTACTTCAACGTTGACTTAAGTCAGAACCACAACAGGGGTTAGTGCTGAAAAAAATACTACACCAGTGTGTAAAGTGCAATTCGATCAAATCACTGATAAACAAATTAAGTAAAATTAACCCTATATTTTATTGTTATAAATATAAATTATACAATATAAAAGGGGTGTTTTCATAATGTTAAAGGGACGCCGCCAACCCTGGCCCCTTGGCTCCGCCATTATTTGCGGCGACATTTGTTCATTAAGTATCACTTTTTTAGACACTGGTTCTTTTGTTTTCCTGTCTAATTTGGTTGAATATTTTTAACCATTTATTTTGAATGTAAAGAATAAAGTTTTAAGAATCAATATAAGATCATATATAAATTTCAAGGGTAAAAAGTGCAATTTATAGGAAATAGATGGTATTCTACCCATACTAGATAACACAGAAAAGGATTGAGATGAAATATAATCCTCACATGTACAAGAATATACTTAAGTCAAGTGATGGAAGAGGGGACATCATTAGACCATGCTAGTGGGCCCACATCATCTGACATGGCGATTCCATGTCAGCCCAAGATCGATAAGGAGGAATCAACCACATGGAATAAGTTATGATGAAAATATTGTAGAGGTCTAAAGTACAATTTGATCAAACGACAAAGAAAAAAGTTTAACTAACCCATTAGAAATAAGAAAAATGCAGTAAAAGTATAGAGGGCAAAATATAATTTCATCATAGGGGTATTTTAGTCTTTTTAGCTCATTCCGTAGCAAAAGCTTAAACTTTATTGAGATTCAAGGGGGTTAGAATAAAAATAGAAGAAAGTATAAGGAAGAAAGTGTAATTATCCGCCCAAAAGGAAAGGAAAAAAGAGTAGAAAATCCTCAGACAAGGCCCTCATCATTTATTCTATGTCTGCGACTATTCTTTAAGACTAAAGAGGGACCAATTCTACTCAATAATACCAATGAGAATCCACATCCAAATGGTTGAAACAAGGAAAAGTAGCCTTGGAATTTGATTTTTGAATATTCTTTCACTTATATTCTCTATTTTGTTAATTAATTATACTTTGTCTGATGTTGTTTGACTGAATTGCATTTACGCCGTAGTACAAAAAAAAAAAAAAAAACCACTCCCAGAAATTTATTGGACCACTCACAAGAATATAATTGTAGATATTGCCAACACACACACATATATAGAGAGAGTTGATTATTAAAAAAAAAAGAAGGAAATTAAGGATTTTTATTAGCTTCATCTTTAAGAACTTGGCTCCATACAATAAAGTGAGAAATCCTTTTCTCTTTGACAAGACAAAATTACATGGTAATACTGGTGAAAATATGTCATCAACCATTGACCAAAATGCTTAATATTCTACTAAATCTAAAAGGGAGAAAAAAAGGGAAAAAAGGGTAATTTTTCGAAATGTTTGAAGATCAGAGAACATTTTAAAACAATGTAATTGTCTCTTTAATTGTAATTCCGGTTTAGTTAGTCAGCATTGCCTGAAAATAAAAGAGAAAAATAATGTCTCAGCAAAAAAATAAAAATAAATAAATCATGAAATATAAACCCTCAAAAACATGACCTGATGAAGATTGCTCACCATAATCTCGTGGAGTTTGGCATTTATAACATTCCATCCGACTGGCGTAATTGTGTACGCCGCATCCTAATCTGGTTGAATCCGACCCGAGATAACGTTAAAATCCACGAAAACTATATAAAAATGAGAATTTGGTCGAAAATTTGGATAAATAGCACTTTACATCCCTAGTTTAATTACATGCCATGCATACTTCTCTCTCTCTTTTTTTACTTCTTTTTTTTTTTTTAAACATATATAAGCAAAGAAAACAGGCACATTTCTCCTTAAAGCTTGAGTTTCATCACATTGTTCCTACAGTTCGGTTTTAGGGTTTAAAGAAAAATGCAACTATATACTCAAAATTGTGGACTTGAGGGGTACAAAGTGTAATATAAACCTTTTCTTCACATTATTTTTGTCTTTTACCGAAGTGCTCCAGGGGAAAAATGACCAGAAATGGTCCATAGGACCAATTATATATGAAAAGAAAACGTTTGGGGAGGAATGTGTTAAATTGAAACTTCAAGGGGGTGCAAATGCTATTTGGCCGGAAAATCTTTTTCCGGACTAACCTGTTGCAAATCCAGTCGCCGGTTTTCCATCCCGGTATGGCACTTGCGTCATATCCATAACCACCGGGAACCACCATGGCTGCACCGTAGCCGTAATAATCATCTTTTGTTGCACCGCACCTGTAGCAGCTGGTCCGGCTGGCATAGTTATGGGACCCACAATTCAAGGAACAGCAATACCAGTCTCCGGCCAAAACTTCCGTCTTGTTTATACCGTATGCCGAGACTTCCGCCGGCGAAGCAAATTTAGGGCACCGACACCTCTGGCAGGAATCTCTTTTCTTGAAGTTCAGGTGTTGGCAGGCGGGGCACATCCAATCTCCACTGCTCATTCTCCCCTTTTGCTCCTGAAAATTTTGGATCAAAAACAAATATTTGTAAAATTTTAACCCTGTTTCTGTTCTATTTTTTCAAGAAAAGTGGATACAGAATCAAAAGAAAATAAAGAGCATGATGAAAGATTTGTTTTTCTGGTTTTTCTGTTTGAGTTTCAACTTTATGAGAACAAAAACAAAAAAAACCGGAACAAAAACACTAATCATGCAAAGACCAAGGGATATAGGTTTACCTCTAGCAAGCAAATGTGGGTGTCTGAGAAACACTTGGAGCACTTGTTTGTAGAGGAGATTGATGTTGGAGGAGTGAGTTTTGGAGAATGGGAAGGGGGTTGTTTATATATACATGAGAGTGGGTCCAAGAAGTTCCTTTTCATGTTATGAAAAGCTTTAGGGTTTGATTCCAAAAGTATAATTGTAGAAATATATTTTCCTGGGAGATTTAGATAAGCTTCTCTTCTCTTTTAGGGAATGGGTTTATGAAGATACGGGCAGCTAAGTGCATGAACTCAAGCACAAATGTTTTAAAAAATTATATTTTGCCCCTCTTTTATGTGATTCCTACCCATGCATTATTTTGATAAAAAATGCAATATTTTTTTCCCTATGTTGGGAATTAATTGTGTCGGAAAAGGCTAACACTTTCAGTTGGTCCGGTCAGGGTCTGCTTAGGTAACATCTTGGTGTGTTGATTATTCTATCCTAGAAGCAATCATCAGTCAAAATGTCTATAGTCCGAGCAAAGACGTGCACAAAGCCCACTGGGGTGTACCGAGTAAAGTCCCTTGCACATGAAAGTAAGAATTTGAGGGGAATAAGTGTTCAAGTGTGTTAAGCAAAAACACTACTACTTGGTGCATTAATTGTCCCACTGTTTATAGGTGTAGGTGTTCGATTAATCTCAGAAAACTAGGTTACTGAGCTTGAATCATTAATGTAATCCGGCACGAAGCCAAAAAAATGTCGTTTATCCTAATTAAGTCTTTGGGGTTTAATTTTCGACCCATCATAAGGAGCCTATGGCCTACCAGATGGAATATGATTAAAGGGCCAACCCATGGGGTTGCAGAGACCCTTTTGGTGGCACATGGAATCTGTTCGGTTCACTATCAGAGCAGATAATGTGGTTAGTGATTGGAGGGGGTGGTCGATACACGAAAGGCTCTAGTCGATGCTTGAAAAATGCTTGGACAATCTTTCATGTGGTCGGTCAGTGCCAGATGATCAAATATAGTCTGTGACACATGCTCTACTGACACGTGGTGACTTCTCGATAGTATAGGTGATTTCATGAAAATTGTCATGCCCTCATCAAACATGAACTACTAAATTGGAAACACTAAAAAATTATAAGACAAATTACAAAGATAATTTAACTATTTTATCATTTGAAATTATAGATATTTTTATATATGGTATAATAATACATACATTTCTTGTCGATCGACATGGAACATCCTCTTAAGTTATAAAAAACTATGAGTAAAGTTTACTATGCACCCATGAAGTTTGTGTGTAGTAACACATTTCTCCTTAAAGTTTTAATATTTTGCACATTGCCCCCCAACATTCTGTTTCCTTGTCCAATATTTGGCCATTTGACACCGTTGTAGTAAACTTTAAGGGTATAAGTCACATAACTAAAAAAAACATAAAATTGCTGGGAGAAACATGCAAATGTAGTTTGCTGACGTGTCATCCAGGTCAGCACCAGCAAACATGTGCATGTAATAAACCTTCCTGGTGAGTAGGCTTTATGCAGTTCAGGTGCATGTGGAACAGGTTTGAAGGCAAAGAAACAGTTCAATTTTACTATATCTGAGAATAAATTCCTCATAGTGCACATCCATTGCCAAATTCTATTCTAACTTGTTTTTTTTTCTTATTCCTTCTTTTTCTGTAATAATTCAAAAGCCATCAGGAAGATTCACCACCCGTAGTCGTTCTTTGCGTCCCGCTTCATTGCCCCGTTTTCGCGCACACGCATACATACATATACATACGTATATAGTATATACACACAGGCGTGTATATATATATATATGTGTGTATATATATATATATATATATATATACACACACACATATATGCAGATATCTGCATGTTGACAAGATCGTAAACTTGCAGCCATCAAGGTCACTAATTTTTTTAGGACAGAACATTAGTTCCTAGGAAATGATATCTGTTTTTTTTTTTTTTTGGACTTTAAACCATATTCATTTTCAACAACAAAAAAAGGAATGTTCGATGAATTGTTTTCTCAATGTATGCCAGAAAAAAGGTCTGAGAAAAATTAGAGAATTTGTATTATGATACCTCAAATAATTGATTACGACAAGAGAAAATCATTTGATAAAAAATAAGGTAACATTTACCATGTGAAATTTTTTGGTCAACATGTCGAATATATATAGCAGATTGGAAACCTAATCTCGCCCTAGCAATCGGGGAAAAATAGGGCGCGACCCTTGGTATTCACTCATTAGTCCACTTCCCTAAGGTCTAGCCAGTGTAGTGACTCGGATTCTTAGCCGATTTCCCTGCTGTAGCTCCTCTATAGTGATGCGAAGGTTGTGCGCTAAGTGAAGTTTAGGCGAAGGAGAAGAAGCCACCTTAAGTTAGCTAGGCGAAATGAAGGCTAAAAAAAGTGTCCGACTATGTTAAGCATATAGCTAACTTTTGTTCTGAGCCAGGATCAAACTCTGGGAGATGGTTCACTATAGTCCAGCAGGCAGGAGGACTCATCACTAGTATACCCTTCAGAAATTTTTTGATCGACATGTCAAATATAATAGGTGGTATAAATTACACTAGTACCCCCCACAAGTTTGTGTTCTGTCAATCGTGGATGAATCAATTCAAAGGTAAGGAGCAAAATTACGAAGAAAAAAAAAAAGGTTTAGCGTCAAAGTATAACTAATCGAAAATAAAACAATATGGGTGACTAAATATATATAAAAATGTTATGACAAACTGCTGATTAGATACTGAATCGGTAATAGTTCCGACAAGACTAAAAATAAACATCCAGAAGGAAACACACATATTTACGTGGTTCAGAAATTTGTCTACGTCCATGGGTGATTCCAATCTTTTTTGTTGATAGAGAACAAAGAGTTTTTATAGAAGTTAGACACTTAAAATTTATCCCAAACAACTCGAGCCCTTAGACCCTTGTACACTCTCTCTCAACTATATTTTTTTCTCTACCCAAAGTACCACACAGATTACAAGAAACATCTTTAAACTTATTTCTCTCTAAGAATACACTTTATCAAGATGGGATAGAGAATGAGATGATTTCCTTTAGCAAAGGCTCCTCCTATTTATAGAAGAAGGAAATTGATTTCAACAACACAACTTCCACCTAACCTCATGAATCCGAACCGACAACTCCCAACTCCCACCTAATACAATTATGACAAAGAACCATAACTAATGCTAAATGGTGAGGCCACCAATATTAATTACTCACAAATATCTACTATGGTCGAAAGCCACTTAGGTCCTTCAAGATTTTCAAGGTTTTGCGTCTTAACAGGACACCCATCCTCTCGCCACAGATGCTTCATCAATCATTAGTTCTTTAGATTGGTCGAGTTCAATGCTTGAACTTCGCGACTGCAAGTGGTTTCGTCATCATGTCTGCTGGATTATCGGATGTATGAATTTTCTTTAGCAAATTCTTCTTTGAGACATCACATCTCTGATAAAATGAACTCGAATATCGTTAGTTCCTATACCAAGCCCTACATTGCTAACCCAACCACTTAGCCAAATTTCTTCATTCACTGCTTCTGTAACCGCCATATATTTGCTTCTGTTGTAGACAATGTAACTATTGGCTACAAAGTTACCTTCCAGCTTATGGCAGTTAAACAAAGAGTGAGGATATACCTAGTCAAAGATTTTCTCTTATCGATATCTCTAGCATAATCTGAGTCGACATATCCAATAACACTGGTAGAAGAGTTGTTGTCTCTGTTATAGACTAAAACAATATCTGCAATACCCCTCAAGTATCGGAGTATTCATTTCACAGCTTTCCAATGTGTCTTCTCTGGTCGATCCATGTAACGATTGATTACGCTTACTGCATGTGAAATGTCTGGCTTAGTGCAAACCATGCATACATGAGGTTACTAACAACGCTAGCATATGGAACATTTGATAGGTGCTGCACTTTATCCTCAGTTTGTGGTGACATAGCAGCATAAGGTTTAAAGTGAGCAGTGGGGTATACACAGACTTCGACCTTTGCATTCTAAAGCGTTCCAGCACTTTGTCAATGTATCTTCTTTGAGAAAGACACAATCTACCCACTTTTTGGTCTTTGTGAATTTCCATCCCTATTATCTTTTTCGCAGCACCCAAATCTTTCATCTCAAATTCATCACTTAGCTGAGCCTTCAGTTTGCTGATATGCGACATGCTCTTAGCATCTATCAATATGTCACCCACATATAACAACAAATAGATGTATGAACCATCTGAAAGTTTCTTATGACATGTTCATAATTACTCCTCAAGTAACCATTAGTGATCATAAAAGAATTGAACCTTTTATAATACTTTCTAGGTGACTGCTTCAGACCATACAAAGATTTCTTTAGCAAACACATGTGATCTTTATTTCCCTGTACTACGTATCCCTCCAACTGATGCATATAAATTTGTTCCTCTAGCTCGCCAAGCAGGAAAGCTGTTTTGACATTGAGTTGGTGAAGCTCTAAGTCACATAGAGCAATCATAGCAAGCAACATTCTGATAGAGTAATGTTTCACCACAGGAGAAAATACTTCATTGAAATTGATACATTCCTTTTGTGCATAACACTTTGCCACCAAACGTGCCTTAAACCTTGCATTTTCTACCTCTGGAATTATTTTCTTCTTCTTAAAGATCCATTTGCAACCTACAATCTTCTGTCCTTTAGGAGGTTTGACTAGCTCCCAAGAATATATAATTCTTATGAAGAGATTCAATGTCCTCATTCATGGCTATGTTCTACTTTTTTGATTATGCACTCCTCATAGCTTCATGGTAGATCGTTGGTTCTTGCACCTTAATACTTTCAACTATACTCAGTGCATAAGCAGCATAGTCATTATATTTTTGAGGTGGATTGATGTGCCTCCTCGCTCTGCTCGAGCAAGTGCATAATTCTCCAACTGTTGAGTTTCGCTAGAGGAATTAGCTTATTCATCAAGTTGCTTGCCCTAGGCATCCTCTTGCAATCTGTCTTGCAAGTTCCGTGAAACTTCAATTTCAAGTTTCACTTGTTTACTGACACCATGGTTTGCATCTTGACTATTCTCCTTATTTTTGAACATAGCAGACTCCTCAAATGTCATATCCCTACTAATGATACACTTGGGGTGGTTTCAAGGCAGGGCACCACAACTTATACCCTTTCACCCCATCTGCATACCCTAGAAATCTACACTTCTTTGCCATCGACTCAAATTTACCATAATTTACATGAGTATAAGTAGGACAGTCAAATACTCTTGAGTCAGAGTATTTTGCAGGAGATCTGGACCATAACAACTTTAGCCCATAACTTTTTGGATAAGCCTGCATTCGAAAAGCATGCATTGAGCTTTCTTCAAAAGAGTCCTAGTTATTCGTTTTGCAACCCCATTCTGTTGTGGTTTATGTCGAATTGTGTGGTGTCTCATAATTTTTTTTTCTTATCAAACTCATCAAAAGCACATTCGCAGAATTCCAAGCCATTATTATTTCTCAAGCTCTTGATCTGTTTTCCAGTTTGCTTTTTGATCATAGCCTTCCATTGTTTGAACTGATCAAAAACATCATTCTTGTGCTTCAATATGTATTCCCAGACCTTTCGACAGTAATCGTCAATAAAGGTCAACATGTACTGTCTACTACCAATTGATAGAACTTGCAAGGGACCTCAAAGATCTAAATTGATATATAATCCAGAGTACCTTTGGTTCGATGAACAATTTTTCCCATTTTTTTTTGCATTGTTTGCTGAAAATATAATGCTCACTGAAATCCAACTTGTCTGTCTTCTGTCCATCTAACAAGCCTTACTTGCTCAACACCTCTAGCGCTCGTGCCCGCATATGGCCTAATCGCATATGCTAGAACTTGGTTGTATCTTTCTCTGAATTTGATAAAGATACAGTGGAAGCAACACCCGTCACAGTACTTTCTTGGAGCAAATAGAGATCATTCTTCTTTACTCATTTTATTATGACAAGAGCACATTTAGAATTTTTCAACTCCATCTCCATCTTTGTATGTATAGCTGATGGAGTCCAGCGTACCCAAGCAAATCCAATTCTACCTCAGTTATGAAACATGCTTGACATCTGAGAGTGTTCTCCTAATTCTATCAAACATCCTAATCCAGATTGTTCCTATCCCAACAACCTTGTAGGCTACATTGTTTCACATCAGGACTTGACCACCGTCGATTTGTTTGTAGGTAGCAAACCAGTCATTGTTGGGATACATATGATAGGAACCACCGGAGTCTAGAATCCACTTGTGAGCTTCCGACTATGCAAGTGAGAGTATCTCCATCAGAAAAGGTTTCTTCTACAATACTAGCGTCTCCAAATCTTGAGACATCCATTTTTCCTTTCCTTTTTGCTCTAGACAATCTTTCCTGATATGCCTTTCCTTTTAACAACCGTAATACTTGATCTGTTTAGACTTTGATTCTGACCTAGATTTTACTTTGTTGCTTGAAGCATTTGCCGATGTGCTGCCTCTTACGAACAAGCCTTCACCAGAGCTTCCCTATTATTATAGAGAACCTTTATCTTCAATTCATTGGAGTTCAAGGCTGCTTTAATGTCCTCCATAGCGATTTTATCATTATACCAATCATCATTGTAATGATAAAGTGCTCGTATGAGGGTGGCAACGAACACAACAAAATAATTGTTTGATCTTCATCATCAACCTTGATATCAATATTTTTCAAATTAAAAATAATTTTATTGAATTCGTCAAGGTGGTCTTAAACTGGTGTACCTTCATTCATTTGTAGTGTGTACAATCGCTTCTTAAGATACAAGCGATTTCTCAAAGACTTAATCATATACAAACTTTCCAACTTTAGCCATAGTCTTGCGGCTGAGGTTTCATTTGTAACTTCCCACAGCACTCTGTCACTCAGGCATAATAAAATTGCACAATATGCCTTCTCCATTATATCATCCTTATCGATGTCTGACATCTTGTTGGGTAAAGACGTTTTACCTTTTAGTGCTTTATGAAGTCCCTGCTGCACTAGCAATACGTACATCTTGATACGCCATATACTGAATTCATTCTTGCCATCAAACTTTTCTATCTCAAATTTTACCGAATTGCAAAATTTCAGATCTATGTCAGCAATTTCTGAGGAGTCAGGTACAAGACACTAACAAATGATACCATATATGAGCAATATTGATTTAGCTCTTGATACCAGTTTGTTGTGATAAACTGCTGACTAGATGCTGAATCGATAATAGTTTCGATAAGAATAAAAATAAGAACAAAGAAGGAAACCTACGATATTTACGTGGTTCAACAATTTGCCTACATCTATGGGCGAGACCAAACCTTTTATTGATAGAGAACAAAGAGTTACTACACAAGCTAGACACTCAAAATTTATCCCAAACAACATGAGCCCTTAAACCCTTGTACACCCTCTCTCAACTATATTTTTCTCTCTACCCAGAGTACCTCACAAAAATTATGAGAAAGCTATCTAAACTTATTTCTCTCCAATAATACTCTCTATCAAGATGGGATAGAGAATGAGATGCTTTCCTTTGACAAAGGCTCCTCCTATTTATAGGAGAAGGAAATTGATTTCAACCACACAACTTTCACCTAACCTCATTACTCCCAACCTATGACTCCCAACTCCCATATGATACAATTATAACAATGAATCAGAATTAATGCTAAGTGGTTGAGGCCGCCAATATTAATTGCTCACAAAATATATATATGTTAGGCTTAATTAAACTTAAAAGTGCACTTTGTTCGTTGTAATTTGGTTGAATTATACTTTATACCCTTGTAGTATTTCGCAAGCACTTATTCCTCGGTGGTTCAAAGTAAAGTGTAACAATTAAATTTTTTGTTTAAATTAATGGTCAAGCCTCAAAAATTCAAATTTAATAAACCATGTAATATTAATTGATATTTATATCCCCGGTTTGGGTCGGATAATATGCTTTTACCTTTTGGTTTTTCTTTTCTTTTATTATCTCGGGATTAGGTATAAGGGTAACTTTATCATTTCACAAAATTTTATTAATTATTTAAACGTTGACTTAAGTCTGAAACACAACAGGGGTTAGTGCTGAAAAAAATACCACACCAGAGTATAAAGTGCAATTCGATCAAATCACTGATAAACAAATTAAGTAAAATTAACCCTATATTTTATTGTTATAAATATAAATTATACAATATAAAAGGGGTGTTTTCATAATGTTAAAGGGACGCCGCCAACCCTGGCCCCTTGGCTCCGCCATTATTTGCGGCGACATTTGTTCATTAAGTATCACTTTTTTAGACACTGGTTCTTTTGTTTTCCTGTTTAATTTGGTTGAATATTTTTAACCATTTATTTTGAATGTAAAAAATAAAGTTTTAAGAATCTATATAAGATCATATATAAATTTCAAGGGTAAAAAGTGCAATTTATAGGAAATAGATGGTATTCCACCCATACTAGATAACACAGAAAAGGATTGAGATGAAATATAATCCTCACATGTACAAGAATATACTTAAGTCAAGTGATGGAAGAGGGGACATCATTAGACCATGCTAGTGGGCCCACATCATCTGACATGGCGATTCCACGTCAGCCCAAGATCGATAAGGAGGAATCAACCACATGGAATAAGTTATGATGAAAATATTGTAGAGGTCTAAAGTACAATTTGATCAAACGACAAAGAAAAAAGTTTAACTAACCCATTTGAAATAAGAAAAATGCAGTAAAAGTATAGAGGGCCAAATATAATTTCATCATAGGGGTATTTTAGTCTTTTTAGCTCATTCCGTAGCGAAAGCTTAAACTTTATTGAGATTCAAGGGGGTTAGAATAAAAATAGAAGAAAGTATAAGGAAGAAAGTGTAATTATCCGCCCAAAAGGAAAGGAAAAAAGAGTAGAAAATCCTCAGACAAGGCCCTCATCATTTATTCTATGTCTGCGACTATTCTTTAAGACTAAAGAGGGACCAATTCTACTCAATAATACCAATGAGAATCCACATCCAAATGGTTGAAACAAGGAAAAGTAGCCTTGGAATTTGATTTTTGAATATTTTTTCACTTATATTCTCTATTTTGTTAATTTTAAGTAGGGTTAATTAATTATACTTTGTCTGATGTTGTTTGACCGAATTGCATTTTATGCCGCAGTGGTAACTTCATCACTTACAATCCTGTGATTCTGATTTTAAATGCAAAAATTATATATGTATGTTTGGTTAAAATTAACGGTCAACTTGCATTAGTTTGAACAAATTTCTTCTTCACCGCCCCCAAGAAAGGGAAAAAAAAAAAACCACTTCCAGAAATTTATTGGACCACTCACAATAATATAATCGTAGATATTGCCACCGCGCGCACATATATATATATATAGAGAGAGAGAGAAAGTGGATTATTTTAAAAAAATATAGGAAATTAAGCATTTCATTAGCTTCATCTTTAAGAACTTGCTCCATACAATAAAGTGAGAAATCCTTTTCTCTTTGACCATACAATAAAGTGAGAAATCCTTTTCTCTTTGACAAGACAACATTACTTGGTAATACTGGTGAAAATATGTCATCAACCATCAACCAAAATGCTTAATATTCTACTAAATCTAAAAGGGAGAAAAAAAGGTATGAAAATGGTAATTTTTCGAAATGTTTGAAGAGCAGAGAACATTTTAATACAATGTAATTGTCTCTTTAATTCTAATTCCAGTTTCGTTAGACAGCATTGCCTGGAAATAAAGGAGAAAAATAATTTCTCAGCAATAAATAAATAAAATAAATAAATCATGAAATATAAACCCTAAAAAACATGACCTGATGAAGATTGCTCACCGTAATCTCGTGGCGTTTTGCATTTATAACATTCCATCCGGTTGGCGTAATTGTGTACGCCACATCCTAATCTGGTTGAATCCGAATCGAGATAACGTTAAAACCCACAAAAAGTGTTTAAAAAATGAGAATTTGGTTGAAAATTTGGAAATAGCACTTTGCATCCCTAGTTTAATTACATGCATTGCATACTTCTCTTATATATATACTAGAGTATAACCCGTGCCTTGAAGGCACAGGAGTAAAAAATATTGAACTTAAAAAAAAAATTGTCATAATTTTTCTATTTGTACAACATTTTACACCTGTTTTATTAAAATATCAACAAAAATTAATATTTCGATACCATCATCGACTAACAACAAACACTACAAATACAACATAATTAATATCCAATAACTTACATGTTCAACTATCAAATAATACCACAATTATGCATAAGTTCAACCAAAATAAATCAAAGCGAAAAATATTTACTACTTATTCAAATCTCAGTACTTCAATACTACATTTCGCCTACACAACTAAATAATTAATAAGTCAAAAATCAAAACATAGTTTCATGGGAAATGATTAAAATTAAAAAAATAAAAATAAAAATAGAAAAAGAACTTTGTAATTTAAAATTGGAAAGAAACTTGCATTACTTTCTCTATGACTCCAGTTTAGTCTTCACCAACAAAAGTTTACCTTAACTTCTTTGATTTAAATCTATAAAAATAAAAAATATAAAAATTTATTGGGTATATAGAAAATGAGCAATCGGAAAACAAAAGAATATAAAAACAAAAAAAACTAATTAAATATATAGCAAACAATCCAAAAAAAGAATCATAAAATAGAAAATATGGGTTATATAGATAATAATCACCATTTCATATCCTAAAATAAAAATGGTTAACATATACTTATTACTCACAATCCACATAGCACTTAACTTTCAAAGTTTTTAGGGGTTACAACATTTATAAAAGATAACAATTCATTAATAGTAGCAAATTAGTCTGCGAAATGTCAGTAGGAGTAATCGGTGCAAAAAAAAAAAAACAAAAACAATTGCGTTCATTTGGTAGTTTCCACATCAATTCGGAAATTGCATCCCTAGTTTAATTACATGCATTGCATACTTCTCTTATATATATATATATAAGCAAAGAAAACTGACACATTTCTCCTTAAAGCTTGAGTTTCATCACATTGTTCCTCCTACAGTTCGGTATTAGGCTTTAAAGAAAAATGCAACTGTGTAGGGGTTCAAAGTGTAATATGAACCTTTTCTTCCCGTTATTTTTATCTTATATTGACGTTCTCCGCCGGGGGGGGGGGGGGGGGGGGGGGGGGGGGGGGGGGAATGACCAGAAATGGTCCACTGGACCAATTATATATGAAAAGAAAACGTTTGGGGAGGAATGTGTTAAATTGAAACTTCAAGGGGGTGCAAAAGCTATTTGGCTGGAAAATCTTTTTTCCGGACTAACCTGTTGCAAATCCAGTCGCCGGTTTTCCATCCCGGTATGGCACTTGCGTCATATCCATAACCGCCGGGAACCACCATGGCTGCACCGTAGCCGTAATAATCATCTTTTGTTGCACCGCACCTGTAGCAGCTGGTCCGGCTGGCAAAGTTATGGGACCCACAATTCAAGGCACCGCAATACCAGTCTCCGGCCAAAACTTCCGTCTTGTTTATACCGTATGCCGAGACTTCCGCCGGCGAAGCAAATTTGGGGCACCGGCACCTCTGGCAGGAATCTCTTTTCTTGAAGTTCAGGTGTTGGCAGGCGGCGCACATCCAATCTCCACTGCTCATTCTCCCCTTTTGCTCCTGCAAAATTTGGATCAAACAAATATTTGAAAATTTTTAACCCTGTTTCTGGTTTTTTTTTTTTTTCAAGAAAACTTAATACAGAATCAAAAGAAATAAAGAACACGGCGAAAGATTTGTTTTTCGGAATTTTCTGTTTGTGTTTCAAGTTTTTGAGAACAGAAACAAAAAAACAGGAACAAAAACACTAATCGAAAACCGAGGGATATAGGTTTACCTCTAGCAAGCAAATGCGGGTGTCGGAGAAAGACTTGGAGCACTTGTGTGTATAGGTGATTGATGTTGGAGTAGTGAGTTTTTGAGAATGGGAAGGGGGTTGTTAATATATACATGGGAGTGGGGTCCAAGAAGTTCCTTTTCATGTTATGAAAAGTTTTAAGATGGTCCACTTTAGGGTTTGATTCCAAAAGTAGTAATAGTGTATTTTTTTTTTTCTGGGAGATTTCGATAAACTTCTCTTCTCTTTTAGATAACGGGTTTATGAAGATATGGGCTGCTAAGTGCACGAACTCAAGCACAAATGTTTTCTAAAATTATATTTTGCCCCCCTCTTTATGTGATTCCTCCCCATGCATTATTTTGATTAAAAAATGCAATAATTTTTTGTTTTTATGTTGTGAATTAATTGGTGTCGGAAAATGGCTAACAGGTACTTTTAGTTGGTCAGATCAGAGTTTACTGGAGTGATTATTTGCTGAGGTGGCATCTTGGTGTGTTGATTGTTCTGTCTTGTGATTGTGAGCAGTCCTTGGTTGAAATGTCCAAAGTCTGAGCAAAGACGTGCACAAAGATCCGCTTGGGTGTGCCCAACAAAGTCTCTCGGACATGAAAGTAAGAGTTCTGGGAAAAATAAGAGTTCAACTGTATTAAGCAAAAACTCTATTACCTGATGCATTAATTGTGCCCTACTTATAGGTCTAGGGGGTCGGATTAGTCCCAAAAAATTAGAGTTCGGAGCTCGAATCATTAGAGTAATCCACCGTGTAGCGTAAAAAGTGACGTTTAACTTGGCCTACCAGAGAAAATATGAGACAAAGTGCAACCCAAGGGTGTGTAGAGACCCTTCTTGTGGCATAGGGAATCTGTCTAGTTTGCTGTTTGTTGATTGAATCAGGACAGATGGTGTGGTCGGTAGTCAGAAGGCTATATTCAGTGATCAGCAATTGCTCGGACGATTTCTCATGTGGTAGGTGCCTAGACATGTGTCCAGCTGACACATGGTGACTTTTGAATAGTGCAGGTTGTTTCTTGAAAAAGCCACTCATCAAACATGAACTACTAAATTGGGCACATTGAATTATAAGATAAATTAGAAGGATAATTTAACTATTTTATGATAAGAAAATATAGATATTTTTATCTATGGTACATTTCTTCGCCACACGGAACCTCCACTTAAGATAAAAAAAAACAAGTAAATTTTACTATGCACCCAAGAAGTTTGTGTCTAGTGTCACATTTCTCCTTAAAATTTTAATATCTTGCATATTGCCCCCCAAATTTTGTTTCCTTGTCCAATTGGGCAATTTACACCGTTGTAGTAAACTTTTAAGGTGAAAATTTTAAGTCACATAACTAATTTCAGCAAGAAAAAAACTGAAAAAGGTGGGTAGAATCAATCAGTAACCAAAAACAAACTTTGAAGAAGAATGTGCAAAAAAATTAAAAGTTCAGGGAGAAACATGCAAAATATGGATGTACACTTTCATGTCGTTGGAATCCAGGTGGACATATAGTTTGCTCACGTGTCATCCACATCAGCATCGGCACACATATGCATGTAGCATACCTTTCTGCAGGTGAGTAGGCTTTATGCAGTTCAGGTGCAAGTGGAGCAGGTTTGAAGGCAAAGAAACAGTTCAATTTCACTATATCTGAGAATAAATTCTTCATAGTGCACATCCATTGCCAAATTCTATTCTAACTTGTTTTTTTCTTATTCTTCTTTTTCTGCAATAATTCAAAAGCCATCAGGAAGATTCACCACCGGGAGTCGTTCTTTGCGTCCCACTTAATCACCTGTTTTTGGCACACACACATACATACATGTTGTAAAAGGCGTTCGTGGGGTTCGTCCAGAGACAGGACGGTCCAAAACTGTCCTGGGACAATGGGTGGGGTTGGGGGGGAGATTTTCTAACTGGACATGCGCCCAAATGTTGTGGGCAACGCCCAACTTCACCTTGAGCGAAATTTGATGGGGTGTACGCCTTGTTTTTTCATAGTTAGAAAAATCAAGGGATACCAAATTTGATTTTGCACATATTTGATGTCTTTGTCTTCGTCTTCATTATTTCGCTGATGCCAAAAATCAAAGGCTGCATGTGCGAATAAGGTTTGAGGTAGTAGAGATTATCATTTAGATGAAGAAACGTAGGTTGATGTTGGTGAAAATAGGAGAATTAGGGTTATGTCAATGTGTTTGTTTTTTTTTTTTGTTTTTTTCGAAAAATAGAGCAATTATGCTCTCTAATTAAAACTTTTAAAAATTAATAAAAGAAAAAGTTAGAGTTTTTTATTAGAATTAAAGGAAGATTTTTGTTAGAGAATAAATAACAAACTTAAGTAATATTTAATAATATTCCTAAATAGGTTGGTCTTATATGGAGAATAAAATTTCAATTATATTAGTATCTAAGATTCATAACTTTTACTATCTTATGATTTTATCCATATTTTTTTTTTTATATATATATATATATATATATTTGTGCATGTTGACAAGATCATCAACTTGCAGAGATTTGATGGTAGACTAGTGGTGAGGCATACCCTTCCCAGGCCAGAGGTCGTGGGATCAAATCTGGTGTGAGTTGAAAAAAAAAATTCAACTTGCAGCCATAAAGCTCATCAAATTTCTTACGACATAACATTCGTTCCTAGGGAATGATATATGTTTTTTTTTTTTTTGACTTTAAACAATATTCATTTTCAAAAAAAAAAAAAGAATGTTCGATGATTTGTATAATGATACCTCAAATAATTTATTACAACAAGAGAAAATCATTTGATGAAAAGTAAGGTAACATTTACTATGTAAAATGTTAAAATTTATGATCGACATGTCGAATATAGTAGGTGGTATAAATTACACTTTACACAAATTACATTTTATACCCTAGTGGCAATTTTTTAAGCATTTACCCCCCTGTAGTTCAAACTAAAGTGCAACAATTATATTTTCTGTTAAAATTAACGGTCAAACTTCAAAAAGTCAAAATTAATAAATTATTTAATATGAATTGATATTTATACCCCTGGTTGGGTAGGGTTAGATATTATCATTTTACCCTTTGTTTTTATTTTATTTTCCTTTATTCCTTCAGGTTGGTTTATCATTTCACAAAATTTTATTGATTATTTAATCGTTACACCTAAGTTTGAACCACAATCAGAGTAAGTACTAAGGAAAATACTACACAGGAGTATATATAAAGTGCAATTCAGTAAAATCACAGGTGGACAAATTAAGTGTAATTAACTATGATAGCCGCCGCCCCTGGCCCCTCGGATCCACCACTATTTGTGGTGACATTTGTTCAGTTTCACTTTTTTGCACGTTGTTCTTTCTTTTCCCTGTCTAATTCGGTTGAATATTTTTAACCATTTATTTTCAATGTAAATAATAAAGTTTTTAAGGATCAATATAAGATCATATATAAACTTAAAGGGTAGAAAGTGCAATTTATAGGAAATAGATGGTGGTCTACCCATACTAGATAACACAGAAATATAATCCTCACATGTACAAGAATATACTCTAGGTCAAGTGATAGAAGAGGGGACACCATTAGACCATGCTAGTGGGGCCCACATCGGCTGACATGGCGATTCCACGTCAGCCCAGGATCGATAAGGAGGAATCCTGGTCACTATTGTTTTTCCTTAATTACTAGACAAAATGAATGTCTCAAATGATATATTTAAACCCCCCCACCCCCCCCCCCCCCCCCCCCCCCCCCCCCCCCCATTCTTTGAATTACTATTTTTTATTTTATTTACTTTAATTTTGGAAGCAAGGAATTTATTCCATTGAACGCTGAGTTAAAGGAATTGGAAATGGCTTAACTACACTTTTTCCCCTGTTATTTGACCAAATTACACTTTATACTCCTATAATATTTTCCGAGTAAAATTCAATGGTCATATTTTCTGTTAAAAGTTAACGGTCATAGTTCGGAAAAAGTTTTGGCACATTTCTTGAGGTGGATTATTGGAAAATACAATATTCCTTGAACTACTTTATAATTTAATTAGATACACTGTTTGTTTTTATATGTCAGAGATAGTGGATGATGTATGGTTCTATAGGGGCAGGTTATGGCATTGGTGTTGTTTGTTTTTTGGTAGGGCTGTTGTTGTCTATTTGCATAGCGCAATTCCCAATAAGGTGTGTAAGAGGATTTTTTGGTTGGTAACCAGTGAACAACGACAAATTTGAAGACGATACAAGGAAGGTGAAGTCCGAATCCTAAACAAAAAGACTTATACTGACAAAAATCCTCTGGTGTATTGAATTGACTTCAGTCCTGGAAACCAGGTTTCATTCAAGATGGAAGAAAACAATTTGTTTAGTTAAACGATGTATTCCTAGTGACTGTAAATTTTTTTTGGCCAGATATTTTGTGTATAGTGTTTTCAGAATCCGGTCTATGGGTGTCCTTGAGAGATTGTTTATCTAAAAAATACCCTTTCGTTTCAGGATTAGATCCAGTCTGGTTTTACAGTGGGTTGTACTTTGATTCGGGGGGTGTTGCGGGGTATCACGGGCTATGTCAATTTCTTGACATGGAGTATGGGAGACTCTTCCTCTTATTATTAATAAAATCTTGCTTACTAAAAACAATTGTCATTTTATGCAAGTCTGTTAAATATTACATAATTGTACTTAAGTATAAACCACAAGGGATAAGATGACGAAAATACTATAGGGGTATAAAGTACAATTCTATGAAATCATAGGGAGAAAAATGTAAAAGTAGTCAAAGTAGGGGGCAAAATATAATTTCATCATAGGGGCATTTTCGTCTTTCTAGCCTCATTTTAGGGGGCAAGCTTAAATTTTAAAACTTAGTCTAAGGTTCAAGAGAGTTAAAATAATTTTATTTAGATTGAAGGGAGTAGAATATAAATAGATTAAAGTATAAGGAATAAAGTGTAATTATCCGCCCAAAAGGAAAGGAAAAAAGGTAGAAATTCCTCATACAACACCCTCATCATTATTATATAACAAAAACTGAAAGTGAAAGTCTACCTTTCGAATGAATAAAAGTTCATCAATTCTATTTTTTTTATTTTTTATAATTTTGAATATATTTTAATTACTAAAAGTATTTTTCACTTGATTTTATTATTATAATTTTACAAATTTAATACTTTTAATGTAAGTATGTCAAAAGTTTTCAATCAGTTTATTGTCATAATTCCATTAAAAGCACATAACGTCACTAATAGTTAGAATTTAGGACTCCAAAATATTCTCTATATAAGGATTCTTTTTTTTTTCACCCCACAATTGAACACACTTTAAAATTGTCTAAATTTTTATATATTATTTTGCTTATTTTTTAAACTTTTGCTATTATCAATACATTGCCAATGTATATGTCAAGAACTTGTCAACATCTTGTCATTCAATTGTAAAACAATTAGTTAGGATTATGTACAATTCTTGATATGAGGGTTTTGAGATTGAGATCGATGTCGACAGAAAGAGCCGGATCATTAGTAGATATGTCAAGGTAAAAGTGAGAAATGTATTCATTATTATTATTTATTTATTTTTGCATGAAATTTAGTTCCGATTTGTGTGTGAAGCGTTGGGTTTTCTCTTTATGTGTTTCATTTGTTGGTTTGAAGATTTTATTAATATTGTCTTTTTATTTTGTTTTAGGGGATAGATAAATGATATTATTGAACATTATAATATCAAATAGAATAATTTATCTTTTATAAGTCACTGTACATTTGAGATTTAGGACACCTTATTAAAATACATAAATTATGAAGTAAGTCATATTTCTTTGATATTTATGTATTAGTAATTTTGTAATGAAATCCAAAATGATGACGTCTGTTTGGTATTATTTCGGTGTAATTTTTAGGAACTCATACTGTCTCTTCCTCTTCTTTCTATAACATCCCAACTTTGAGAGCTCAACAACACTATATTTCTTCTTTGTCAATATTTTGAGTATATTTAAATTATTACGAGTATTTGTTAATTAATTTCATTTTAAATAATTTGAATGGGCATATTTCCTTAAAATTAAAAAGGGTTAATTACACTTTACCACTGTAGTTTGGTCCATTTGCACTTTACCCTCATGTGGTTCAAACGTCGTCACTTACCCCTTGTGATTTGTGGACTTAAATGCAATAGTAACTCCGTTAACGGAAAGGTCAAAATGTTGATTTTACCCTTATGTAATTATTTACGTTTTTTGGGATGTAAATTGCAATTAACCCAAAATGTCTCTCAGCTCTCTTTCATTGAGAACTTCTCTCTCTACAAAACATGAGCCCTAGTCGTCCTTTCCGTTTTCGCCGCCGGAGAACCTCCCTCCGTCTATGATCATACCCCAGTCGTCCTCCTCTACTCCTCCACCACATCAACCACCATTAAACCTCTTCCGTGGATTCCTTCCTCTTCCCCTCCTCCTACCTCATTTTCCCCTCTGACCACCGCCACAATTACAACAATCGTCTTCGTCTGCACATTCATCATCCTCCGACGTCTGCTTTTCCATCAATTTTGTTTGCTATTAGGGTTTCGATTTCGAAATCAAAATCCTATTTCGATTTCGAAACAGGGTTTCATCGTCTGGTTCGTCGTCTTCTCTATCACGTTCTTCTGCATCGTCGTTTGTTCGACCGTGTTCGTCTCGTCGTTTGTTTCGAAATCGAAATGAAACTCAAAATTGATTTCAATTTCGAGTTTGAAATCGAAACCTTATGTCGAATTTGTTCGAATTTGGTCGGGTTTCTTCTTTGTCTTCATCCATCAATCTTCTTCGTCTTCGTTCGTTCGCGTTTGCTTCGCCTTCGGTTGTGTGCATCTGCTTCACCTTCGATTCCGATTTCGAAATCAAAACTCTATTTCGATTTCGAAATCGAAATAGGGATCGATTTCGAAATCGAAACCCTATTTCGATTTCGATTTTGATTTCGAAATCGAAATTGGGTTTCGATTTGTGATTGTTCTTGAATTTGTTCAAAATCGAAATTGGGTTTAGATTTGTGGTGTTCTATTTCGTGTTTCTGATTTTGAAATCGAAATTGTTCTTGGTGTTACACAAATTTGTTCTTGGATTTGTGATTGTTGTTCTTGAATTTGTTTTTGGTATTCTTGAATTTGTTATTGAATTTGTTTTAGGATTTGTTTTTGAATTTGTGGTTTAGGGTTCGTTTTTTATTTTTAGAGTAAAATCGTTACCAAACAAAATTTTGTTCTCTGAATAAAAAAAAAATGCTGTTACCAAACGTGATTTTCCTCCCAAGAAGGAAACAAAATTCCCATCCTATCCCATTTCTATCCCACTGCATGGGATGAGAACAAAAATGGTTACCAAACGGGCCCCAAACTTCCAGTGAGAGAGAGAGAGAGAAGAGAAAGAATCAAGTGGGTTTGGTTTTTTGTTTTTTTTTTTTTTAAGTATTTTTGACAATTTATACCCCTAAAGTTTGACCATTAGTTCTTTTATTGTTTAATAAAAATAAGACTTTTTTTTCGTCTTACTCTTTTTTTGTTTTGTTTTTTTTCATTTTTTTATAAAGAAAACATTTTTAAAATAGGGTTACAATTCAATTGAAATATTTTTGAAAATTCAATTGAAATATTTTTAAATTCAATTTCATTTAATTTCAATTGAATTCAATTCAATTAAAAATATTTTTACTGGAATTCAATTGAAATTAAAAATATTTCTTATTGAATTCAAGTAAAAATATTTTCAATTGAAATTAAATTAAATTTCATTTAAAAACATTTCAATGAAGAAGAAACAAAATATACAATAACCTCTCAAGATATTGAAGATGAATTGTAACTCCAAATTAAGTGTTCTGGGTATAAAAATAAATTATATTATCACCTTTCAATTTATGTTTTAATTTTGAATTAATCACTAGAATTTTTATTTAGTTATCCTTGTATTCGGATTCAATAAATTGACCCTTAACTTTATTTACAAATGCATTCAGTGCTAAAAATGGATTTTTAATAAATAAGTGATATTAATTAAAAGACATGAAAATCAATAAATACTTGAATAAAAAAATGTGATATTTGAATGATCAAATGAAATTAATAAAATTAATTTTAAATAAAAAAAATTGACATAATAATGATTGAAGTCTTGAAAATAAATAATAAATTAAGAATTATTGTGGTGTAATAAATGTGAATTATTGTTGGTTTGATGCAAAAAATCAGTGAAAAGTGTTGGGACTTATATAGAGATATATGGAGAGTAAAATGAAAATAAGAAAAATATATTTTAGGGGGAAAAAACAAAAAACACGCTCATCCTCGTTCCTGGCGTGTGGGGCTCACTTCTGTCGATTTTGATAGAAATTGTTAGTTTTGCACTTAGGCCTAAGACCACAGGGGAGTAAGTAGCGACATTTGAACCACATAGGATAAATATTTCGAACACTACAAAATAACACATAGTTCACCCAGTGGAAAAAAAAAAAAAAAAAAACAATACAAGCCCCACTGATTAATACAAATATTTTTTCAAAAATAAAAAATATAATTAAATTTAAATAATCAAATAAAATAAACAAAAAAATTATTTCAAAATCCGTACTTCGCGTGGGGCTAAAACTAATTTATTCTATATATGCGAGTATTCTCTAAAGACTAAAGGGGGACCAATTCTACTCAATAATACCAATGAGAATCCACATCCAAGGAAAAGTAGCCTTGGAATTTGATTTTTGAATATTCTTTCATTTATTTTGTCTATTTTGTTAATTTTAATTATGATTAGTTATACTTTTTTTTTTTTTTTTTTTTTTTTTCGATTTTGCAGTAAGGTGTTGTTCAGGCCAACTTATTCGCACTTCAACTAATCATCTCTCTACATCGGTCTAGTGTCATCAGGATTAAATTAAAGATTTAATTCTCAAAGTGCTCTCCAGGAAAGTCAAACCTTAGTTGATAAGGAAAGAGGCCACCTCTCCTTACCAACCGGACTAACACCTTTTGAGTAGGTTAATTGTACTTTATGTCATGTGGTTTGACTGAATTGTACTTTACACTTCGGTGATATTTTCATCACTTACACCCCTGTGATTTAGAGTTAAGTATATCATTTATATTTTTTGTTAAAGTTAGCGGTCAAACGTCAAAAATCAAAATTAATCCGTTATTTAATGGTAAATGATATTTATATCCCTCAATTTGTTTAATAGATATTATTTTAATTTTCATCTAAAATTTAAGAGTCAAAAGTGTATTTTTTATTTTGTTTCTTCATCTTCTTCCTTAAACTACACCTATGGAGGACCACCACCAAAAAGCACCATAGGAATAGAGAGAGAGAGAGGACAGCGCCGGGTTGGCGTTGGTATTTGCCGTAGTAGTAGCAGGAAGAAGGAAGAAGTTGATGATGGAATAAAAAGGAATATACATTTTGGACTGTACTTGGATGACTGCTTAAATAACTCCATTGAATTAGTTGAAGGAAAATGACAAAATTATCCCAATTTTCAAAGTAATATGACAAAATTATCTTTAATTTTGTTAAATATTTATCAGTTCCACTTAATTCTAAAGCACGAGGGTAAGTGCTGATGGAAATATTACAAGGATATAAATGCCATTTGACCAGAATTTAATAGTTACCTTCCACTGAAATTATCTATGGGACATGCTTTCACCAGAGGGCTTTAGTGAAATTTAACATCTAAATGTCGTTAAAAATATATTGAGGGGCTTTATTGATATTAACTAAAACATAAAGGTTTGCTGGAAACAAGTCAAAAGTTTCAGGAGTTGCTAGATTATGTTGACCAAAAATATAATCTAGGTTAAACAGTATACTTCACACACCCCCAAAGTTTACATGCAGTTTCACTTTTAACCCGAAACTTCGAATTGCTAACTCTAGTGAAATTAAAATGCAAAGTATGACTAAAATCTCAATAAAAGAAGAAGAAGAGCTTTTTGCACTTCGCACACCCTTGAAGTTTCAGAGAAATTTTATTTTATCTCCTGTGCTTTCAATTTAAATGCATTAAAACCTGAAGTATTCAAATCGTGTCAAGCTAGTCTTTATGTCATTTTTATAACGGAATTCATCCATGAGGGTAATTCCATGTTTGACATGTGACCGATTCCCGTCATAAAAAAAATAGAGTTATGGATTTGTATTGGCTTGACACACTTTAGATATTTTTGAGTTTAATGTGCTCAAATTGATAGTACAAGGACTAAAGTAGAATTTCTCTAAAACTTTGGGGGTACAAAGTACGGAAAAAAGAAGAAGTTGAAAATCATCTTACATTGAGATTTTAACTTGGCTACTTTTTGGTGGTATTTTGACTAGCTTTTCTCAAGTACAATAAAATAAAATTCCACTCGAGAGATTATTTTGACTAGCTTTTCTTAAGTAAAATAAAATGAAATGATACTAGAGGGAAAATATCTGTTATATATAAAAGAACTACTGTACAATTCGTATCTGAAAGCAAGTTGAGATAATTTTCTTAATATGTTTTTTTTTTTTAATTATTAAAAAATCTAAAAAAAATTTCCCTTCGCAAAAGTGAAATTTAAAAATGAGAAGTTGAGTGAGAAAAATTCGGCTATAAATGTTATAAGGGAGTAGATGCCGAGATAGTGGTGAACGTTTACTCCTATTGATTTTTTTTTTTTTTTTTACAGAGATTTTAGGGTTTTATTTCATCCATTTCATGCACGTACGGAACAACAAGATTGGTATTGGTGGTGATGATGATCCCAAAGTTACAAACAATCCAAGATGACTTATTGGATGTAGAGCAGATAGGTTTTCTCCTACAACAATCCCAATTTCTCAACTCATGTTTTCGTATGAACACAACAATGACAAATACAACCAATAACTACTTAGCAAGACAATAACTAACACAACTGTAACAAACAAAATAATTATCAACACCTATTTCCGAATGAACAATAATACCTTTGTTTATAATATTAACGTAACAAACACAACTAATAATCAAGCAACCAAAAATAAAATAATATATATATATATATATAAAGTTTAAGATAGAAAGAAATTTACATTTTCATAAATAGTGATATTGTCCATTGTCAGAAATTAAAATCCTGTAAAAATATAAATAAAAATAATAATAAAAAAGAAATTACTTATAAATGAGTCACAACCCAATTTAGAATACCTTAATCCTATATCTTTGTTTTACAAAGTAATCAATTTTGTTTTTTAAGAACGTTTGCTTGGAAGTGTTATTTTCCAAAAGTTAGAAAAATGTACGATCTAATTGGATCTTTGAAAAACAACTATGATTTTTGATAGGCATGATTTTTTGAAATTTGATTATTTTATTTTATTTTTATGGTTTTTTGGAAAAAATATGATAGCTTGGAATCGCGGATTGTTTTTTTTAAAAAAAAAAAAAAAAAGTTTGGGATTGAGAAAAAGGACAATAATCTCCTTGAGGATAATCCTTTTAAAATTTTCAATATATATATATATATATATATATATTTTATCATTTCTTAAGAAAAAAACAATAGGATAATCCTTTTGAACTTTTATTTATTTATTTATTTTTTTGCCAACTTAATCTAAGTTAAGATTCAAACTTAGAGAAGTTTTTTTAAGATCTAAGTAGGCAAATTAAATTATTGCTTCAGTCTTTTGTTTTTAGTTTTTTTTTTTTTTTTTTATATACAAGAAAGACAACAATGCTACTACTAAAATATAAACAGTAATAAAAGAACACTTGATTTCAACAAAATGGATATCCATTTTTCTATTATTTTTTATTTTTATTTTAGTCTTTTATTTAGATGAGCATGCATTGTTTTTAATCGTTTTTTTTTACATAACAAAAAGAAGGGAATTTGATTCAATAAGATTACCAATAATAAAATAAAATAAACAATAACAATAACAAATAAAATAATGAAAGATACAACCAATAACAATAATAATAATACGAATAGACAAGAATTTTATTTCTTCGGAAATATTTTAGAGATTTTAGGACCTACCTTTTATTCATTTAAGGTTGTGGTTCCTTTGATTTTTGTTCTTCCTTTGCTTGGCAAGACGATCTTTGTTTTTTCTCCTTTTTTTTTTTTGGTAGATTAAGGTAGATAATAGGAGGGGAGAAGAGACGGAAAAAACGTGGTCTTCCTTTTTATTTTGGGTTAGGACTGTCCTTTTATAGGCAGTAAAAAATTGAAAAATTAATTTAAATTGTTTTTTTTTTTTTTTTTTTTTTTTCTTAAAGGGTGGGGACTGTGGTTGCATGATGCAGCCCACCGCTGCGTGATGCAGGGCAACCAGCATGTAGCCAAAGCTGCATGATGCAGCGCAAACCTGCATGCAGCCAAAGAGGCTGCATGCAGTTTTTTTCTTTTTTCTTTTTTAGAGAAGGGACCAGCAGCCTGCATTGGGCTATTTAAAAAAAATATGAAAATTATTTGTTAATTTCTAAAATTTTTAGAAATGAACGTCAAGATAATTGAATCTTTTTTTACTTGATTTTCTTAATTGTCAAAAAATGATGGGAAATTTATTTTATAGTCCTTAATAGATATATAAATCCTCAACTAACATAATAAGGCTTTTAGTTCTCAGATATTTTTAGAAAATAATTTTTTGTTCTTTGACCATTTTTTTTCATTATTTACGTACATTAAAAAAAAAAAAAAAAAAACAAACTCCGTCTGTGGGTGTTCGATACTTTATTCTTTACACACAGTCGGTCCCAAGCCATGATAAAAGAGGAGGGTTGCGTTAGGTAGTTGACAGCCAGCAGGAAAACTTTGTTAGAACTTTTATGACATGAATCCAAATACATTAAACTTTAGGGCGTTCCCTACTAGCGACGCGCTACATTTCCACTGCCCGAATGTAGTGAATAATGAGAGAGGGTGGGCTAGGGCGTCGCGCGGAAGCAGCACGCCATGTTTTTGTTCGGATACGGTGTCAAATGAGAGAGGGTTACTGCATTATGGTGGACAGGTGCGGATAAAGAAGTTAGTCCATGAGAATAAGCTTAGGTTGGCAACTTGAAATATAGGAACGCTGACGGATAAGACTCGAGAATTTGTGGACGTGATAAGTAGGAGGAGGATTAATATTCTATGCTTACAGGAAACTAAGTGAGTTGGAGAGAGATCTAGAGAAATTGAGAATACGGGGTATAAATTATGGTATACAGAGAATGACAAATATAGGAATGGGGTGGGCATCATGGTAGATAGATATTTAAAGGATAGCGTTGTTAATATTAAAAAAATTGGTGATAGGATGATGGTAATGAATTTGGTGATTGGAGGGGAGGTGATTAACATTATTAGTGTGTACGCTCCCCAAGTTGAATTGCCAAAAAATTTAAACAAGAATTTTGGGAGAAAATGGACGAAGTCGTTCAAAGTGTACTTAATCAAGAAAAAATATTTATCGGGGGAGACTTGAATGGATATGTCGGGAAGGAAATGGGGACTTTCGAGAAAGTATATGGTGGTTATAGATTTAGGGAGAAGAAAGCAATGTGTGAGATGATTATAGATTTTGTTATGGCTTATGATTTAGTTCTTTTAAACACATGTTTCAGGAAGAGGGATAAACACCTTATCACATTTAAGAGTAATCAGAGGAATAACAAGATAGATTTTGTCTTTACTAGAACGAGTGATCGTTTAATATATAAGGACTGTAAAGTCATACCTAGATAGAGTATTGCTACCCAACATAAACTAATGGTAATCGATTTGAAGTTTCTGGAGTGAAAACAGGAGTCTAGGATAAATAGGCAGACAATAATACATTGGAGAGATTTAAGAGGTGAAAAGATAGAGTTGTTTAAGGATAAAATTAGCAATGATGAGTTATGGAAGAGACATGAGGATGTGAACAAAATGTGTACTGATATGGCGAGTCGTATTAAAGAGATAGGACGAAAAATTTTAGGAGTTTGTAGAGGAGGAGAACCACAATATAAAGAAAGTTGGTGGTGGAGGAGTTCCAAAAAGTCATTCAGGACAAGAAAATAACTTATAAAGAATGGCAAAAATATCGAAATAGGGAGAGTTTGGAAAAGTAAAAACATGTAAAAACGGAGGTGAGAAAAGTAATTAAGGAATAAAAATTTAAGGTGTATGATAATTTGTATAAAAAATTAGATACAAAAGAGGGAGATAATGATATATTTAAACTTGCTAGGTGACGTGAACGAAATACTAGAGATATTAAAAGCGTCAAATGCATTAAAGGCACTGATGAAAAGGTATTGGTGAAGGATGGAGAGATTATGGAACGATATAAAAATTATTTTTATAATTTATTTAATAAGAATGTCGCCGGGGAATCTAGACTAGAGTTTCCTAATTTATCTCCAGATACAATTTATAGGTTTCATAGAAGAATTAGGGCTTCAAAAGTTAGAAAAACACTAAGGAATATGAGAATTGGAAAAACAGTAGGATGAGATGAAATCCCTATAGAGGTGTGGAAAAGTTTGGGAGATATTGGGATAGAGTAGTTGACTGAACTTTTCAATGATATTTTGAGGACTGAGAGAATGCCTGATGGTTAGAGGAGGAATATCTTAGTGCTCATCTATAAAAATAAAGGGGATGTTCAAAGTTGCATGAACTATCGAGGTATAAAACTTATGAGTCATATTATGAAATTTTGGGAGAGAATGATAGAATATAGAACAAGACATGAAATGAGTATAGAAGAGAACTAATTTGGATTTATGCACAACCGATCAACCACTGAAACTATCTATTTACTCAGGAAATTAATAAAAAAATATAGAGAAAATAAGAAAGATTTATATATAGTATTTGTGGACTTGGAAAAGACTTATGATTGGGTACCCAGGGAAATTTTGTGGTGGGTGCTAGAAAAGAAACAGGTATCTAATGGGTACATCGAGGTAATTAAAGATATGTATGAATGTATAGTCATTAATGTTCGAACAGAAGGAGGTGATACTTGTGCATTTTCTATTAATATAAGCTTACATCAAAGACCATCTTTAAGTCTTTACCTCTTCGTTCTAGTGATGGATGAATTCACAAAACATATTCAAGATGGAGTACCTTGGAGTATGTTATTTGTGGATGACATAGTATTAGTTGACGAAAGTAGAATAGATCTTAATATTAAGTTAGAAAGATGGAGAGAAGTTTTAGAGTCTAAAGATTTGAAGGTTAGCAGAAGTAAGACGGAATACGTGCATTACAATTTTAGTAATGCCCGCAGAGAGGGCGGTGCGATCAAAATTGGAGATGAAGAGGTGCCAAAGGTTGATCATTCTAGATATTTAAATTTAATAATTCAGAGCAATGGTGAAATCGAAGAAAATATTACGCATAGAGTCAAGACCAGTTAGTTAAAGTGAAAAAGAGTAGTTGCGGTAATTTGTGATCGTAGGATTCCGTTAAAATTTTTAAAAAAATTCTAAAAAACTATTATAAGACCAACGCTTCTGTATGATTCAGAAAGTTGGGCGGTAAAAATGAATCATGTGAAAAAAAGTGAAGTGACAGAAATGAGGATGCTACGGTGGATAAGTAGGAAGACGAAAATTGATAAAATTAAGAATGAAACTATTAGAGAGAATTTAGGAATAACACCCATCGAAGAGAAAATTAGAGAAAATTGTCTACGATGGTTTGAGCATGTGTATAGAATACCCATAGAAGTACCAGTGGAAAAATATGATTTAATTCAAGTGTAAAGGATACTAGAGGGAGAGGTAAACTTAAGAAGATATTAGACGAAACTATTAAAAATGATTTGATGATATTAAACCTAACAGAGGGAATGACTCTTGATCGATCACTATGACGTAAATAGATTTATGTAGCCGACCATACAGAAGTAGGATAAAGGCTTAGTTGTTGTTGTTGTCATTCTGTAAAAAAATCAAGACATGAACATTCTCATTTTTATTCTACTATTTTTAAACATTTTAATTTTGATTGTACTCTTGTGAATGTTCATTATTCGTTACGTGAACAAATTTACATTTTTATTATGTCAGTATGAACATTCATCAAAACCACCCGAAATAAAAAAAATATTAATTTTTTTTTTTTACTAAAATCAACAAAATAAAACGAATCGGTGTGAACATTTCATCAAACTACAAAATGTTTACTCAAAACACCATCGAATAACAAATCAAGACATCGAAAACCTTCTATGATCAACAAAAACAAAATCGGCATGAACATTCACAACCATAAATGACAAATTTATTCCAAAAAGCCCGTGCGAACATTCACAAAAACACCAATGAAGAATATTAAGAGAAACTTAAGATAAAAAAAAATGAATAAACAAAAAACTCTACGAAAATTAACAAAATCAAAACAGATCTAACTCTCGGTGCGACCATTTACGAAAAAACAAATTAAGATCAATGAAAAAAACCCTAAAGATAAACGGAAAAAAAAATCAATACAAACATTCACCAAGACAAAAATGAACAACGAACGGCGACTAGTGCAATCTGTTCTTCCAGATCTGGAATTTTCTTCCAGATTTGAAAAATTCTAGATTAGATCTGAAAAATAGGAAAATGAACGAAGATGAACGACAAACGATGAACGAACGGTGACCAGTGCGATCTATTCTTCCAGATTTGGAAAATTCCAGATCAGATCTAAAAAATGGAGAGATGAATGACAAACGACAAACGAACGATAACCGGTGCAACTTCAACTCAGATCCAATTAACGATTGAGAAACAAGAATTGTACATGGCATATCCGATGGGTGTAAAAACAAGGGATGATTATAATCTACCACCAAAGAACCTCCTAGAGGCCTCGCATCTATATCTGGATCTCTAGGTAGAACTATTGCAGTAGTCGAATCATCCACCGTTGCTCAACTCCAGGAAATCACGATCAGCAAAAGAAATAAAAGACGTTCAATAGACGAAGACTTTGAGACAACAGAGAGTGATCAAAGAAAAGATCAAACAGAAGAAAAGATCAACCACAGGCTCCCGCCGCCGGTGGCTGCCGGCGATGCCGCCACCACCGTCCGGCGACCGACCGCCGTCTCCGGCCACCTCCGGCGACCTTCCACCACCGCCGTCTGACATCACTGCTGTCGCTAGCGTCCGGCCACCGTCTGACACCGCCACCGTCTGGCCACCGCCAAACACAAAAAAAATAAAATAAAATAAAAAATAGTTTTAGGATAAAATCGTTACCAAACACATTCTGTTCTCAGCACAAAACAAAAATTGTTGTTATCAAACGTAATTTTGTTCCCAAAATTCTCAACCCAACCAATTCAACTAAACCCAACCCATTCTAATTGGATTCAGAAAAGTGGGAACACTAACCAAACGTCACTTTACAAACCTACATTCCAAACACCAACCAATGATAACTTGTGCGCCATCAACTCTATTTCGAGAGAGGATGAACAGTTGGTGGAAGCCAGAGTCGGGTTGTTGACTCCGGTCAAGACACCAATTTTGATCATGTTCAAGAACACAAAATTTATCAAGCACAAACCCAAACAACTAAAATTTGGGATGAATTATAAACAAAAATTAAACTACCATCCCAAGAATGGTACCAAAAACTCATAATGAGACTGTCACTTAATTCAAATCCATGGACGAGGCATATTTGCCATTTGAATGAGCTTGCAAGTACACAATATATGACAAAGAACGATGGGAAGAAAAAGGAAATCTTAGAGAGGGGAAGTTTAGCATATTTAATTAATCAATCATACTATAGTTAATAGAAGTTGATAGAAGAAGATACTCAATATACACTTTTCTATGAATAAAAAAAAATTTAAAAAAATCACATTATAAAAACTTGTTCTTAAAACAAGGAACAAACAGGAAAAACTGAGAATGGAAATTCCAAACAAATGCAAAACAAACAAACGGGACCTTGAACCATTTCAATTACAATTAAAATCATGCCTCAAAATCCAGTAGTTCAAAGAAAAAAAAATAAGGCATTGTTTGCTAGGCAATATTTTGATTTCTGCTTCTATTCCCGGAAATAAAAAACCTAAAAAATGTAATTAAATCCTTCATCCTATGAATCCATGTGTAGATAGAAAATCAAACAAAAATGAAAGATAATAAAAATGAAAAAGAGAGAAAAAATAAAATATAAATTCGTAAAACAACTGTGTCTAGAGAAAAAGACACAAATAGTGATTTAGTGCACAACTTGAAAATAAAAATCAATTGATGCACGCAAAATCAGTATTAAACAAAAAGGTTGTTATTTAATCACTCTCTTAGTATTTAGTCCTTTGGAAGTTAAAAATAATATTGAACAGACAATTATACCCCTATATAAACATGAAACCTTGGCTCGCTTCTCTAAACCCTATCTTCATTTAATCCCCTCTCTAATTTTTCAACCGCTCCCTCACTTTCTCTCTCCATTTTTCTTCCGCCATTCGTCCATTCATCATCACCGTCGTTCCTTTGTTCATTGTCACCGCCGTTTATCGTTCGTTCATCGTCACGCCCTTCGTCCATTCGCAATCGTGATTTTCATTTTAAACTACTTAAAGGCAAAATTGCGCTTGATTTTGAGGGAATTTACTATATTTTTAATCGTTATTATTGCCATGAATTTACTTGATTTTGAGGGAATTTATTTTGTCCGTTCGCAATCGTGATTTTAATCATTATTATTGCCGAATATACATTTTTCATCCGATAAAGTCAGTATTAGATGTAATATTCGGCCTTCGGTCGCTAGTGCTGAAGTCTGTGCTGGAGATCTACTCTTTGTGGAGTCAATCTATGCGTATAGCATTATTGGAAAAAAAAAAAAAATTGTGGATAGTACGTGTTCTAAAGATTCTTTTGATTCAACCTTGCATATTTATGGGAATGTTGTAATGCTATTGTATTGTCCTAGATTATGAACACAATCTTGAAGGAGTTTTTGGGATGTATTGTTTATTCTTCTAATTCATACCAGGTTTGGAATGATTTGAAGGAAAGATTTGATAAAGTGAATGGGAGTACAATCTTTTACATGCACAAAGAAATAACCTCTTTATCTTAGGGAACATCTCCGGTTTCCGCTAATTTTACCAGATTACGTCTTTTATGGGATGAATATTCTTCGCTGGTTCTTACCTTCTTGTGCTTATGAGCAATCACAAGTTTATGTTGATCATATACAGCAACAACGCCTATTATAGTTTCTTATGGGCCTTAATGATAGCTATAGTCAAGCAAGGAGTCAGATACTTTTGATGGTGCATCTTCCAATAATGAATCAAGCCTATGCCATGATAGTGCAAGAAGAGTCTCAATGTATGAATTCAAGTATTGTTACTCAGGATGTCATGAACAATTCAATAACATTGTATTCAACAAGAAATACGTATTCAAAACAAAGCAGGAATCCAAACATCCAATGTGAACACTGTCATATTAAAGGGCATAAGAAGGAATCATGTTATAAGGTCAATGAATACCCTCCAGATTACAAGTTTAACAAAAAAAACTCTATGAAAATTCCAAGACTTCTTTGGTCAATAATGTCTCTACTGCTGAGGTTCCTGAATTAGGATCTAATGCGTCTTCTTCAAGTACAACTGCTCCAGTTTTCACTCATGAGCTATATCAACAAATAATGAAGCTGCTTAATAAGGAATCCGTTATGGATTCTTCTGTTAATATGGTTGGTAAAGCCTCTTTCTTTCTTGTTACTTCTAAAATTAATCATTGGATTATAGATACGGGTGCTTCGAATCATATGGCTTATTCTTTGGATTTTTTTAAATTGCCTATTTCTATTCCTTTCTCTCAAGCTGGCACTGTTCATTTACCTAACGGTGGGGTAGTTTCAGTAACCCATATGGGTTCTGTTTCTATTTTCTGATGATCAAAGGCTGCAAAATATGTTGTCTCAGTGTCTAAGCTAACAAGAGACTTGTGTTGTTCTATCTCTTATTTCCTGATTTTTTGTGTGTTTCAGGACCTTTACAATGGCAATGTGAGGGGGATTGGTAAGGAGGACAATGGACTCTTCATTTTGCTTCCTCAAGTTACTATAGTTCATGGTATTGATATTTCAAGATCTCTTTCAGCAAGAGTATTTACATATTCTTCACTTTTATGGCATAAAAGACCTGGCCATGTGTCTTTCGTTGTTTTGAAACGTTTGTTTTTGTTAAAGAACCAAGTTGCTGATATTTCAGGTTGTGAATGTAATGTTTTCCCCTTGGCTAGACAGAAATGTTTACCCTTTCCATCTACTCAGACTCGTTCTTTAATACCTTTTGCATTGGTTCATATGGATGTTTGGGGACCTTATGGAATACCTACTCATGATGGATGTCGATTTTTTTCTTACTGTCGTTGATGAATTCGCACAGATGACATGAATTTTTCTCATGCGTCATAAAAGTGATGCCATTGTTTTGCTGTAGAAGTTTATTTTAATGGTTCAAAACTAGTTTTCTATTACTGTGAAGATCATCAGATTAGATAATGGTTCAGAATTTTTCAATTCTGAATGCGAAACTCTACCTTCTTCTATGGGAATTCTTCATCACAGTAGTTGTGTAGATATTCCACAACAAAATGGAGTTGTTGAACAAAAGCTCATTTACCAATCAAGTTTTGAAGAGAATGTGTTCTTACTGCAGCATACATTATTAATCATTTACTATATTCAACCTTGGCTAGAAAATCTCCATATGAATTTTTTCACAATGTCTTTGTTATGCAAAAATTACTATGAAGGTTGATAAGTTTGCTTCACAAGCAATTGCAACAGTATTTAGGGGCTATTCAATCAGATGAAAGGGTTATAAGTTTTATGTTTTTACTAGGTCAACTAAACCCCCTATTTTGCTAAAGGATTATGTTTTTACTTTAATCAATCCTTCTGCTAATTCTTCTTTATATCCAATTTCTCAGTTTGTCACTTATTATTATTTTACCTACATCTTATCAAACCTATCTATCAGCTTTCTCAGCTATAATTGAGCCTAAAACGTACGAAGAAACTTCCAAACTGGTAGTTCTCGAGGGAGACATCTAAATAGACTCTTTCGAGAGATCCTGAACATGAACAATACGGCTACTGGAAGTTTGATTCTCTCACAAGTGACACAGATTTCTCAACTCTAATCATATCCATAGAAAGAATCTAAGAAAGACAAGTGTTACTTGGAATTTCCAAAATCAATCTTAAAACTCTAGGATAGTACGAATTTAGGTGGTAGTAAAATTTAAATCAATAGTGAAATCTGAATAACGCAATCTCACAAACAAAGAGATCTGAAAGAGAATAAGACTGGTAAGGGTGGCCGAATTTCTATGAAGATAGGCAGCAATAATAATTTTCTCTCCTCATAAATATTGTCTAGGGTTCTAAACCCTCGACCCTTTTTTTATTTGTACTTTGACTCTTGAACTTTTTAAATTCAATATTACTATCAAATTTCTCTTTCAAGTACTCTTTTAACACCAGTTCTCTATTGTGTGTGACTCATTAAGTTCATACTAAAAATTGGATGATGAAATTAATTAATTAATTTACTAATCAATTAATCAATAAAAATTAGAATAATTTCAATTTTGCCTTTCTGGAAAAAAATATTTTTTTTCCTTAAATCATTTTCTCCAACTGTGAGTCACGTCTCCTCACATATCACAACCATATCAGGAAATTAACCAAGAGAAACCCATCAGATATGATAAGCGTATTTCATGATCTCTCTATCTATATACCTAAAAGCACTAACAAGATATGATTAAGTCAAAAATCCTTAGTCTAATCATATATTTTAATTGATAATATAATTCTTTGTGATACCGATTAGAATTTTGTCTCAATCATCACACTACTCGAACCAGAGGTTTGGATGAATTATACTAAACTGAATTGCAAGGGTCAACCCTAATAGGTAGTTTAGTAATATTGTCACAAAAAAGTTAAACAAGTACTAAAAATATGTATATATATACATATAGATATGTATATGTATACATATATATATATGTATATGTATATATTTAAAAATAAAGTGAAAAAAATGTTTAATTATAAAATACAAGAGCTCCTTTAAAATAAGTGAAAATCATTGGGGCCACTAGTATAATTTTTTGGGGCCACTAGTATAATTTTTGGGTTTTCTTCCAAAAGTCCTAAATGAAAGAGGAACAACTTTTTAGGTCTTGTATAAAATACAACAACTTTTTAGGTCCTCCTTTTAAATTTTTTTTTTGACAAACACTCTTACTCAAAGATTTGTAGGACAAAAATACCCCTCCCATCATTTAAACCTAACCCTAAATGATATGACCCTCTCATCTTTTCCCTCCCTCTCTCTCTCAGCCGCCTTATCTCTCTCACTCATCTCTCTCTCAAATGAATTTGTGCCATTGCCATTTGTGTTGCCGCCACCGCCGTTGCTATCATCGCCGCTGCTGACCGTTGCTGTTGTGTGCTCGCCGTTGCTTTAGTCGCCATTGTTGTTGCTCGCTGCTGTTGCTTGCTGTTGTTGCTCGTTGCTGTTGCTCGCCGCCGCTGCTAATGCTTGTCGTTCGTTGTTACCGTCGTTCGTCACGTTGCTCACCTCCATCGCTACGCCGCTGTTTGTTCGTTGTTCCCGATTTGCTGCTCGTGGTCGTTGCGTTTCGTTGCTTAGATCTGCTCAGATCTAAGCCAAATCTTCTTAGATTTTGAGTAAATATGTAGATCTGCTTAGATTTTGAGTAGATATATATGTTTTTCTTTATAAATTTTCTGAATTTCTTAACCTTATTGACATCGGATTCTAAATTTCTTGACTTATTGGTTGATGATTATTCAATTTTTTTAATGTTGCGGTTTAAGCGGATATCTACTTGATTTTTTTTTAAGTAGATATCAACTTGATTATTTAGTGAATTTATGTTAGTGATTTTAGGTGTATTTAGATATCCACTTATTTTCGGTGGATATCTACTTAAACTATTTTTCAATAAATATCTACTTAAACCAGTAAATTGAATGTTTAAATGTATATTTTTATTTTTATATTTTTCAGTGATATCTATTTCATTATTAAGTGAATTCATTTTAGTGATTTTTAGGGATATTTAGAGTATTTACTATTTAGATATCCACTTAAACTATTTTTAAGTAGATATTCACATAAACTAGTAAATGGAATGTTTAAATGTATATTTTTGAATTATATTTTTTAATGAAATGGAACTAAAAGTAATATAAAATGGAATGTTTAAATGTATAGTGAAATTATGTAATTTAGTAGATTTTATAAAATAATTATTGGAATTGAAAAAAAAAAATTAGTGGAATTAAAAAAAAAAAAAAGTCAGTGAAATTTTTATATATTTTTTAAAAATATATAAAAATTAACTATTTTTTTTTTTATTAAAAATAAGTTTTTTTGTCAAATTTAAAAAGATAAATAAAATTTTGTAAATATGTTTTTTTTAGTTTTAGGATATTTGAAAAAAATGATGAAATTATTTTTTTGTAAATTTTGGAACCATATAAGGGTATTTCAAAAAAAAAATATTTGTAAATATTTTTGGAATGACAAAAAAAAATGGTAGACCTTTAAAAAGTTGTACTTTGAAAAAATAGTACCCACATAAAATTTCCCTATAATTTTTCGGGGCCTAAAATATGCTCCTACAGTTATCATTGGCGGGTAATTCACAAAATAATTCCTTTATCTAATAACAGCATTTCAAAATTATCATCTTTCAGAACACCCCGCACAACAATGGCGTTCTCTTCTGCTTCACTCCTCACTACACCCTCCATTCTCCACATCCACCCCAACTCCGATCCTCCGTACAATCTCCTTCATAACCATCCATCCCTAGCTCTCCTCTCCCGATGCAGAAACATGGAAACCTTTAAACAGGTCCACTCCCAATTCATCAAGACTGGCCTCCACAATACCCAGTTCGCGCTCAGCAAGCTCGTCGAATTCTGCGCCGTCAATCCTTCCGGCGACCTCCGGTATGGCCTTTTAATTTTTGAAACGATTGAAAATCCCAATCCGATTATTTGGAACATGATTATTAGGGGACACTCTTTGAGCTCGTCCCCTGTTCTCGCCGTTGATTTCTATGTCCGCATGCTTTTGTTGGGCACCGGACCGAATCACTTCACTTTTCCGTTCGTTTTGAAATCTTGTGCGAAATTGGGGATGATTCGGGAAGGGAAACAAATCCATGGACATGTCTTGAAGCTTGGACTTGATTGTGATGTGTTTGTGCACACTTCGCTTATTAACATGTACGCTCAGAACAATGAATTGGAATACGCACGATCGGTGTTTGATAAAAGTCCCTACAGAGATGCAGTGTCTTTCACAGCATTGATCACAGGGTATATTTCCAGGGGAAATCTGGATGATGCACGTCACCTGTTCGATGAAATTCCCGTGAGAGATGTGGTGTCATATAACGCCATGATTTCAGGTTATTGCCAATCAGGCTGGTTTAAAGAGGCATTGGATTTCTTCGAACGAATGCAAAATGCAAATGTTGCACCCGATGTTAGCACAATCGTGACTGTCCTCTCTGCCTGTGCAAATTTGGGTTCTCTTGAATTCGGAAATTGGGTTCTATCATGCATTCAAAACCATGAATTGTCTTCGAGTCTCCGTGTTATGAACTCACTTATCGATATGTATTCAAAATGTGGTGATATAAACTCGGCTATCTCTTTGTTTCGCAGCATAAAAAGGAAAGATCTTATCTCGTGGAACGTTATGATTGGCGGTTATACTCACACAAGACACTATAAAGAAGCCTTAAATATCTTTCGCGAAATGCAAAAAGCAAACCAAGAGCCGAACGATATTACTCTCTTAAACATTATTCCGGCTTGTACCCATTTGGGTGCTCTTGATCTTGGCAAATGGGTTCATTCTTATATCGACAAATACTCGCAAGAATTCTCCAATCCATATCTTCGATCAAGCCTCATTGATATGTATGCCAAATGCGGAGACATTGAAGCTTCACAGCAAGTGTTTGATGGTATGAACCCTAAAACTCTTGCCTCTTTTAATGTGATGATATATGGTTTAGCAATGCATGGGAATTCGTGTAAGGCTATTGAAATTTTCAATAAATTGGTCGACGAAGGGTTCAAACCGGACGATATTACATTTGTGAATGTCTTAACGGCTTGTAGCCATGGCGGTTTGGTTGAAACAGGTCAAAAATATTTTGATTCCATGGTCAAAGGCCATGGAATTTTGCCTCAATTAGAACACTACGGGTGTATGATCGATCTTTTGGGCCGGGCGGGGCTTTTTGACGAAGCTGAGGCCCTAATGAAGAGGATGGACATGAAACCCGATGGCCCCATATGGGGTTCTCTCCTTGGTTCTTGTAGGTTACATGGAAATGTTGAGTTGGGCGAATATGCAGCTAAAAAATTGTTCGAATTGGAGCCCGAGAACGCTGGGGCCCATGTTCTTTTGTCAAATATTTACGCGGGGGCTGGGAGGTGGGATGACGTGGCGCAAACCAGAACAAAGTTGAACGACGAGGGAATAAAGAAAGTTCCCGGGTGCACCTCCATTGAAGTTGATAGTGTGGTTCATGAGTTTCTCGTGAGCGACAAAACTCATCCGAAGAGCAAAGAAATATACGAGATGTTGGAGGAGATCGACAGGGTTTTGGCTATGGCGGGGCATGTTCCAGACATTTCTGAGGTGCTTTACGACATGGAGGAGGAGTACAAGGAGGGGGTTTTGTGTCAGCATAGCGAGAAACTGGCGATTGCTTTTGGTTTGATTAGTACCAAGCCTGGGACAACGCTTAGAATCACGAAGAATCTTCGTGTTTGTGGGAATTGCCATTCGGCTACGAAACTGATATCGAAGATATATGATAGGGAGATCATCGCCAGGGATAGGAATCGATTCCACCATTTCAAAAACGGTTCTTGTTCGTGCTTGGATTATTGGTGAAAGTGAACTTGTTTTGAGTGAAAACGTCAATTTTATTTGTAGAAAATATTCTTCTGTAGATAGTGGCACAGTGAAGATAACAACAATTGTGATCCTCAAACACTCGAGCATAACTACAAATTCTCTCTATTACATTATGCAGGTTTCGTAAATTAAATAATGAATAAAAATCATATGTTATTTTAATCTCTAAGAACATCAACAATTAAACAAATAAAAATAAAACATATAATAGAGAAAAAATACATATATAGTAGATCGAGATATGTAAATACTAGCCTAAGAAGTGATATGGCCCCTTTATGCACACGCCGCATGGTTGAATGATGAGTTATTCTTAAGATATAACGATACAGGAAGTGAAGATACATCATACAAGCAAAACATCCCTATAATAAACCAATCGCAAACCCTATTACCTGTGTTAAATCATCAACTAAATAATATATATACAATAGAACAAAATATTATTTTTCTCTATTTTTAAATCTCAATAGAATCTATCAATATTTTCTTTCATCCTAAAAAGAGCGTGGTATAATGTATAGATTATGTAACTCTATATTTAATATTAAGTGCTCATAATTTTATAATTAATAAAATCACTAATTATACACCCAAATATTATAGCAATCACATTGTAGCATATATATTTATAATGGAAGTGCTGGAGAAGATTGAATTTTTCGATCTGAATCAAAATGCTCGGATTCTGTTCGAAAATGCTTAAGACTGAATAGATTTTGATTCCTGAACATTCGGAAGACTAAAGATATGTCTTTAGCAGTTTTGGCTTGATAGAGTTTCTTTTCTTGCTTTTGTCTTTGTTTTGTTGGGTTCAGAGGTCAGGTCTCGCCCTCTCTGTAAATTGTTTTCTTATTTTATTTAATATATTTCTCCTCGCCTCGCCGAGGTTCCACTTAAAAAAAAATGGAATTTACAAACCCATTTTAATAAGTTTTATAACTTAATCATAATAATAATATCTAATAAACATGTAATTATAACACATAATTATAACCATTATAAACTAATAATTTAGTTAAATAAAAAAATATAATATTATATGATATTTAATTTTAAATTATTTTTCTAACAATCTTCCACTTAATTTAAAAACAAAATTAGAATAATAAAATAAAAAAATAATGGACGATATAGCGTTGGGTAATAGGTGTAGGTATCTTCAGAACTTGAACTTTATTTAGTATACGTAACAAGCATTTTTCCGAAAAAACTATAGTGAATTATGTCTTGAATTAGATCATTTTTGGCCAAAATTCAGTAAGCGCACACACAGTGCGGATATTAGATCGTGTTCACGATTTTGTGCTTTTATGACCATGAGTAGGTATCTTGATTCTCAAGAGAGTCACAAGAAAATACCTAATCCCACAATTGCGGGTACTTTCACTTGGGTGAGTCCTCCAAGGGTACATGTCTCCTATACTATGCAAGCTCATTAAGAGCTAAAACCATCCTTAACATCACATTATACAATACTAGCGTCTTAGGGACAAGTAACATAATGTTTTAAATTATTACTCTTGATTATATTGTGCTATTTATAGGTAACGCCGTATGCATTGTTGGTACACATTGAACTTCATTCATGGGGTTTCTAATCACAAAGATTGATAACCTCCCTATGTGACTTCCTCACAAACTAACACTTATCTCCCTTGACAATTTTAAGATCTATTCGTTGTCAATCTTGAGGCAAATTGACCCATCTGGTGGGAATATAACATATGGATATTAAGCCTCAAAATTATTTAATTTTATTTATTCCATCATTTTCCTTTGGTATGAATAAATATTTTGGGACTATTATGAAATATCGTTTTTTAAGCAACATTTGGAATTTTCAGTCCCAATAACATTATCAAATAAATTAATTAGGAATATTATAAACATGATATTTTATTGAACCAATATTATATACAGTCCCAAATTTCTTCATGTAAATTGACTTGGGACATATACGAAAGCAACAATTTCTGAAGCAAAATTTATAATCTCAATTTAGTAATCATGCAAATAATTTGAGGATATAAAAGCAACAATTAGGGATTTTATATTGAGTCAATACATTTATCAATATATCATATTTCCTAAATACAATAAAAATTCACTTGGCACCATTATATCTTATATAAAATAAAAATTACAATTTATCGATTTAACATATTATTTTATTTAGATTTTTTTTTTATCTTTCTTGAAGCCACTTGATAATTATTTCAATAATTGAAATTAATTTTTAATAAGTTAGTTTTCTCTTTGAAAGGAACTAAATTCGATGACAATAAAATTGTCAATATGTTATCGCATATCAAAATTTACAAAATATCAAAAATCTCGCTTAACATCATTATTTTCGTAGTCAATAGCCTTACTAATAGGAATCACAAATTTTATGACTAGTACTAGGGATGGCAGTTTAAACCAATCGAACAGTTCGATTTTGAAATCGATTAAATGGTTTTGGTTGTGATTTTGGTTTTTTAATTAGCAACCGAAACAGTTTTGGTTTTGATTTTAGGATAGTAACAGTGAAACCGAACCGCGTAACTGATATGTTAGATATATTTTTATGATATTTATACCCTCACTTTTTATTTATTTATTTATAGTTTAATCCCTAGTATAATAAATATTTTATACTTTAACCCTAGTGTGTGTATATATATATATAGGGTTAGAGTTTTTGTTTTTTTATCAAGATTTAGTTGATTATTGATATAGTATTTGGGAAAAAGACCTTTTTGGTCCTTGAAAGATGGATAAAGTGTCCAATTGGCCCTTAAGATTTGAAACTCGACACATTTGATCTCAATATTTCAAAATCGTTTCAAATTGGCCCTTGAGGCAGATTCTGTTAAGTCAACTGACGGTCAACGTTTTATTAAGGTTATTTTAGTCTTTTTATTCAAAGGGGTTAATTTTAAAAAGTCATCTAAATTTAAGGGGTCAAAATATTTTTTTTTTTATTTCTTTTTATCCTTCTTGCTCAATATTTATTTGTAACTTTTAAATATTTTTCCTACCCCCATATTAATTGTTTATTCTTCATTAAAACACAAATCTCGAAACAAATCTGGAACACAAATAGGACCCTCCCATATTGAAACAAAAATCTGGGAACAAATTTTGAAGCCAACGAATAGGACCCTCCCATATTCAAACAAACAAATTTCGTCGTCTTCTTTTTCGTCAGCAAATGTAAATATTGTTAAATTTGAACGTGTAATTTCAACAACAAATTTATGAAAATGAAACATAATTTATGGGAACAAACCAAAATTTATGAGAACAACAAATTTATGGGAACAAAACAACATTTTTTTTTTTTTGAAAATATTATTTGATTTTATTTTTTTTTCATTAAAAGGGAAATTAAAAACCCCAAGGAATTCAAAAAGAATGACATATTCAACCAAACCAAATACAAACATCTATGAAAGAGGAAATAGAAGCAAAACTAAGGGATAATTCCATTATATTCTAAGAATTTTGTGCTAAAAATAAGGGAGTACAACATAATCATATTTTTTTTTTTGGCTCCCATATTAAAACACAACATCAACACCAAAACGAACATCATCACCAAAACGAATATCAACACCAACGAACACCACCACCAAAACGAATAACACTACCGATGAACATCGAAATCGAAAACGAAGAACACCGCCGAAATCGAACCTTGGGGTTTCGATTTCGAAATCGAAACAGGAAATCGAAATCGATTTCGAAATCGAAACTGAAGAACATGGCACGAAGTACACCGCCGAACACCACCTCCAAAACGACGAACACCGTCGAAATTGAACCTTAGGGTTTCGATTTCTATTTCAAAATCGAAACAGAAAATCGATTTCGATTTCGAAATCAAAATCAAATAATACTGCCGAACATCGCCACCAAAACAACGAACACCATCAAAATCGAATCTAGGGGTTTCGATTTCGAAATCGAAATCGAAATCGAAATAGGGTTTCGATTTTGAAATCGAAACCCTGTTCTAAATCGAAATCGATTTGGGATTCGATTTCGAAATCAAAACCCAAATCGAATTTGGCCACGGTTTCGAAATCGAAATCAAAGAACACCGCCGAACATCGCCACGGTTTCAAAATCGAAATTGAAATAGGGTTTCGATTTAGGTTTCGATTTCGATTTCCTAAATCGAAACCCTGTTCGAAATCGAAATCGATTTGGGTTTCGATTTCCAAACCCAAATCGAACCACGGTTTCGATTTGTTCGATTTGGGTTTCGAAATTGAAACCCTGTTTCGATTTGGGTTTCGATTTCGATTTCAATGTCGAAATCGAAACCCAGTTTCGAAATTGAAATGGAAATAGAGAACAAGACGAAGACGACTCACGTGATGGAGCAACAACGAAGACGACGCAGGTGATGGCGAAGAAAACGAAGACGACTTCGACCTCACTAAATTAATAAGAATGAAATGATGCATGTACCCTTGGCCAAACGTCATGTGCTTGTCACATGATTTTTTTCATCCAATTCCCCCAAATTTTACTAACGGAACCCGACCCAAATCCGACCGAATGGCCAATTTGGAACAATTTTGAAATGTTGAGATTAAATGTGTCGAGTTTCAAATCTTAGGGGCCAATTGAACATTCTAGCCATCTTTCAGGGACCAAAAATGTCTTTTTCCCATAATATTTGGAGAAGTTGATTTGTATTATCATGATGATTATCTATGATTCTATATTTGTGTTTTAATTATGCTTAAGAACGTTTATCGCAACAATTAAGAGTTTAGTGGTTTGGTTTTATTTTTTGAAATTTATGTTTTATATTTGAGTTATATTTTTGTTTATATATAAAAATAATAACGGTCCGTGATTTCGCAAGTTTTATTTTTTATAAAATTAAAAAAATCTTAAACGGTTTCACGGTTGTAGTTTTGATTTCGTATAAAGTTAAATGGTCCGGTTTTAAAACTGTTTAAAAAAAAGCTAACAGTTTTGGTTTTGATTTTGGTTTCGTATATGTCTAATGATTTTGCATTTTGTTTTGTACGAAACTGGACTGAAACCAGACCATTGACATCCCTAACTAGTATTGCTAGAAAGTACTTAATTGTGATGGTCAGCTGTTACATATTAGGAACCATTTTCAAAGGAAAAATCGGTCAATAGTCTAGGATACCTATATAATAGGAACTAATTTTCAAGTGAGAAACTTACAACTATTAACAAAAACTAATGATAATTTTTTCACAAAAAATAAAAATTGTTGGCCCAAAAGTCTACCCAAGATGGGGGCAAATTGGGTACTTTCAAAAATTTAATCAAATTAATTAATACATATTCAAATTTTATCTGAGTTAAGGTTTATACATAAACATTTGTCTAGGCACACATAAACAGATAGTGATAAAGAAACTTGACACCGACATTTTTGTAGTAGTTCAACAAGGTACTTTTGCCTATTTCTACTCCCGTCAGCTCTCGCAGGGAATCAATCTTCCAATTCCATGTGAGAATCAAACATTTACAATTCTCCATTTGAGTAAATTTTTCTTTATACTCAAACACACTATCACTCACACTAAGTACATTTAAGTCTGAGCTACAACCTCACAAAAAAAAAAAAAAAAAACCTTTATTTTTCTCATAGAGCTTCTACCAACACTAATAAATATTGAATCCAAGATTCAACTCGATTCAAAATGTGATAGAAGTGCACACGATTTACAAGATAATCAATTTAGCAATCATATTGTTGGTTGAAAGTGGTTTTAATTACATTGAAACACATAGTCAATTAGCCCAGATAACTCAAATCATTAATTTAACTCTATGTAATATTAAACAAGATAAAACGAATTTTCAGAATCAAACTTTTATTTCAAATTTCAAGTCAGATCTTATTAGAAGATATTTCTAGGTATAACGCATAATAAATCAACAATTTGAATCACATAGAGCAAATAATAATTAAGAACAATCCCACAAATAATAATTAAGAACAATCCCATCGAGCGCCAGTAGAATGTATGAATCAAAACACAGAATTCTGGCGACATGTATCATTCAGTAAGAATACAAAGAAATTTTGCTTTAAGATTGTCAAAAATAATGGTGAAAATACAAATATTTAAATATCACACACACACACACACACACACATGCACTGTCACAAATAAAGATTTATAAATATGTCACAAATATATATACAATGAAATAATACTTAAAAAAAATAAAGTCTTAGTGAAACTAGTTTTTTAATGTAACTTATATAAAATATTATAGAATGTAAAACAGTTCACAACGAATGTTTAAAAGTCCAATACATGTGACAGTAAAAATTTCAGATTGTAAAATCCATGATAATAAATAATATAGATCACTTAATTAAAATACAAGAAATCAGGAAATATATAATATCATACTTACAGTTCTTTACCAACGACAATAGAAGAAATTTATGTAGATATTCGAGGCTATCATTTGATGATATTTCATTAAAGCAAATTTAGTCTCCGCTTAGTTTCTTATGGTTGCTTTGGCATTTGTTTCTCATAATACAATAATCACGATCCTCCAATAGTATCACTAGAAATGAAAGGAACCGACAATTAAAACAAGTGTTGAATTCTCTCTCAAGAATGAAACAAAAATAGACTCAAAGCGTATAGGCATACACATACGTAGTGTAAGATGTATTACATTTTATGCCTAAATGATAATGCAAAACTTCTTTATTTATAGAGAAAACAAATGATCGGCTTCAACACAACAAAGGTCTCACTTAAAGCCACTACTAATCACATATGTAATTTCTCATTAAAAATGAGTTACAAATATGAAAAGACAAATCTTCTTTAATTAGAGACATTGCTAGAATCAATTTAGGAAAAATTCTAGAAAGAATCTTCTACTTGGATCAACCCAAGTCCAAACCCATGATCCATTACCCAACCCAAGTCTGCAATCCAAACATGAATTATAAATGTGGTTTAAGTTTTTTTTTTTTTTTATTAACCAATATGAGATTAATCAGTTTACATACTTCAATCAAATTCATGGAATTACATTTAAATACAGTTTCTCACTCACATTTTAATGATTTTTGACAAATTAATTTTGTATGTTTGTCTTCTCACCAAGAAGAATGTATTGATGTATAAAAATATGTCAACCAAAAATTAAATCACATAAATAATTAAATTTGAAATAGTTTAAAAATTATTTTTTCGTTCACTCCATGTCCACAATAACCCAAAGTACCAATAATGCATATTTTTTATTTATTTTTAATTAGAAGCCGTACAAAGCAGCCGGTGCAACATAGAAGCATAAGATCACAAAGAACAACACAAAGGCAACGCCAAAACAAAAGGGACATCGATATTTATTTAATAGGTGCCATGCACTATAGCTTATAATTAGCTGCATGCATGCATGTATCGAGCAATCCCCCATTATTTCATGGAAACCCTAATTCTCTAGGGTCCACAAAGCCCGTAGAAAATAAAAACGGCGTGGCAGCGACACCCGTCGCCGCAGTCATTGGTTAAGCTTCTGCATGTGCCACCGCATTGAGCTCGTGCACCTTCAACCACCTCCCTTATCATCTGCGACGCAGTAGCAATCTCAGTGGCCTCATAGGATAGTTTCCGGTGGGAGTTTCCGACGGCGGAGGCCACCGGAGCAAAGATGGCCATCACCACCACCATTAATGCCGCCGCCACAACCACTGCCCATGTAACCTTCTTAATCATGACCTCCATCTATCTCTCTCTAGATCTCTCTTGCTTATGCTGTGTGCCCCTCTCTCAGATTGGTGCTCCTTTTATAGTATTTTTCGTTGATTTATTTATTCTAGAAATTGTATATTATGTATATTTATATATGTGCATGTGTAACACATTCCTGATTATATTAATGTAATGGCACATGGAGAAGGATTTGCAAAGAAATTTCTTGAAAGTCCAATTCACGTATCTCTAGAAATTGCACTTGCAGATAATATAGTTACCGCATTAATTTTAGGAATAATTGGTGATTAACTTTAAATAGCGGATGTAATATACTACTAGTTCCATTTAAAACATAAGTTTTGATTCAGTCCATTAAATTAGTTTTTACTTGCGTATTAGTTCCGTCTGTGCTCATGTCTGTGTAATATTAGTTACATGTATTTGTGTAATTTTAGTTACTAATTACATGTAATTATGTTATATGTACTTGTATAATATTTGTTACATTTAACAAATATTTTACACAAATTAAATACATGTAACTGCGAAAGTATAGCGTGTATTGTGTCTTTTATTTTTTTAATACGCCGAAGTAAAACACAAATTGCAATTTAATATGAGAATTTTTTAATATCAAGAATACAATAAGGGACTTGATCACCCTTTTTTTTAATATTGTCACATGATCAAGTGTGATTAATTTTACAGTGAAAATAAGTACCGGCTGCCAAGTTATATAACCAGAGCTCGAGGTGTTCGAAATCTAAGCAAGCTAATTTTTATAGACACACTTTCCTTCTTATAAAAGGTAGGTTATTTAACACAAAGTTTAATTAATCCATATTGTTAGAATAATAAGGGTTGAATCCCATTTCAATGTTGGGCCTCTCAATATCCGTTTATATTGGTTTGACAAAGTTCACTCAATGCATGAGCAGGCGTGTTATAGATAACTCAGGATAAGCTAACACAAGTGATGTAGAATTCAACACGCCCCTCAAGAGCAGGGATGACGTTGCCAAATCACTTTTAATGGATAAAGGGGAAGGGCCTAATGTTGATGTGGGATTCAGCATACCCCCTCATGCATAGGGTGAACTTTTATTCAGGGGGCCCAACATCGATGGGATTAAACACACTCAATATCAGATAATAAGTCTCAAGGTGGGTTGGATTGAACACGTCCCTTCATGTGCAAGGTAGACTTTGCCAAAGTACCGCGGAGAGATATCGGGGGTTGCGGGGGCCAACATCAATGTGTGAGCGATACTCTATTTTCATTTATGTGCTTGTCTTTTTAGAATGTGGTAAGGGAAAGGGGTCTTTTTTTTTTATTGGTTTGGTTTCTGATTGCTTCCATTCAGAATTTATGTTTTGGGGTCTATAGTCCACTTGATTTTTTTTAGTGAATTTCTACTTTATTAGTATGTAATTTTATATAAGTGATTTTTCACTTTCTGTTGCAATATTATTATTTTTTTTGTGAATAGTTATTTTTGAATTGTAGATTGATGAAGATCATGATATATGATAATTTTTTTTGGATAATTTTTTTTTTTATTTTCTTATATTTAGTGGAAATTTTAGTTGTCAGCGGAATTATAAAAGGTTAGTGAAATTATTAATATTCAGTAGAATTATAAAAAGTTCAGTGGAACAATGATTTATGTATTTTTTAATATTTTTTTGTTAATTAATTAGTTTAAAAATATAATTTTGTATTAAATATTTTAATCTTTTTAAAATTTAATGTTTTTTATATTTTTAAAATTTTTTGTGTAATGTTATAGAAAAATAAAATTCAATTGAACATATATATGTAAGGGTATTTATGGACAATTCGTCGCCGAATACTTTTGTCGCACATGATTACCATGTCACTACCCGTGATTTCGTAGCCACATATATAACTAAATAATTTCATTTTGTTGCCAAAAATGTTTATAAATGACGAGAAAATATTTTGGCGACAAACAAAATTCATAGAGGTTTTGTATATATATATATATAAGCAAAGATTTTATATAAGATAAGGAGAAGATCTCCCTTACCACACAATACCGAGATGTTGTGTAGCTCTCGAGACCCCACACGACAAAGTACACCGATTATCTAAAGTCAAGCACTTGAGGTCAAGATAAGCTATCCCCGACAAGTATGCCCAATTAGTGCCTACAACCTAACATCACAACATTCCATGGACCCAAACTACTGCCTAAACTGAACAAGCTACGCACCAAACTTATCACAATAGCTATAACACTACAAAAATATCAATACACAAGAACCAAGGAACATACTCCAACGAGATTCGCCATTTCCTTGAACCGCTTTACTCTCAGAATCACTGGCTACCCCTAGTCGCCCCAAGCCGATTCAATAAACAAAGGAACTGAAATGAAGCAAAATAAGAACTCCAATAGCAAAACCAACATACGCCTTGGCCAAAACAAAGAAGTTTGTAAAAGAGACTTAAAAAACTCCCACTACGAAAATAGAGACAAAGGAGCCGAGGCACCCAAACTGCTACTAATGCACCCAAACCGCAAGCAATTTTTTCTTCCCACCTTTTTTGGGATGGAGATAAGATCCGATGAAGATTCTAACCCTTTAATCAGAGAAAAAATCTCTTCGATTTCGACGATGACATTCAATTTGGGTTCATTAAAATTCCTCGACGAATATGAAGAACCTAAACTAAGCTTCTCAAAAATGTCTCTTGGAGTGCCAAGATGAGAAGATGGGTCAATAACCAAACTACTAATTCCCTCATAATCAACAGAAAAACATTGAGTTCCTAAACCCTTTCCTTGCAATGATATTTTTTAGAAAAAAACAACCAAGTTCTATGATCTCTTTCACATCTATTACTTCCTCCCACTCATCTGAACTTGAATCATTCTCCTCAGACGAAAGGACAGGCCCCTCCAAAGTACTTGAAATGTTCTCCGACTCCCAGGCCATTATATCATGAAGATTGCTTTCACTATGTTTTTCCTTTGAAATACTCGCTTCCTCACCCCCATATATCAAGAAATTATCCGATTTGGGCACAAATACTTTACCATACATCTCAAGTTCCATACATTGAGCTACCACATTAGATAAACTGAAATAGGGCCCTTTTCTCTAATCCAAGCTACAGGAAAAAAGATCATTGGTAGAACTCTACATCATTACAGGCTTAATATCCTCCAAATATTCAACTTGCTTCGGCTTATCTAGCTTACTAGACACTTCACACTCCATACAATTAGCTATCAAATGAGCTAAACTGAAATAAGATTTGTCACTCCTGTCTAACAATGAAGATGAGCAACAATCGTCCCCACCGAAGTCTACAAGCTTGCCACCACGTTGTTCTGAATTTCTTGCTAAATGTGCTATGGGACCCAATAGATTTCTTGGACTGGACTTCCTAAAAGCAGCAATTTTCACCAATAGCACTGAGTTCATAACTCTAACCCTATTCAATACTGCCATGGCTCTCTTAGCTTCTTCCATAGAGGTAAACCTCACAAACCCATATTTAGAATTGTTGCCCGCTCTTTTTTTCTCCGGAATATATGAATCTCTAACATAACCATGCCAATTGAATATTTTCCTTAGGCCCCGATAATCCACCATCTCTGCAAGGTTATCCACAAAGACATTGACAAGGTGATCTCCAAAAAAATGGGAGAACAAAGTTTAATGCTTCAAGACAATTCTGAAGCTTCCCAAGATGAAGTTGAAAATATGGCACAATTCTAAGCTACTTCTATTCTCTCTAAAGAATATGGGATTGAAAAATAGGGCATGATTCCAAGCCACAGACCCTCTCATTAAAAAACAACTACCTCAAATTTAAATACCAAAGATAAAAGTTATGAACAAACCGAGATTTGAACTGACCTACGAAAAGGGTAGTTGCGAGATCTGAACCATGGCGACGTGTAATCAGAATGGTTTCACAAGATTTGTGGACGACAGTGACGAGATCCAAACGAATTTGCGATTGATGGCTACGAGAGCTGAACAGCGAACGATGATCGGCTAGATCTGAACAAACCACGGAGTCGTGTTGGCTAATGAACCACTCTAATAGCCGAACAACGTATCACAGCGGCGAAGAAGTGCAAATCGCTGAAAGATGCGGCGCTATTGATCTGCAGCTTAGATCTGAAAATCTGCTCACCAATACTGCCACTATTAAAAGAGAAAACAGAGGACAACCATTGATGGGAAAGGTTCTCTACCTTAAACGAGACCTTCAACTTAGCCACACAAGAAGGAAAGAAAGAAGGTCATGCCGGAGCTCCTGTAAGTCGTGATTGTACTCTTGTCATCGATCGCATAAGTTATTTCAACTCTGCAAATTCTGTTTTCATGGTATCTATGTTATTTTGTTGGTCTTGTAATTTTTGCTCAACCTTTAGATGTTCCCGATGCGAATGGAATTTTATTTGATGAAGTTGGTCTTGGTCCATAATCAAGCCCCTGATATAACCGGATATTCTCCCAAAAATATCATTGTATATGTTATTCTCTGTCTCTAGATTACTTTCTTGAACACCAATATAGAAACAATTGAACTTAATTTAATATTATCTTTAACTTTACTTTTTATAAATTAACGTGTCAATATTATTAATTTAATTTCTATATATTATTTCTATATTTTTCATAGTTTAATGTCTATAATTTTGTGCATTATATTTACTCTTCTAATAGGCCACTCAACGTCCAGAAGAGTATGAACTGATCTATCACGCGGCTGAGGTCAAATTTTCTTTTAGTTTTTATAATAAGTAAGAGAAGGAAAAGCAAAAGGAGATTAAAGCTGCTAAAATGAATAGATCAAGAATTTGATCCGGGATTCGCCCTTTTCAATCATTACTTACTAAACAGTTGCACTTCCGTATATGTGTCATATTTTAATTTAATTTTTACAAATAAATTTTTTTATTATTATGACTAAGTTTAACGTCTGTATATTATTTTTATAATTTATGTATTATTATGTTTCCTTTTTTTATATAATTTTTTAATTTAATATGAATATATTATTTCTATGATTTTTTGTAAATTTAATGTCTACAAAATTTGAAATTTGAAGGGTCAAATGTTTCTTTTTTTTTCCTTTTCATCATTTTCTTCATCCAACATCAACGTAGATCCTCCCTCTGCTCTTTTCTCCGACAATGAACAATGGAATCGCAACAAAGATGAAACCTAAGAATTCGAACCAAAATCTTTTTGCTTGGTCGAAACAATTCAAGATTTCATCAAAGACAACGGTCGTTTCATCTATTCCACCCTCTCTCCCCTGTTTGTGCTTCCACTCCCCACCCGTACCCTCATTTTGCGGACAGAGTAAATTTTCCTAGTTTTGTATTGATTAATGTGTTTATGTTGTCAAATTGCATTTTTTCTGGATTGACCAAATGGGATTGCATAGTCGAGGTGAAGATGTATTATTATTTTGTTTAACTAATTTTTTCTTTTCTTCATAAAGCTGAATTAAGTGAAGCTGTCTTTATTTTCATTCTTGTGCAGCATCCTAATTCACCGACAATGGTGCCCTTGATAGTTGAACGAGTGCCATTGAACTCTCTTAATGAAAGAGATGTTGATGTTTTCTATAGACTTGAATTTATATAGAGAAACGAAAAGAAAATTATATATGGTATTTGTAGATCTGGAAAAGACTTATGATCGGGTACCCAGAGAAGTTTTGTAGTAGGTGATAAAAACGAAACAATATCTAATTTGTACATCGAGGTAATTAAGGATATGTATGAAGGTATAGTCACTAGTGTTCGAATAGGAGGATGTGATACTTATGCATTTCCTATTAATATAGACTTATATAAAAGATCATCTTTAAGTCTTTACTTCTTCATTCTAATGATGGATAAGCTCACAAAATATATTCAAAATGAAGTACCTTAGAGTATGTTGTTTGCAAATGACATAGTATTAGTTGACGAAAGTAGAATAAATCTTAACACTAAGTTAGAAAGATGGAGAAAAATTTTAGAGTTTAAAGGTTTAAAGGTTATAATAAAAATAAGATGGAATACATACATTGCAATTTTAGTAATGCCCGTAGAGACGATGGTGCAATCAAAATTGGAGATGAGGAGGTGCCAAAGGTTGATCATTTTATATAATTAGGTTCAATGATTCAGAGTAATGGAGAAATCAAAGAGAATATTACGCATAGAGTTAAGGCAGGTTGGTTAAAGTGGAGAAGTGCAGTTGGGGTGATTTGTGATCGTAGGATTCCGTTGAAATTTTAAGAAAAATTCTATAAAACTACTATAAGACCAGCGTTTTTGTATGGTTCAGAATGTTGGATGATAAAAACGAATCATGTCCAAAAAATTGGAGTGACAGAAATGAGGATATTGCAGTGGATAAGTGAGAAGATAAAAATGGATAAAATTAAAAATGAAACTATTAGAGATAATTTAGGAATAATACACATCGAAGAGAAACTTAGAGAAAATCGTCTACGATGGTTTGAGCATGTGCATAGAAGATCTATAAAAGCATTAGTGAAAAAATATAATTTAATTCAAGTGCACGAAGTTACTAAAAAGAGAGGTAAACTTAAGAAGACGTTAAACGGGACTATTAGAAATGATTTAATAACATTAAACCTGATGGAGATGATGACCCTTGATCGATCACTATGGCGTAAATGGATTCATGTAGTCGAGCCTATATAAGTGAGACAAAGGCTTAAGTGTTACTGTTGTTGTTGTATAGACTTAAAGTTCTAACGTAGCAATTTGTAAAATTTGATGCCAATGCTATTTATTTATGTTCATTTTTCAACAATTTGTAAAAGTTGATGTCGATTCCCTTTATATCAAAATATTTTTAATTTTTTAGTAGCTGTCTTTGCTTGTCGTGTTCCTTACAAAATAAAATTTGATAATTTGGGAATATTGTAGAAATAAAAGGAGTTACTATTAACTTGTAAATTGACGATGATATTATTGATTTGATCTTGTTAAGGATTTGACAATACTATTGAGATTATTTGTTTCGGTAGAGCGTTGATTTATTATTGAGTTGTAGTTTGATGATGATATTGTTGATCTGATGATGTTATTGATTTTATATCCTGCCGATAGGCGGTCCGGCAAGCGATTGTTGATGTTATGTCTTGCCGATGGGTGGTCTGGCATATGATTATTAATATTATATCTTGCCGATGGGTGGTTCGGCATGTGGATATTGATAGTATGACTTGCCCGATGGCCGTCCAGGCATATGGTCATTTGTCCTGCTAGGAAGGCATATCCTACGGGTGGTACGGTACTGTTGCAACTCCCAATCGTGAGGTTAAAACGATCACATGGCTAGCGAAGGTATGGTGTGAGGCAATGTAGTGTAGTGTGGTGTGGTGTGGTGTGATGTGATGTGGTGTCGTATGTGGTTTTTTATTATATTGTCTTTGGTGTTTTATCATATTATTTTATGCTGATGATTTGATATATATATAGATGATGATTCTAAATGGTAGGAAAAATGGGTTTTCTCGTGGTATATGTAGTAGTGGGTGAAATACACCGCTACTTACTCTCGCAAGTATATGAGATCTAAATTTTAATATAGTGGATCTTTGAAGATCGAATATCATTCCCACAGGGAAAGTATGAATAATTGAATACCTCAATTTATGTAGTCACATATTATCCTGACGATTAAATTAATTATTTAAATTAAACTAATTAAAACTACTTCTAAGGATTAATTCTAATTACACTAATTAACTAGAGATCGATTTTATTCATTTAGTACCTATTTGGCTTAGTTTAGTTATCGATAACGATTATTATCACATCTAATAATCTCGATATCTATAACTTACTTGCTCCCTCTTCCGAGTGAAAAGCGAGCGAATACATGAATTTGTATTGATGCCAAAATCCCCCTCGAACGCCTTTCCGAACACATAGCCACATGAGTCTTGACCCAACCTCATGGATTGTACACAATTCAACTCCCTCCCGGGTTATTGGATCGTCGCGTTGTGTTTAACCCTAGTGCGAATCCGAGGTTACCTCCCCCGAGTGTCAAACCCCATATTCTCGGTTTATCGTAACAAGTATAATAAACGTGAAATAATGGTAAACACAATTGGAATTGGATAACAAACCATTAGAATAACTTATATTCAACCAAAGAGATATTTACATGAATTTCATCTAACCCTAACTAATCTCTAACTAAACTAACATGATCTTAGCCATTACAATATTAAATCAAGAGGAGATCATCATCATCAATAATAAACATTAAGTACAAAGAGGGAAACAAGGAAAGAGAAACCAAATCTTAAAGTGGAGTAGTCCATTTTCACCAAAGAACGATCATCCCAAGCTTTCTCTTCTCCATTGATGAAGTTCCTCTTTTAACTCTTCGAGAATTGGCCAAAGATCACTTCCTAAAACTAATTTAATCTACTTCCTAAATTATCTAATCCTATCTAAGGTGAAAGGAGCTCTCCAAACATCATAGGGTATAAGACGAAAAGGGGGAATAAAAGGATTAAAATAAAGGTTTTGAAAATATCTTCAAAATATCTAAAATTAGATATTTCTTGCAGAGTGTCACCGCCTAGGCGGTGGTTCACCGCCTAGGCAGTGGTTAAGTCGGTTTAGGTTTTGACGGATCTTCGCCTAGACAGTGGTTGCTGGCATAAACATTCTGACGGATATTTGCCTAGGTAGTGGTTTTCTCGCCTAGGCGGTGGTTCAGCAACCCAACTTCCTGCCTTTTCTCCGCCTAAGCGGTAGAATGTCCACCTAGGCGGTGGTCTTTATGCACCGAAACCTTGTTATTCATGTTTTGTTCACCATTTCTCTATCGTTTTAGCTTGTTTATCACTAATTTTCATTCCTTCACCTGTTTTACACTAAAACAAACTAAAACAAAATTAAATATAATTAATAGGCACAAAAACTAATAAATTCGGTTTAAAAATAAATAAGTTATTTCCACCTATCAATATGATTTTTATACTACTGTTCAAAATGTGTTTGTTTATATGCGTTAAGCTTGATCCATTTAAATGTTGTATTATTTTAAAATATTTTTATTAAGAAAGCAGTACACTCGTAAGTACAACAGTTAGGAGTCAGTCCCCTACTGGCACTAGGTAGAGTCATGTGGGAGTTTTTGAGATGAGCTGTTTGAGGCAAACCTATGAGAGGTTCATGGTTATTACATTTTTGTTGTTATTATTTCCAGAGACGGGTGTGTCCTCAACTAGAGAAGCTGAATCTGGTGACATTTGTGATTGTATATATATATATATATGCCCTTTGTCATTTCCTAGCTGGTTTGACGTTCAGGTGATGTCTTGTTGACGTCACTCCGGGCCCCACAGTGATGGGTATCCGGGGTGGGGTGTGACAATTTTGGTATCACAGCCTAGGTTATAGGTTCTGTAGACTTGTCAATTGTTGTGTCAGTAGAGGACCATAAAATAGGAAGACGTGCCAGTTTTCTAATCAATAGGGGACATGAAATACGGTGTTAATAGGTGAGTCGGTATAGGAGTGATACTTATTTCATTTTATTAATTAGTGCGTTGGCTTTGGGCATGGTTGGTTGTCTTATTGGAAATTAGTAGGTATGATGAAAGTGTGATATGGTCAGTTTGTGGATTTGGGTGGTGTTGTGGATTGTGATTGTAGGAATATTAATAGTTGGAAATGTGAAATTTTAATTGAGAAACAACTATATGCGTATTTCGTGACAATGAGATAACTATTGATAGCACCTAATAAGTCGTTATTAAAATACTAGATAATATAACAGAACACGCTTAAGTTGGATTATTAACGATATCTAAACTAAGATAATCTTGTAATGATATTGAAAGGAGAGTTCGTATTTAGGATGTGAGAAACCTGTGGCAATATTGGAAAAGATTTAATTTGGTAGTACGTTCTAGGTTGACGGGCAGGCAGAGATAAGTATGTGGAATTAGTAAATACAACAAATGTAATAGAGTATGATATGTAGAAAGCAGCCGAGAATTGTGGGTCTAGGACGATAGTAGGTGCGCATAAATCTCATCCGTTTCGTGTGAGTAATATATAGAATTGTCGGTGGTTTGTTTAAAAAAGAAACTACTTTTCAAATCTGGGATGAATCAAAGTTTGTATTTTTGGAAAAGATGTAATCATTACCCCAGTCAATTGATAGTTGGCTCAGGAGATTGGAAAAGTGTTAAAGAAAGGATATTAGAAAACTTTACGCGGGTGCTGGGCATCACTCAGAACAAGTTCAAGCGGTAGATTTTGTTGTAGCAAGAGAAAGGAATTATCGGGGTGTTATTAAGCATGATTAATTTTAAATAGAAGATTAATTGCACTTAATTGTATTTAATGATTTCCGTTGTAAAATTAGTAATTAAAATTTGCTGAGCATTGGGAATTCGAGTGAGTTGGTTTTAGGTGTAGGAAGTCCTGTGTGACGGTTCTAGAAAATCGGGTCGTTACAATAAATTAGATTGTTAACTCATGATTAACTTAGACTTGGTGTTTCTCTCCATGAAGACCCGGTGTTATTCGTAAAAAAATAAAAAATAAAAAAAAATAGAGGTATATTGAGGATATGTATTGGTAACTCGTCGGTTAGAATTGATGGTTTGTTTAATCAACTGCGAAAGATCAGGGTGTTAGATTTTTTAGTAAGATATTACCAGTTGAAGGTCAAGGGCTGAGACGTGGCGAAACGGTGATCCAATCGAGAGTAGAGAAGAGCATGTAGAACATCTCCAAATTGTGTTGCTGATGTTGCGAGAAAAGCAATTGTATGCCAAGTGCAGTAAATGTGAGTTTTGGTTGGATTGAGTGATAAATTTGGGACATGTGATCTTGAGAAATAATTTTCGCGTGAATCCAAAGGAAGTTGTAGCTATGGTTTAATGAGAAAGGCCGAAAAATGTAATTGGAACTTGAAACTTTTGGAGTTGTTAGTGATTGTAATTGCTTTGACGTTTTAGTGACATTACATGTATGACGAAACTGGTGGAATATGTACCGACCACCAGAGTTTGACATAAGTTCTTATTAAAAAATGAGCTAAATTTGAGGTAAAGGCGTTGAATAAAGTTGATCAAAGATTATAATTGTACCATCCATTATGTTTGAGAAAAGGTCAATGTTGTAGCGGATGCTTTGAGTTGGAAATCGGCAAGTTTAGTTGCGCTTCAGGTTATTCATACTAATTTAGGTGTCAAGTTGAGACCCTTGTGAGTTTAGTAAGCGCTTGGTCAGATGGTAGCGCTGTTTGAGAATTTAATTTTGGAACCGGCATTAATCGATTGTGTTGTAGAAGCGTAGAAGTCAGATGTCTAATTAGGAAGGATTGGAGATTAAGTGGGGAATGGTCGTAGAGCTGACGATCGTGTCAGAAATAATGATGAAGTCTTAATGATTGGAAATAGTCTGTGTGTTCCTTATGATGCCCATTTGACGAAAGAGACCTTAAAAGAAGTACATAGTTCAATATACACAATGCATTCCGGTGATATCAAATTGTATCGAAATTGCATGAGCATTATTGGTAGTTTGGAAAAGAATAGAAATGAGAGTCTTGATATGTATGCCAAGTGTATATTGGCGGGGTTATTCGGTTGCATGAGGCACTGGTCCAATGTAAGTATCGAATAAAGTTGGGATAAGATACCAATATGACATTATAGGAGAAATTGTAAATATAGAAGGTCATGTAGCTAATTCCAGGCAATAATTCTTTATTGAAAAAACTGTATAAGAGAAACTGTAATACCAGGAGCTGATATTTATTTTGATGTTCTGGTCGAATTTCGATACTACTTAAGTGTCAAGTTGAAAGTTGGTACCTCATTTTATTTGTAGATTAACAATCAATCGAGAAATGCAATTTAAATGTTGAAGGGTCGCGTTTGGGCATTTTCAGGTAGCGATGAGGATTTTGTGGCGTTAATGGAATGTGTTTACAATAATAGATACCTTTTCGGTGAGCAAGGCGGCATTGTATAAGCGTTGTATGAAAAGGATGCATGACTTCAGTCATATAAACTAAACTAAGATAGGGGAATGAGAAATTAACGAGTTTTGGAGACAACTCGGTATCGTTATATTTTTCATTGAGAAATGGAGTTGATAAAAAAAACTCAACTCATTGAGGTATAATCTTTTACAGTCAGTAACTGTTGACTTTTGTGATGTATTGAATTTTTATAGTTGGGACGTATCTATGTCTTTTGATTCATATTTATACATGGATATATGTTTGAAGCATGTTTAGGTAAATTGAAATAGAATTGAAGTGCGTGGCCTTATTAGGGATTTGTTTAAATATGGAGACATGAAAGGAATTCTTATAGATGACTCGTTTGTTGTATTTTGATACGTATTTGCGTGGTTTGGCGTATTGTAAAAAAAAAAAAAAACATTATTAGTTAACGTTGGATTATGGTAATATTTATAGAACTTTTATAAGAGTATTGAAGATCTGATGCCGATATTGAGATTGAGGATTTTTAGGCTATCCGTGCTTATGAGATTGGTGGTGAGTATTGCTGGTTTAAATGTTGAATTGAAATATTATTCCAACTGGTTGACTGGAAATGTCGGATGAAATGGATAAGTGTTGGTTATGGAAAAATTATTATCGGAATGAGACAGGCCCAATCAACTGAGATTACCGTGATATTTTAAGCATATATATTGTTGTTGATCGTTATTTTTATCAGAGTAGCGCAGCGGAAGCAGTTAGAAACATGAGATTCTTTGACAGTTGGTTGTCCGTGTTAAGTGTAATCGGCCAAGTGCACCCTGTTTGTTGGGTGTTGGATATAATATTGACAACTGCAAATGAAAATGTTGCAATGGGTGGATATGATTTGACAAAAACTGTTGGTTATAAATTTTGGGCGACTTGTGATTATGGGACCCTATATAGGAAATAGTTGTTCTAGAATCACGTGAGACGAACGTAACCATGCGGTGCGAATCTGAAATATTATTGGTTTGATTGAAATTTTAATTCTATTGTTTTGAATGAAAATTTCGAGACGAAATTTCTTTTAGGAGGGAAGAGTTGTAAGACCCTGATTTTCTTATACGTACAATTTGAGTCGCATTGGAGCGTATTTGAAAATAACGAAGTGGATAACGCTATTAATTGTATGATTTAAAATTTTAGAGGTCAAATTATAATTTTCAAAACATTAAAAATCTAAAATAGGGTTAATTAGTATCCTAACAAAAATGGAGGGGAGGTTGATGCAAATTAAATATATATATAGAGAGAGAGAGATAATTGAGATAAGAACAAAGGAGCAGAGGGTCGGTGGATTGGGGGCCTCTTTTCAACACACACACACACACACACACACACACACACACACACACACACACACACACACACACACACACACATATATATATATATATATATATATATATATATATATATATGTTGAAAAAGGGCCTACTGTTTTCCCCTCTCTGTTCATGTTGCTTCTCGATTCTTCTTCTTTCCTCCCGTCATGCGTGTGTGGATGTATATCGGTATATACATATATATATATATATATATATATATATATATATATATATACATACAGAGACGGACACAATAGAAGAAACAATCCAGAGAAATCGAAAAAGAGAGAGAAGTTGTAGGCCGGAGGGGTGGTTCGTTGTTGGGTTTTTGGGGTAGTCCGATCATCGTGTGGGTGTGTGTGTGTTTCGTTTATGAGGGATCCGTTCGTCCATCGTGGGTGTGCCATTTGGCTGTCTGTTTGTGCCAGTGTAGGTATGTGTATGTTTTCTGTTCCATTTGGTACTGTCATGTGTGTGAGTGGATTGTGTGTGTATGCTCCGTGTATGTGTGTGATCAGTGTGTGTGTGTCGTCGTCGGTTATTTGGGCTGACGGTAAGTGAGAGATAAAGAGAGAAAGAAGTGGGTTTGTGTGTGTTGTCTGTTCTCTGGTAGTGGTGACTGCTCCGATGATGGTCCGTTGAAAGTGGATGTATGATTTTGTGTCCTATATGGGTGGTTTGGTTGTGTGGGTGTCGCCGAAGTTCTCCGGCGGTAAGTTAGAGAAAGAGAACGGTACATGTATGTGTGTGTGTGCGGTGTGTGTGTGTTCAAATTGTTACGGTGTGTGTATGTGGTGTCCATGAGTGTGTTGTGTGTGCATGGACGTTAGAATAAGGGTGATCATTGGAGGAGAGAGAGAGATAGAGAGACAACAAAAAAACAGGGGAGCAAGCGGAGGAAGCTCGCCTAGGCGGTGGAAATCTCGCTTAGGCGATGGCGAGTCAGAAACACAAAACAGAAAACAGGAAATAGGCGAAAGAGGAAGAAAAAAAGAAAGAAAAAGAAAAAAGAAAAGAAAAATGAGGAAATTGCACAAAACACCCCAATAAAACCTAAAAAAGCCATCTTGTGGACCAGTGGAAAATCTGAGGAAGGTAAAATTTTGAACTCTCTTAAAATATGTATTTAATTGTCTTGTGATTAATCATGAAACTAATTACTAGCTTCAAAAATGTTGAAACGGCGATAAGAAATAGTGAGAGCACTCGCATGAATAAATTCGATAGAATAAACTTAAAACGGAACAATATTAGAGAATACTAATATTCATAATAAAATGTGGGGAATAGGAAATTACAGGATTTACGGTTGCATGACATGATTAGGTTATTTTTACATAAAATATTAATTTAGGTCATGTCACTATTAGATTCGCAGGCACCGGAGTACCGATAGAAAATATGCTATAAAAGGCTTCAGAGCGGATAACCATGTAAGTGTACTGTCTTCTTGCCAAATCTATTTTCATATATATATGATGGAAAAATGTGTTTACTTAAAAGAAAGTGAACATGATTTTTGTGGTTTAAATAGGTTTTGGAGATAGAGGTTGATGTTATTGATTTTAGCGTTACTATTGACTGGTAAATTGACGATGATATTATTGATTTGAGCTTGTTAAGGATTTGATGATACTATTGAGATTATCTGCTTCGATAGAGCGTTGATTTGTTATTAAGTTGTAGTTTGATGATGATGTTGTTGATCTGATAATGTTATTGATTTTGTGTCCTGCCGATAGGCGGTTGTTGATGTTATGTCTTGCCGATGGGTGGTCTGGCAGATGATTATTGATGTTATATCCTACTGATGGGTGGTCCGGCATGTGGATATTGATAGTATGACCTACCTGATTGGCGTTCGGGCATATGGTCATTTGTCCCGTTAAGAAGGCATATCCTACGGGTGGTACGGGACCGTTGCAACTCCCGATCGTGAGGTTAAAACGATCACATGGTTAGCCGAGGTGTGGTATGAGGTGATATGGTGTGATGTGATATAGTGTGGTGTGGTGTGATGTGATGTGGTGTCGTATGTGGTATTTTATTATATTGTCTTTGGTGTTTTATCATATTATTTTATGCTGATGGTTTGATATATATATAGGTGATGATTCTGAATAGTTGGAAGAAAGAGTTTTCGCGTGGTATATGATTTTTGTACTACTGTTCAAAATGTGTTTGTTTATACGCGTTAAGCTTGATCCATTTAAATGTTGTATTATTTTAAAATATTTTTATTAAGAAGACAGTACACTCGCAGTACAACAGTTAGTAGTAGGTCCCCTACTGGCACTAGGTAGAGTCATGCGATGGATTCATGTGAGAGTTTTTAAGATGAGCTGTTTGAGGCAAACCTGTGAGAGGTTCATGGTTATTACATTTTTGTTATTATTATTTACAGGGACGGGTGTGTCCTCAACTAGAAAAGTTGTATCTGGTGACATTTACTAGAAAAGTTGTATCTGGTGACATTTGTGATTGTGTGTATATATATATAGTATATACCCTTTGTCGTTTCCTAATTGGTTTGACATTCGGGTAATGTTTTGTCGACGTCACTCCGGGCCCCACAGTGATGGGTGTTCGGGGTGGGGTGTAACTATTCATTTGTACATTTAGAATTACATATTTATCCTCAAAATTTTTTAAAACTACTTTCATCTACTTCTTTTTCTATATCTATCTTTAAGTATTAACTATTGCCTATAAGGGTTAATTACACTTTATCCCCTATGGTTTGACCGTTTTGCACTTTGTCATGGTATCTTCGTCATCATTTTGTCCCCCATGGTTTGGCCTTGTTGCACTTCATCCCTTGATATAGGCCTAACTACAGGGGCAAAGTATTGACAATGGGGGTAAAGTGTAACAAAGATCTAACCACATGGGACAAAGTGGTGATAAGAATACCACAAGGAGTAAACTGCAAAATGACCTAATCACAGGGAGTAAAGTATGATTAACATTATCTGTAAATATTCTATACTTATTAGCTTTTATAAAAGTCAAAACATTTTTTACTATTCATTTGTATGAGAAAATTTATAAATTTATCCTTAAAATTTTTTAAAAAAACTAAAAGTTCATTTTTTCATATTTTTTAAAGAAAGGTATTTTATATTTCTATAGATTACATATAATAATTATTAGCATATACTCGATGCCTAAAAGCACGAACATAAAAATATACTATAATATCTTTGAAATTTCTTTAGACATAATTGAAAAAGTCATTAACTATTCCTCGATAATACTGAAAAAAAAAAAAAAAAAAAAAAAAAAAAAAAAAAAAAAAAAAAAAAAATCAACAAAATAAAAAAATTAAACATGGATTATAAAATTCACAAATTTTAGAATGATTAGTTTTAAATTTTAAAAAATCAAACGGTGGGGCGAAAAATAATTTTTCTGTGATGGCTTGTTGGTAGATGCAATTTTGTGTATGCCTACGTACACTCGCAAGTATACAAGATCTAAAGTTTTAATAGAGTAGATCTTTGAAGATCGGATATCGTTCCCACAGAGAAAAGTGTGAATAATTGAATTGAATACCGCAATTGACGTAGTCTCGTGTTATCCTAACGACGGAAAACGTAAATTGAAATTAAACTAAGCTAAAATACAATTAGTGGATTAATTCTAACTAAGTTGATTAATTAGGGATTGATTTCGTTCACTTAATACACGTTTGATTTCATTCGGTTAACAATAACGGAGTTTAGGTATCCGACAATCTCGGTTCGTAAACTCCTCCGCCACCTCTTCCGAGTGTAAGACGAGGGAATACGTAACTTCGAGTCGACGCCGAGGTCCCCCTCGATATCTTAACGACTCTAGGCCGCGTGAGTCTTGACCCAACGTCATCGATTGCATACTAACTAACACCCTCCCGGGTCGTTAGGTCGTAACGATGTGTTTACCCTAGTCCGAATCCAGGGTTACCTTTCCCAAGTGTCAAACCTTAGATTCTCAAGTCCAACCCTAATACCGTTACAAGCATATTAAGATCGTCATCAAATGATAAACACAATTGGACTTAAAACAACAACCGTTAAAGAAACGTATATTAAACCAAACAAGTATTTACACAACTACACCTTCTCCTAACTAATCTCTAAATTACACTAATATGTTCTTAGCCAATACAACACAAATCAAGAGGAGATCATCATTACCAACTATAAATATTTAAATACAAAGATGAAAACAAGGGAAGAAAAGTCAAATCTCAAAGTGGAGTAGTCTACTTTCGCCAAAGAACGATCATCCCGAGCTTCCTCTTCTCGCTTGATGAACTTCCTCTTCTAGCTCTTCAAGGATTGGCCAAGAACACTCTTTACAACTAATCTAATCTACTTCCTAAATTAATCTAATCTAATTAAGGTGGAAGAAAGCACCCAAGAACAACTGGAGCCTCCTCTCACGTCTAAGAGGTTCTAAAACTTTTTAACAATTGGGGGAGAAAGGGGTTTTATAGGCAAGGGTTGGAAATATATTCAAAATATCTAAAAACAGATATTTCTGTGCAAAGTGTCACCGCCTAAGCGGTGGTTCACCGCTCGGGCGGTGGACTTAAGTCGGTTAAGTTCTGTCGGTAACTTCGCCTAAGTGGTGGCTTTTACGCTTAGGCGGTGGCTGCTGGCAAGATATTCTGTTGTTTTCTTGCCTAGGCGGTGGTTTTCTCGCCTAGGTGGTGGTTAAGCCCTTCAGCACTCTAACATTCTGCCTCTTTTTCGCCTAAGCGGTGGAACTTCCGCTTAGGCAGTGGTTTTCATTCACCGAAATCCTGTTTTACACATTTTCTTCACCGTTTCTCCACCGTTTTCACTTGTTTCTCGCCCTTTTAAGTCCTTTCCATGTTCTACACTAAAACACAATTAAATATAACTAAAATGCTTGAGAACTAACAAATCCAGTTTAGAAATAAATAGGTTTTTCACACCTATCACTTGTAGTAGTGTTATATAGAGGTGTATGGTGTGTTGGTCGTTGCGTTTGAAAGCGAGACAACTGGCTAGGGAGAGAGAGAGAGAGAGAGTAAAAATTTGAAAGATAAAAGTAAATTTTAAAAAGAAAAAAAAAATAGAATGAATTGAGAGAAATGCACGTGCAATGACACCTATTTTTCCTTTATTATTTCCTTACACCTATTTTTCCTTTATTATTTCCTTAAAATCTTAAAGCAAAATATATTTAAAAAATGTATATTGAGCTATTTTATTATATAAATATATGTATAGCATAATTTATTTATTTTTTAAAATATAAAAAAAAATAAATTTATAAATTGCACCAAAGCGATTAAAAAAATAGTCTACCAAGTTTTTTTATTGTTCACTTAAAACAATAATATTTGAAGTGAAAAAAATGCTCAAAACTATTTAACAAAAAAAATAAATGTGAAAATAATTAAATAAATATGTAACCACAAATATGAATATGGATATTTAATTTAAGTAATTTTATGAGATTCGTGGATTTTAAGTATACTCAATTCGGAAAAATTATTGATATTTTTATCTCTATATTCCTTTAAATAAATAAAAAAATGATTTAAAAAGTGTTATTCGTTGTTCAATACATATTACATGCCATTTCTTTTTTAGCAACTTTTACAATTGCATATAAATATGATTGGACTCAAATTATCATAGTCATAATTTTATATATTAAAGATATTAAATATTATTATTTTTACTATATTACACTTCAAATATAATTAATGTCACACATTTAACCATATATATATTTTATTGATTATAATAAGTTAAATCACTAACATTAATTATTTCAAATTCAAGTAATATATAAGAAATATGAAGAATAAATTAGGAGTTTGGTGAATTTATGTGACTCAACTAAACTCTACGGGATTCCACTACTTTTATTTCTCAAGTATAAAAGCGCGTTGAAAATTGGAGAGAATTTTTCAGTCGGTTTAGAATAAACTTTAAGTTAATTTTATATTTTTTATACTAACAGATTTTATTTTTGTACTTTTATATGTTCGGTGAGAATTAATAGCATATAAAAAAATAAAAAATAAAAAAAAAATCAACAGGGTTATGTGATTGTCATTGAAATTCGTGTGGCTCTACTATTATTATATTTATGTCTTATTTGGTTATCTTGGCTGTGATATTTTTTAGGGGTGGTTAGCAGGTAATCCTATTAAGAAGATAAAACTAATTTTTAGTGGGTTCAACGATTTACTTGATATAACATAAATATTGTTTCACACATCTTTTTAATAATCCAATTTTATATCCTGATTCGTCTGAATAAAATCTTCAAAATGGTACAAATATCAACATTTTTTTTTTTTGAATTTATAGAATCATTTTTTTTTTCATAACACACAGAAAGAAAATCAATATCACTATTTGACTACCACTAAAGTCCATGTGGCGATGCTACAATTGTAATATGACTTATCAAATCGTCTTGAATGCGATATTTTTAAATGGGCCCCTATTTGCTTGTGAAATTTATTTAGTTTATATTATTTTGTTAAAAAATATTAATTTGTTATTAAATTTTTATTGATGACCAGCATGGATAAAAATATAAAAATGTTTAAAATAGTTCAAATTAAATATTCATAAAATTCGCATATTGCCAGAGTATAAACCTAGTTTATTTTTTCATGATATCCTATATGTTTTAGATTTTTAATAGAGAAAAGTACAATTTAGACCCTTTAATTATTGATATATTTTTAAATGGTCCCTATAAGTTTAAACGTTTCATTTCAAACCCTCTACGCATCATAACGTTTCAAATTCGTCATTCCGTTAGAAATTCAGTAAAAACTGATGGAATTTAAGAGTAAAATGGTCTTTTCACGTTTTTTAAAATTTTTTAATCATTTTTAATTATTTTTTTTTTATCTCTCTCTCTTCCTCCCCTTCCTCTCTCTCTCTCTCTCTCCCGCCACCTCCCTCTCCCTCCTTCCCTCTCCCCGTCACCTCCCTCTCCCTCCCACCCCCTGTAACATGAGGTGTTTTCACCCCCTAAAACAGGGGGTGGTGCCACCCCCTGTTGCAGGGGGTGGTTGCGCCCCCTGTTTCAAGCGGGGTGGAACCACCCCTTGCAACAGGGGGTGACACCTCCTGTTGCAGGGGGTGCAACCACCCCTGTTACGGGGGTGGGGTGGGAGGGAGAGAGGGGAAGGGGAGGAAGAGGGAGAGGGAGGTGGCGCGGAGAGGGAAAGAGGGAGAGAGAGAGGAAGGGGAGGAAGAGAGAGAAAAAAAATTTAATTAAAAATGATTAAAAAAAATTAAAAAATGTGAAAAGACTATTTTGTCCCTGAGATTCTGTTAGTTTTAACGGAATCTCTAACGGAGGGACGAATTTGAAACGTTATGATACGTAGAGGGTTTGAAATGAAATGTTTAAACTTAAAGGGACCACTTAAAAATGTGTCAATAGTTAAAGGGTCTAGATGATACTTTTTCCTTTTTAATATCACCATGATGTACACTTGAATGAATAAATATGTTGCCATAATTGTTATGGTTGTTTTGTCAATGAAATTTTTTAATACTAAAAGTTATATTTTCCTCGCAAGTTTCAATAATACTCCCTAAAATATTAATTATTTTCAGGAAAGTCCCAAAGTATATAGGATTAACAATTACCTACCCCTTAAAATATAAACCCTAGGATGGTCCCCCAAAGTATATGATTAAGACCCGGAAATTAACTACAATAGGCGTCACTGGGGAAAAGGGTAAATTACACTCTTGGTCCCTAAGGTTTAAGATAATTATATGTGGTCGGATAATGACAAAAGACCAAGAATATAATTTATATTGATTTATGTTTGTGTTCAAATTAATCTTTTATTTTCGAATCCGTAATATAAAAAAACATTATTGATAATTTTAATTCATTTTTTTCTATTTCTATTTTTTTTATAATTAGAATATGTATACTAACGTCTTTCTAAACTCGACATTTTTTTTTTCATAACATTTATTGTTGAAATCAAACAAAAAGAAAATCTTTCACCGAGACTTGTTGAATAATTATGCTTGTTGAATGGATATATATATATATATATATATATATATATATATATATATATATATATATATATATATATATATATATATATATTCAACTAGATTAATAATTACATTGTTGTCGAATTCAACAAAATTAATATCGATATTTGATGTTTGATATACATAATTGTTGGTGTCGAAAATTAGTCCAGCCAATAGTATGGTCCAAACACTCTCGGATCAGAAAGAATGGGGTGTTATGACTGAACTTCCTCACGTGCTGCAGCTAAGTTGGACAGGTTTGGTCTGGCCTAAGTCTGAGCCCGGGTCTTATTTTTTCCTTTCGCGCTCCTAGCCGTTGTCTAGGCGGAACTCCAATCTGTTACCTACGCACAAGATGGGCCAAATTTTTCACGGCGTGTCCCATCCAGCGTGAGAGTAATAGTCCGAGGTAGAAATATAGATCGAAGAGTTACTGTTATCTCGACTTATTTGAACGACCTAAGGCAAAGAGACAAGAAGAAAAGGAAAGTAGGGTCATCCGACGCGCCGACCGGACAGCACAAGGAGAGCCGACCCTCCACCACGGTCCAAGAAGAGGAGCAGTCACATGGGTATGACGAGAAGGTTGGGGAAGTTGTTATTCGGACCGGGCTTCTTCCTGACGAGCCTGCTACCCAAAATCCAAGAGTGCAGATGAGATTTGCCCTGCGGATGGTACTGTCGGCGGACAGGACAAGATTCTCCACGAAATCTGATGCCAAACTCTATACCAACATGAATTGGCACGTGCTTTCGGTAAGTTATTCTCCCCAGGCAACGCTTGGTACTTGGCACTTTTTAAATTTTTAATGACCGTGTCATTGATCTTGCAGGGGTTGTTTTATTCGTTGGAGGCCGGTGCTCGCCTACACCAGGTCGTCCAAACCGTCGAAGGGCTAACAAAGGCAAGGGAGAAGGACATTCCTCTCCTAGAAGACTATTAGAAGGAGATGGAGCGGATGCGTGAGGAGAAGGAGGCTGCCAAGAAGAGGGCCAAGGACTCGAGGCGATCTAAGCATGTTGCCAGGTCCCAACTAGAGGAGTTCCAAAGGGACCGAGAGCCTGAGCTGGAGAGAGCCCGAGCTGAGACCCGAGTTTAGGTGGTCGCCCTTTACAAGAAGAGTGAAGAATTCACTAGGCCCTGAGACCACATCGATGTTAGTGTAATCCAGCTCGGTTTCTAAGGAGCGGTCAACTCTGTTCAGCTTCAGTTCCCGTAAGTCGACCATACGAAGATAACCCTCGAGCTGACCGACGAAGACATTACCGAAGCTCAAGCCCAACAAGATGCCGAGCTGAGCGTTGAACTGGCCATCCCGAAAGTAGAGCCGAGCCGACCTCTAGAGAGCCGTGATGAAGACAATCCAGAGAAGATAGTTGTCGAGAAGCCCGGTCTGAAGCAGTAGCCCCTCAGCCACCAGCCCCGCATGATTAGCTAACTTTTAGTGTTTTTTTTTTTGTCGGCCTAGCGGATAGTGGGCTTGTACATCATAGGCAGGAGTCCTGCTTCTTTTTGTACACCTTGACGATATGAATATAATTTTTGTTTTGCTCGCTCTTCTCTTATGTCTTTACTTTGTTGGATGGTTGATGATGATGATGTTTGAAAAATGAATTTTGTTTTATTTTCGTAAGTGGCCAAGATTTGCCGAGCTGGAGTCCTACTCTTGTGCTCGGCAATCTGCACACACCTTGCCCCCCAATCGACCAGAAGGGCTTGTTCCGAGTGAACCAATGTGGTCGACTTTGTGGTGCCCGACAATCTATTATCACTTGGTATGCGGACCAATGAATGTGCTGCAGTTGGTCACTTTGCCCCCCTAGACGACCAAGGCAACTTGTCGTGAGTGAGCTGTTGAGGTCGTCTTTTTTGGTGATCGGCAAAATTTTACCACTTGTCTTTGATTTCTCCCCCCCAGACAACTAAGGGAGCCCATGCCAACCGAGCTTCCTTGGTGTCTTACCGGACATGACATTGAGGTCGGTCATCATGGCCTAACTAGCGCTTTGCTCATATTACAGGTCACTTTGCCCCCTAGACGATCTGACCAGCCTAGTTTTTCAAGCTTGTCAATCTTCTCGAGGGTGTGGCCCTTGGCTTTGTATCATCCCTGGATAATCCCCAAGGCTAGAGGGCTATCTTTGCCCTGGTTGATGGCTGGAGCACGGCCCACCTCGGCCTTTGGCATGGGGGCTGCTCAGTTCTGCTTTTGTAGGGAGAGGGGCTTTGGGACGGCTCACCCCGGCCTCTCGGCACTCAGAGGGCTGCCATTTCCCACCCTAGAATCTTTTGGATCGTTTTTGCCCCCAGATGATCTGCCAAGCTCGATTTTTCCGAGCTTATCGATCTTCTTTAGGGTCCGATCCGTAGACGTGCTATTTAACGGATTGCGAAAACTAGAAACTTACTGAACTGAAAACGCTTCTCTTTTCATTGACTACAACCTTTTTCCATTACAACTCTTTTGAGATCAAAATACAAAATGTAGGACAAGTTTATGGATTTCGCTCATCGGTTTGGTAGTAGCGTTTGCAGTGCTCAGTATTCCAGGGGTACCTGAGTGGTACCTCTTCTTCCGTTTCCAAGTTATACGTGCCTGGCCGGGCTATGCGAGCCACACGATAAGGACCTTACCAGCTCGGTGCTAACTTCCCGGTATTTTGCTCCTCATTAGCTAGGGTGACCTTCCTTAGGACGAGGTCCCCAACGTCAAAAGATCGAGGACGGACACGACGATTATAGTATTGGGCCATCTTCTGTTGATAGGCGACCTAATGAATCTGAGCTCGCTCTCTCCTTTCTTCGAGCAGGTCGAGGTTCAGAGCAAGGCCTGCTTCGTTCTCAAATGGATTAAATGGTCGGGCGGTACGGGGAGAAGGTTTTCTGATCTCCACGGGGATTACAGTTTCCGAACCGAATGTCATTACAAAAGGCGTCTCGCCGGTTGGGGTCCAGGCTGTTGTGTGATAAGCCCATAGCACGGGATACAGGTCTTCCACCCATAACCCCTTTGATTTGTCCAACCTGGTTTTCAAATTTCGCAAGATAGTCCGGTTGGTGACTTCGACTTATCCGTTGGCTTGAGGGTGGCCAGGGAAGGAAAATTTTGTCCTAATCCCCAGCTCGGCACACAGCTCGGCGAACATGTTACTATAGAACTGTTTTCCATTGTCGGAGATGATAGCCCATGGTATGCCAAATCTACAAATCGGGTATTTCTATACAAAGTCTTGAATCCGTTGCTTGGTGATCGTTGCAAGTGGCTCGGCTTCAACCCACTTAGTAAAGTAGTCGATAACGATGACCAGAAATTTTCTCTGGCTAGTTCCAAGGGCGAACGGGCTGAGGAGGTCGATTCTCCATTGGGCGAATGGCCATGGATTGGACATCGGGACCAGCTCGATCAGTAGGGCGTGAGGGTGTACAGCAAATCACTGGCACTTGTCACATATTTTCACGAATTTCCCCACGTCCTCCAGCATCTTCGGCCAGTAATACCCGTTCAGGAGCAACTTCCTAACTAGGGACCTACCCCCCAAGTAATTTCCTCAAATCCCCTCATGGACTTTCCTCATAACATAGTCGGCCTTTTCAGGTCGGAGACACCGGGAATACAGACCGGAGAAGGGTTTCGGTAAAGAACCCCGTCGTTGAGTGCGTATCGCGCTGCCTGGTACCGTATTCTTCGAGAGTGAGCCTGATCATTGGGAAGCGTTCCATCGGTGAGAAAGCTCACTATAGGGTCCATCCAGGTCAACTCGGAATCCAAGGCACATATCATCGCGGTCTCGTCCGAGGAGGTAGTGCTCGGCTCGGCAAGGAACTCAACGGGGACCATCCTTTTGAGTGTGTATTCGACCGTCGAGGCCAGGTTAGCTAGAGCGTCAACGTGCATGTTCTCTTCTTAGGGTATTTGCATGACTTTCACTTTCTCAAAGAGCTTTGTCAAATGTTTTACCCTCTCTAAGTAGGCCACCATGCTTGGGTCCTTTGCGTGGTAATCATCGTTGACTTGCTTGACCATGAGTTGGGAATCGCACATTACTAAGAGGGTTCTTATGTTAAACTCTCGGGCTAATCGAAGCCCAACCAACAACGCTTCATACTCGGCCTTGTTATTTATAGCTCAGAATCCAAGCATGAGGACGTATTCAATCTCTTCTTTATCTGGGGCCACGAGGACCATCCCAGAACCAGAGCTGCTCTGATTGGAGGATCCGTCAGTGAAGAACTATCACGCGTCAAGGCCATGGTCGCCATGGGCTTTACCTAACTAGGTCAAGCTTTCGGCCCGCCCCAGGCTTTCAGATGTCAGCTCGGATTCACCTTGACTAGGAACGTTCTCCTTCTCGGGAAAGGTTAGTTCGGCTATGAAGTCAGCCAGGACTTGTCCCTTGATTGCCGTCCTAGGGCGATACTCGATAAGGAATTAGCCTAGTTCCAGACTATATTTCATTAATCTTCCCGAGACGTCAAGGGAGTGGAGAATTTGCCTCAACGACTGGTCCGTCAATACCACAATGGTATGAGCTTGAAAATACTGGCATAACTTTCTCGATCCGATCAACGGGGCATAGGCCAGTTTCTCGAATTTCGTATACCCCGTTTCGCCAAACCAAAATAGAAAAGATGACAAGATAATTTTGTAGATCCCAGGACATTTTCCCAAACCAAAATAGAACAGAAATAATACAGCGGATTTTAGCGTGAAAAATCCTCCTCAATTGAAGGTAAAAAACCACGGGACCTGTAGGCCGCTTAAATCTTCCACTATAACAAATAATGGGATTACAAATCTTACACTTTGTGGATTACTCAAATAATATACAAAAATATTGTCTTCAATTTGTGGGTAAAAAACTTCACAGATTGGCACTCACTAATATCTTCTCACAAATGGGGTTTCTCTTTCTAACTATCTGTGTATTTTCTTTGCAAATAAGTTATTTTTCTTTTTGGCTCACCTCCTCTATTTATAGAGGAAGATTTGATCAATTTGGCAGTCTAAACACATGCCAAATTGAGCACCGACTTTGACTGCCAACTCTATTTTGTCCAGATTTGGTAAACTGCTTCTTTTTCTTCTTTTTTCATTGGATTCCCTTTTTCTCTTTTTTTTTTTTTTTTTTTTTTTTTTTTTTTTTGTTGCTTTTGTAATTTCTTCAACCTACATTGGGCCCATTTGTTGAAAAAAAAATCACCCCCAATTGAGAGTGATTTACCCAACAGTTATCAACCACACTCCATGATCAGGGCTTCACAATCGAGGTCATCTCGCCAAAAATTTCCAAATTCGAGCACCTTCTCTAAAGACACTCTGCCATGTTTTTTAAGATGACAACCACTGCCGCGTAAACTAAGGGCAGCGATTGAATTGGTCGGAGGTTGATCCTAGTCGTTGGACATGAGGGAGATCTAAATGATATTAATTTGAAAGTTGTCGTGCACACCTCCCAATAGAGAGAAAATTATGAAAAAGTGCATAAACAGTTTCTTATTCCATTTTGTTTTTTTATAGTCAAATTTGAATTAATTTCAAAAGGTCTTGCACAAGCGATACAACATAGAGTGGCTAATCAAAATGTCTGTCACTTCTTAGAATCGATCAACCAAGTATTCCAAGGATCCTCTAGAGATACACTAGGTGATTGCTAAATATTGCATAAGAGATTTTAGCCAATCAACAAAAACCAATTCCCAAAGATTACGAGTAGAAAGGGAATACTAAAACAATTTTAAGTTAATTATAACTAGATTAATAGGAATATGAGCAGTGAGAATTTTTAAATTTACACCAATAACCCCGCAACAAGTGCTCTTTAAAATCTGCATAAAGTAGCCCCTAATATTAGGGGAGGCAACACGATCTCCCAAGTAGGTTCCAAGAAATCCTAATTGCCCCATAGGTACCCATTGATGCAAAGTCGCCGCAAAAATTAGAAAATCAACCAATATTTTTAAAACCGGACCGGATGTCGAATCGGAAAAGTTACCGGGTCACGGGTCACTGGTTCAATCGGTAGATGAATCGCGGTTGAACCGGTGACGTCATAATTATGTCATATATATATATATATATATATATATATATATATATATATAAAAGAAAGAAAATATAAATCTAACCATATAACTATAACTAAATAAATTGAGAGAAAATTGATAATTTTATATGTTTGGAGTAGATGAGTTTCAAAATTTGGTTATAAAATTAATAATGAATTTGATAGCTGAAAAGTGGAAAGGTACTGCAACCATGTGATATTTTTTACTGATATTTTTCAAAAGGGTTGCACAACCATGTGAAAAGGGGTTGGAACTAGAGCCTAGAAACGACAATTGCTGAAAAAGATTTTTGAGCTTCTCCTGCATCACTGATTGATCCTTATCCTCTAAAGGGTTGCTGAAAAAGGTTTTTGGTTACCTACAAAGCAAATGAAGTATTACGCTTACCGGAGACCCGGTCGTACACGTTGGCGGCGGCTTCTCTCTCTGGAAATCGGTAAACAAACCTTTCGAGCTATTCTGTGGTTTGTGGAATCGCCTTCATCGTCTCCGCCGCCTGGAATTTTTTCACATCCTTTACAGAGTCGTAATGGCCGCTATGGTGAAAACCGCCCCGGTTCGACGAAAACCGGACCGGTTCACCGGTTCGCAGTTAAACCGGTTTGAACCGGCCGGTTGAACGGTTTAACCAGGTAAACGGTTTCTAGGGTATTTCTGGACCGAAAATAGAGCCGGTCGACGGTTCAACCGGTTTGACCGGCCGGTCCGGTCCGATTTTTGAATCATTGAAATCAACTGCAAAATGACAGATGGGGGAACGAAAAAGCTCAATCCAAAACAACCACCACCCCGAGTTTAACACGGATGATACAAAACTACAAATTTGTCCACCCAACCCCTACAAGACAAATGGGGCAACTTCAACAGCAAGGAAACCAACCAAGAGTCGAAAGCAAAACCAATAATAGGCTTCTAATAAGCAACAACAAGAATTAAAGATAGAAATAATAACAATTCCAAGAAAGAGTTGTAAAGGTTTCAAGGAAATCATTTCACTTTAGTCTTAACCACAGTGGCGTAAGTTCTGACAAAAATATAATAGGAGTGCAAAGTGAAATTAGGTCAAACTATAGGGGTGCAACATGTAATTAACCTTTTATTTTATTATTGAAAGTGAAAAATGCACAACCAGAAGATCTTAGAAACATATATTTCATTACAACATATAACGATTACCAAGTACAAGCGGGACAAGGTGGAAGTAGTAGAATCAGTACAACGATTCGCTTATTTTAACGTCAACACATTATTTGACAATACGTGCGAACCTATATACACACATATATGTGTGTGTATATATATATAGGGTTCTATCTACTACCACCTACGCCGTAACTTATATAACGCGCGAACTGATCAAATTGAGCCGTCGAGTTCAGCCAGAGGAGCACAAGCACCGACCGGCGGGAAAACAACCACCACCAGACACCGGCATCCAGCACCGCACGAGTCAGAACCATAGATGCATCCGCCGGAGCACGTGACTGAGTTGGCTGCGGCGGTTTTATTTGACGATATGGCATTTCCGCCACCGTTATAGGCATCGATGTCGGTGGTGGATCCAATTTTCCGGTGGATGGAGGCTGAGACAGCCGGAGCAACGGAGGCTGCAACCAACACCATTGCCACCACCAGGAAACATTGAACCCTAATATGGATCTTGCTCTCCATCTCTCTCTCTAGATCTCTAGATCTCTCTCTTTTATTTGTATAATTAATCTCTCCTTAATCCCCCATTTTATAGCTGCGGAGCATGAATAAATTAATGCATAATCAATATTTTATGAGGCAATCATTTGAGGATTGAAAGTAAAATAATGAATATCCTATAATATTAACTGCTTCATTTATTAATGGCATGTTTTAGATTTGTATTATCTCTATGATGTACACTTAATTTATAATTTAATGAGATTAAACTGTGTAAATTTGTTTTCTACTAAGGAAATTTTCAAAGGCTGAATTTTGAATTTAAGTACAAAAAAATATTTTTAAAGTTCATTTTGTAAGGGTTAATGGCACTTTGTATCCTTATAATTTGATCAAATTACACTTTACACTCATGTAGTTTTGTGGTCCATATTAAAGTGTAAAAGTTACATATTCCGATAAAGTTAATGGTCAAATTTCAAAAAATTAAAATTAATAAAATATTTAATATTAATTGACATTTATATCATTGGAGTAGACAATATATATTTGCCCTTTGTTTTTGTTTTTTTTCTTCATTCCCCGGGTCGGGTTAGTAAAAGGATAATTTAATTTGTTATTTTGCAAAAAAAAAAAAAAAAAATTTTTTTTTTTTTTTTGCTGAACAAGCTTTTATATATCAAAATTAGGGGAAGCGTCTCTCTTAGCACACGTCAAGAATTTGAGATGTAGCATGCAGGACTCCACGTACGACCTATTACCACACGTAAAGCCTATTACAAACACAAATAGAACCAAGCCAACACAACACACAGGGTATCTTGCCAAGTATAAGCACACCAACTGTAAGACCCTGATTTTTTTTTTATTTAAGTCGTATTTTAAATGTTTAGAAAATAACGGGGTAAGTGGTGTAATTTATTATTTGATTTAAAAAGTTTTGGGGTCAATTTGTAAATTTAGAAAATATTCAATCCAAAATTGGCATTTAACTTTTGAATTAAAAAATTTTGGGGTGGAATTTCAATTTAAGAAAGTATTAAATGTAAAAATTGAACCGAAAATGAGATTTTAAGAAAATTGGGGGAGGAAAGGGTATTTTGATTAAAAGAATTTTTATAAAATATATATATATATATATATATATATATATATATATATATATATATATATATATATATATATATCGTGCGTGTGCCGTGAAAATCAGTCGGAGACAAGGGAATCGGGAAATGGGCGACGTGGCGTGAAGAGATCAAAACCCATACACGCATATATATATGTACATGCATGTAATTCATTAGGGGAGCACCTCAAAAGAAGAAATCAGAAAACCAAGAGAGAGAGGAGAAGGTTCGGGATGGTGGGTTCAGATCGTTGTCATTGCTCTGGCGTAGGTGCTGTGTGTGTGTCGTCGCCGTCGATCAACTGGAGATCGACAGCGTGTGTGAGGGTGTTTCGTTGTGTGTGAGTGATCAGCTAAGGGTGTGTGTGCGTGCCGGTGGATTCCAAACAGAAACAGAGAAGAGAGAGAGAAAGGTTCGCCGGGAATGGGGTGTAGTCCGGCGTGGGTGGTAGCCCTGATCAAATTATGGGTATGTGATCGCCGTCGTTTAGTGAGTGGATGCATGCCGTTCGCCGTCGTGGATGTAGGGGGGTGATCGAAGTTGGCTGGTCGGGAAAGTTAGAGAGAGAGAAGGTGGGTATCGGTTTTGGGTGTGTGTTCCGTTCGGCGTTGTAGGTGTTCCGTCTCCGTGGATGTGTGGCGTGATCGGAGCAAGGTCGGTCGGCGGCGAGTCCCAGAGCAGAAACAGAAAACGAAGTGAGAGAGAGGGAGTCGTCGGTGATGTCGTCATCCGGCGGGGAGTTCGTTCAATCGATGGTGACTGTGGGGGGTGCGTGTGTTCAGCGTTTGGGGTGTGTGTGTAATCTGTGACGGTGTGCTCGTGATCGGAGTAGGTCGGTCGGTCGGCGGCTGGTTCAAACAGAAGCCGAAAGAGAGAAGAGAAAAAGAAGAAGGAAATGGGAAAAAAAAATGGAAAATTTGCAGAAACCACCCCAGAAAAATCAAAAACCCATCTCGTGGCTACCAAACGATTCGGAAACAGGTGAAATTTCAATCGATTGGTAATTGTCGTTAAATTAAATTTATTTAGCGTCACAATTCCTATAATTGTAGCAATTTCACAACGGTTAATTTTAACAACGTTTTTTTCGTTAAGTTAAGTGTAATTTATTAAATAAAATTCTAGCATCACAGTTTTATAACCGGGATAATAAATTGGGACCGTTCACGTGAATAATGCTATACAGTAATTAGTAGTGGAGTGAAATTAATTGAATAACAATTTTTACAAATAAAATGTGGGGAATAAGAAAACACGGAACTTAGGGTCTGCATTGTGTGGTTAGGTTATTTTTTTACATAAAATATTAATTTAGGCCCTGTCATTATTAGATTCTCAGGCACTGGAGAATCGGTAGGGATTAGGCGGTCAAAATCTTCGAAAACGGATAATCAGGTGAGTGTACTGTCTTCTTACCAAACTATTTTTATATCTATATATGATAGAAAATGGTTGTATTTACATTAGATGCTTTTAAAATTTCGTGGATCAAGCAGGTTTTGGGTGAGTTGGTAAAATAGATTTTCGTGATATTGCGATGGTTCGCAAAAGGAAGGTGAAAATGGTTTTTCGTTGGATTTGGTGGTTTTAAAAGAGGGTGAAAAATATCTGTTTTTTCTAAATATGTCTGGTTTTCAAAAAAATAAAGAGTGAAAAAGTGGTTTTAGTAAAATCAAACGTTTTCTTTTTAAAAAAAAAATGAGAAATATGATTTTCGGATAAAAAGTCAGTTTTTGGAAACGAGAGGTGGATGTGTGATCTGACGATGTTGATTAAACGATATCATTACGTTGTGATTTGATGATGTTGTTATTAATTTGACAATGTTGTTGTGGTTTATATTCTCCCCATAAGGGGTGCAGATTTTTAGACGATATTGATGATTTGAATGATGCTATAGTTTTCTCCCCATAAGGGGTGTGGTTTCTCCCCGAAAGGAGTGTGGATTATATTTCTCCCTGCAAGGGGTGTGGATTCTTCCCATGGGATGTGGGTATTTCTCCCCGTAAGGGATGTGGATTATATTTCTCCCCAAAAAGGGTGTGGATATTTCGTAGGAAGGCATTCCTATGGATGTTACGGTACCGTTGCAACTCCCGATCGTAAGGTTAAAACGATCATTAGGGCTGGCCAGTGTATGTGTTTGAGTTGTATGCTTAAAAAGTGTATTTGAGATGTGTGCTTAAGATGTGGTGTTTTATATATATTGGTTGATTTGATATTTATTATCATGGTGATTAGTATGATCTTTATATTAGTTGGATTTGAATGGAACTTAATTCTGTCGCACTATTTTCCCTACTTTTATATTGGAGATTTTACGAGTTATGTTGTATTTAAATACTCTCGCTTGATCCCATTTAGATGTTGTAGAATAAATTTTATTATTAAAAATATTCTTACTAAGAAGATAGTACATTCACAGGTGAAATAGTTAGGAGTCGGTCGGTCCCCTACTGGCGCTAGATAGAGTCATGCGGGTCACGCGAAGGAGTCTTTGAGACGAGATATCAGAGATAAAATCTTAGTGTGGTTCAGGGGATTTGTTTGATTGTTTTTATATTCGGGATGGTGTATCCCTATCAGATGAGATTATTATTTGTGTTGTATAAATTTACAATATTGTTTATTGACGTATTGAGGTTGGCTAGTCAGTTGGGCGGTGTCATGTCTATGTCACGCCGGTCCCATATGAAGGGTGTCCGGGGTGGGGTGTGACACCAACGTTCGGCATGTTGGGCCCCATGGGCTAAGTTCAAAAGGTATTGAACCAATGAGTTGCGTGGGGCGTTAAAAATGGTATTAGAGCCAACCTCTGATTCGAAAACGCTACTGTGGTGGTGTTAATAGAAGAATAGAGGCTCCAGAGAGGGCTAGATGCCCTGGAGTAGGTACTATGTGTTTGCTTTATGGGTTGCTCTGTGTCCGTTTATGAGTTGCTATCTATATATACCACCAACCAGCGTGATAAACTGGGCCAACGTGACGAGAACGTCGTGTCGTTGAGTGGGAGATATTGTGAGATACTACATCGGAAGTATTAGAAAATATTTTGTGATATATAGAGTACCATGTAGGCTACTATTTGGGCGACGTAGACTCAGTCCAAAAGGCAATGGGCCTAGATTAAATACCTTGTGTCCGTTTATGGGCTGCTCTAGGTCTTCTATATGGGCTACAATCTATACCATCCCAATCAAGGGGATGAACTGAGCTAATGCGATGATGACGTTGTGTTGTTGAATTGGGGATATTATGAGATCCAATATTAGAAAAGATTTTATGATATATAAAGTACCATGTAAACTATTACTAGTAAGCATTAATTTTGGACTACGTCTACTTAGTTCAAAAGGTATTGGGCCATTGAACTATATGTAATCTTACATCTAATTTGAGGGCAATTTTAAGGGGAAAAAAGTTTTTGAATATAAGTTTTAGGTATAAAACCCTTTTAGACAAGGTATTTACCATCAAAATTAAAAAGAATACTCAAAAGGTGTTAATCTGGTTGACAAGGAGAGGTATTTCTTTATTTTGTCAATCAGGGTTCAATTCTCCTGAGAACACTCTGAGAATTTAATCTTGAATGCATCAGGCCGATGTGGGGTAGTACATCTTTAAGATCGCATCGGTGAGATAATTAGTTGAAATGCGCGTAAACTGTCCCGGACACACTTTACTGTTAAAAAAAAAAGCAAGGCAAGGTGACAACCCAACTTGTTGATTGACCAATTAAATTAATTTTCTTAACACGAAAGCCAGAATAATTTATGTGCATTATTGTAATTTTTTTCAACTTGTTGATTGACCAATTAAATTAATTATCTTAACACGAAAGCCGGAATAATTTATGTGCATTATTGTAAATTGTTTTTCATATTTATTGCAGTAAGGAAAAATATAAGAAAATAATTAAATTAAATTTTTAAGTTGTTAACATTTTGTATTTTAGACGAATAAAAATACCTAATAATGAAGAATATTATTAAATAAGCGACTTCATTGTAAATATTTCAACATACATGGGACATTGTGAAACTTTCGCTAGAAAAACATGTTATGGAATGCAAGTGGTCTACAAAATCAAAACTCACTCCGATGGATTGATTGAGCGCTACAAGGCGTGCTTGGTTTCAAGAGGATTAAATCCAATTATCAAATAAGATAAGTGTATTGAGATAATGCCAAAGTAGTAGTCACATTTAGTCAAATTAATGGACGTAGCTAATTCAATTTCAAGTATATAAACCAATTTCCAAATAAGTAATAGCAATAAATTTCAACACGTAGAAAATAGAACGAAACGTAATTATAATGAATATGAACCACTAACAAACAAGCTTCCCCGGAGTTGAAAATTCTCAGGAAATTGAATTGCAATTTGGAAATAAGAAAATGCAATTAATTTTGCCTCAATAGTCCTCAGTGTTCCTCTCTCAAAATAGAGGAATTCTCACAAAAATTCTAAGTTGTTTTTACACATTCAATTTTTGGAATTTTGTGTCTAAATAAACTATCAATTATATACTTATTTTTTTCAATTAAATTTGTGCAATGATAGTCATATTTATAGAGTTTAGGACTGTTGTGGTTGTTGCACCTAATCTATCTTGAATGATGTTTTGAGAATAAGAACTGATAAGAACTGGAATATGAAGGTTGCGAAAGTATTTTTAGGACCTAGACCAAAGTTGTAAGCCAACAAAATGACCTTATGTAGAACAAATCAAAGCTGAATGGCATAGGTCATGAAATTTAGGGAGTTTGAAAAAAAAAAACAAGAAAAGTTTAACTTAAAAAATTAAGGAATTTTTAATTAGACACCCATTTTTATATTAGAAATTAGAATGGCCCCAATAGTCAAGCCCAAACAAGGATAACCCAATCAATTAGTTATATTTGGAGAAAACCCCAAGAATACACTACACAGTTTTCACACGCAGTTGGAAAAAATTACAACTTTCATGTATTTTTGGAAACAATATCAAGTTAAACAAGGAAATAGCAACCAAATCCATTCATTCAAAGCTGCAAAAATGGAAAAAATTGTGTTGATTATACTTTATATTCCTTTTTCTTCATGCCCTAAATTGCAAAGAAATAAAGTGGGTAACCCTAGATTTACCAATTTTCGATTCAACCATTGCGGCGACCAACAAGTCTTCGATTTCTGCAGCGGCGAACAAGATTCTTCCATTTTTGCAGCGGCGAACAAGACGATCATAAACACAGACGATAAGGTATTGCTCTCTCTCTCTCTCTCCCCTTGATTGTTTTTCATTTTTACATGATGTTTATCATCTGGGTATTGCTCTCCCCTTGATTGCTCTTCATTTTTACATGATGTTTATCATCTAGGTATTGCTAATTTCAATTTTGTTTTGCAAATTGGTGATTCTCGAGATGTTTTGTTAAGTTTGAAACAACATTTTCCATATTACGCTTTGTTACATTCATGAGATCCAAGAATGAAAGATGCTATGAAGTTTAAAAAAATAAAATTGGAAAAGAGAAAGAAGATGAAGAAATCAAAAGAAATTAGCTTCTTTGTAGATTGCAAAATATTCCCCTTAAAATGCAATAATAATGGAGACCTCAATGAACTTTACCTTCCACCACATGTATGCATAACCCATGGCTCCCATGGAAGCAGTTGGAACTACAAGAGAAGTTAAATTACCTGAAAGGAAGCATGAAAACTTCATTCATATACAATTACGATAAAAATAGTCCATTGATGTACAGAATTACATGATTGAATATTACTGTACAATTATAATTGGGTTGAATTTTTGTTTTTACAGAATTACATGATTGAATATTACTGTACAATTATAATTGGGTTAAATATTACTGTACAATTATAATTGAGTTGAATATTTATTGTATAGATATAATTAGTTGAATTTTGGGTGTACAACATGCAATGTTTGAGCAACCATTTCATAGTTGAATATTACTGAACAGTTATAATTGGGTTAAATATTATTGTACAGTTATAATTGGGTTGAATATTTAATGTACAACCTTTCATGTTTGAGTATTACAGTACAGTTATATTTGGTTGAATATTTTATATACAGTTATAATTGTTTGAACAACCGAGATGCCTGTTGGAGAGAGTAGCGAAAATGCAGCTGGAACTAATACTGACTACTATAGCGAAAATACAGGGAGTGACGAAGATGACACCATTTATTAGATTAGCATTCTATTTCTTGCGGCAATAGTTTCATTGTTGATGTTTTTGTTGTTGAAATGGTTAATGTGTAGTAAAAATTACACAATTAAAGTCATGTTTTTGAATTTCGATCTTGTTCCATCTCGTTGGTGATTATTGGTTTGCTAGGATTGTTAATGTGTAGTAAAAATAATATATTGAAATCGTGTTCTTGTATTTCCTTTTTGGTTCCATCTCGTTAGTGATATTTGGGTTGGTACGATTTTTAATGTATAGCAAAATTCACAAACTGGGTCTTAGATTTTATGAATTTCTCTCCCCTCTTTTCACTGTTGATTATTTTGTTGTTGAGATGGTTAATGTATAGTAAAAATTACCCAATTAAAGTCATGTTTTTGAATTTCGATCTGGTTCCATCTCGTTGGTGATTTTTGGATTTGCTAGGATTGTTAATGTGTAGCAAAAATCATATATTGAAATCGTGTTCTTGTATTTTCCTTTGGTTCCATCTAATTGGTGATATTTGGGTTGGTACGATTTTTAATATGTAGCACAAAATGGGTCTTGGATTTTATGAATTTCCCTTCCCTCTTTTCACTATTGATTATTTTGTTGTTGAGATAGTTAATGTGTAGTAAAAATTACACAATTGAAGTCATGTTTTTGAATTTCGATCTGGTTCCATCTCGTTGGTGATTTTTGGATTTGTGGGGATTGTTAATGTGTAGCAAAAATCATATATTGAAATTGTGTTCTTGTATTTTCCTTTGGTTCCATCCAATTGGTGATGTTTGGGTTGGTACGATTTCTAATGTGTAGCAAAATTCACAAAATGGGTCTTGGATTTTATGAATTTTCCTTTCCCCTCTTTTCACTGTTGATTATTTTTGTTGTTGAGATGGTTAATGTGCAATAAAAATTACATAATTGAAGTTGTGTTTTTGAATTTCAATCTGGTTCCATCTCGTTGGTGATTTCTAGATTTGCTATGATTGTTAATGTGTAGCAAAAATCATATATTGAAATCATGTTCTTGTATTTTCTTTTGGTTCCATCCAATTGGTGATATTTGGGTTAGTAAGATTTTTAATGTGTAGCAAAAATCACAAACTGGATCTTGAATTTTATGAATTTCCCTCTCCCCTCTTTTCATTGTTGATGTCTTTGTTGTTGAAATGACTAACAGATTCAGTGGTTACATAGCTGATGATTTAAAATCTAGCTACATGCAAAATCATATGTTGTTGCTCATCTTCATGAGATTAGGGTGTTAATCTTGATTAAGAAGCATTAGTTGGATCAAGTAGTAGATCAAGTGAACCAAAAAAATGACCTTTTTTAGCTTATGAGCGGTTAGGAGTGAAAATCTAAAACCTACCAAAAAAAGTGAAATTTCAAAAATTAATTGTGAAAACTGTTAACAAGCAATACACACACGGGAATTACTCATGAACCACATTCATCATTAAATTACACATGTCAAATAAATTTAGAAATAAGTAAACCATTAAATCAAAATAATATAACAAAGTTGGAATTAATGATCTAGCTATATTTTTTGTTCTTAAGAACTGAAAAAAAGAAATAAAAGATTTTGTCGACGGACTCATCGCACTCAACTGCTATGCGCATAAAATTTATCAAAAGCCCAACTACCATGTTTGTCATTTATTATATCCTTGATAACATCCGCCATTTCCACAGTTGCTACTTTGGCATTGCTTACACACTTGACGTACGCTCGTTGCCCAAGGACGAACTGTCTCATTATATATGTAACAATTACCCCATATTGATCACGACATTTTTCGTCAACGAATGCCTTAAAGAAAGGCCAAAGCAGTGTGGACAACATAATATCAATGTGGGAAGGACGAAACTTCAATTTTCCCCCATTAAATCATTGAAGCTACGTAGATTGCATCTATATTGTTTATCTCTTGCTTGCTTGTGCGAGACTGGATCATTGTCGAATCCACCGTCCATTACCTGAGTAACAATTACGATGCCATACAAAAGTCCACTTCTAAACATTAACAATGTAGAGGAAGTAGAGGATAATTAAAAGCAAGATGTTAGGTATGTTTTATTACTAGACAATAACTATTTCAACAACCAAAAACATAAAACAATGAAAATGAATAACACGGAAATTCAAACTATGGATTCAACATCGATTTTTGCTACACATTAACTGACTATCGATTCTTGCATCATTGTAACGATTTGATCAACCCCCCAACATCAATAATGAAAAGTAAAAGCAAGTTAATCCAAAATAAGACTTCGATTGTTGATTTTTGCTACACATAAAAAATCTCAATAAATATAACATTAGTAAGAAAATAAGAACAATATTGACATTCAACATGGAAAAGTTGAATATTTACTACACAGTTATAATTTCTTTAATATTTACTGTACAGTTAATTAATATATGAAAATTAAAAACCCCTAATTAATATAAAAATTATAGAAATAAATATATAAATTTCTAATTCCCTTAATTAATATATGAAAATTATAGAAAGAATTATAGAAATTTCTAATTCCTCCTAATCAATATACAAAAATTATAGAAATTTCTAATTTTTCCTAATTAACATATTGAAATTATAGAAATAGTTACAGAAAATTCTAATACCCCTAATTGACAAACAAAATTCTAGAAATAATTATAGAAAATTCTAATTTCCTGTAATTAGAAATAATTCCCACTAATTAACATATGGAAATAATAGAAATAGTTCCCCCTAATTAATATACAAAAGTTATAAGAATAATTATAGAAATTTCTAATTCCTCCTAATTAGAAATAATTCACACTAATTAATATATAAAAATTATAGAAATAGTAATTAAATTTCGTCTCTCTTTCACCTTCTAAAAGAATCGGCTAAAGCATAAATAAAAATCACACACCAGCTAAAATCATTATCTATAACTCTCTATAACACATAGCTTCCTTTCTGAAAGTAACCCTACATCAGCCTCTGTCTCACTTACTGTCAGTCGGGTGTTCTCTAACGATAATTTTCAGTTCATTTTGCGTATGCCATGACAATAAATAAATCACAGGAATAATCTCTGAAATTTGTTAGAGTTAATTTAATTACACCAGTTTTTATTCAAGGCTAATTATATATTATTTTATCAAGATGCACATCATTTGATCGATTAAATGTACTTCTCCTTGAAAACTAGTCTCTGTCTACAATGAACATTGTTTACCCAATTTTTTTAAATAGCTATAATACGGATGAGATTGTTTAGAATTTTAGCTATTTACACTTTTTAACATTTAAGTTATTTACATTTATTATTTTATATATTTTGAAATAGCTATTATACAAATGAGATTGTTTAGACTTTTAGGTGTTTACACTTTATCCCTTTAAGTTATTTATATTTATTATCTTTTATATTTTTAAAATAACAAATAAAATCTCTATGTGTCCAAAAACGTCTCCACGACGTCTCCTAAAGTGTCCAAGACTGTATCTTTAAATTTGAATTTTAAGATTTCATCATTAATATTTGTATGTAAGAAATAAATTATGTGAAACACTATTATATATTAAAGAAGATAATGCATTATTCTCAAATGATATTTTTTGTTGTTCAGTCCATTGATCTTTTTGTATCATTGCCTAAATATTAAAGTTAATATTTTCAAATTAAAGTTGTCATTTTCCATCTGTGTTTTCAAGTACGGGTTATACGCAGGAAAGTTTATTAATAAATTAAGATGACTTTTTTTAAATGTTTTTTTATCGAATTTTTTTTATGAAGGTTTGAGATTGATTTGTTAAAATGTATGAATGAGATTGGATTATGGAATTCTGTGAGAGGCCTAAAAAATTTGCTCCCACACTTGCAAAACAGTTGAATTTAATTATATTTTGTACCTTTTAAATTTATACTTTATTAGCTAATTTTTTATTATTTATTATTTTTGAACCTAATAAATTTGAAATCAATGTAATGTCTTTAGGCGCAGGGAATCCCTAGTACAACAATTTTTGTTTATATCTATAAATAAATATAATTACACTTTCTTCTGCTATGATTTGGTCGAATTGTACTTTACAACCCTATAATTTTTATGGTATCACTTACCTCTTGTGGTTCAAAGTAAATGATTATACTTTTCATTAAAGTTAACGGTCAAATCTCAAAAAGTCAAAATTAATAAATTACGTAATATTAATTAACATCTATACCCCAAGTCAAGTCGAGTCGGATAATATTCGGTTGTCTTATTTATGTTTTTCTCCTTCCCTTTGTTCCTATAGGTCGAGTTAAATCGATCGGGCATAGAGGTAAATTTGTTATTTTACGCAATATTGTGAAATATTTGACAGTCACACTTAAGTCTGAACAACAGAAGGAGTAAGTAATGACAAAAACAGAGGTATAAAATATTCAAACCACGTGACAACAAAATGTAATTAATCCTAGAATAATGTGTTAATTACTACTATCCATATGAGCCCACCAAATTAGAATTTTTGTCAATAAAATTCAAGACTAAAAATTTAACTAATTTCAATTAGATTACCTGTCTTTGCAAAAGTAACAACTAGATTATCTATCGTCTGAAATATAATATTATGACCTTTTCCTAAATAATTTTTTTTTTAATGGTCTATTAATATGTCATCATCATTTTTTAAAATAAATTTATCCTTATTAAGTCAATGAAGAGAAAAGTTACCTTTTTAAGTTTACCTGTGTAGGGTGATCATGGATCGTTCTCAACTCCAAAAATTAGCTCAAGAAGTGAGATTTTTCTTTATATTTATAACCTCACTACCGTCCCATTCCATATCTGATGTGAGATAAACTCAACAAAAAATCATACCATTGCTTGAATTTTATTTTCCTTATGTATCTTGTCTCATGTTACTGCAAATTTTTTTATAACTCGATAACTAGAGAAAAAATCAATTAAACATAACTAAATAAGAGGAAAATGATTTGTGCAACCTACTGTTTTCCCTGACGAAAACCATGCAAAATAATAGACATTGTTGGGTTTAAAGCTCTTCGAGTAGCATAGCATCCTAGTATGCATTTGGCTACTCATTTTACTTATGGCTACATGCAATTGATGGTGGAATGTTTGCTCACGGAGATCTTGAATTCTTTTATGTGCAATATTGAATGGGTAAGAAGCCAATCTAACGGTCTACGCTTTCGGCGCTTTAGGTATTTTAGTTGTGCTTGCTCTTCTTAACCCTAGCCTAACTGCTACCTTAGGTGGTCATTTATGATTGGCTTAACCGCAGATTGTTAGAAAAATGGGAGGGATGAAGATAAAGATATGGAGAAGGACGAACATGGCATTGGGTGGGCACTGTTACAGAGGGGAGCGGTGAAGTTAACTGTTTCGGACTTACGATGGTGATTTTTCAAATACATTAAGTGCATATAAAGCAAACTGTGATAATCGAAATCAAAATCTTCAGAAAGAAAATATTTCCATAAGAATTTTTTTTAAAAAAATCTCTCAACAATCAAAGAAACTTAGAGAGAGGGAGAATGTAGAGATGGGGGTAGTGGAGTATATATAGAGGGAGGGAGGATATCATGTCTCAATGTATGACGACTACGTGAGACAGAGAACATGGAGTACGGGAGAGCAAACCTATATAAGAGAGAGAACTAAATCCCGAGCTTGAGGGTGATCAAACCAGATCCGTTGTCGTCTAACATCACCGACCAGATCCGACCTTCAGAATCCTCCTTGATGATTGTCAATCACCTTCAAAGCTCCGCCAACCTCTTAGCTACTAGAGATGGCAAAGGTTCAATTTTGGTTCGGTTTCACTAGAAACCAAAACCAAAACCGTTGGCATATACCAAACCCAAAACCAAAACTGTTGGTTTTTTATAAATGGTTTTAAAACTGAATCGTTTAATTTTACATAAAACCAAAACCTCAAAACCGTTTAAGATTTTTAAGTTTTATAAAAAAAAAACAAAATTGAAACCATGAATCGTTATATATAAACAAAAACGTAACTAAAATATAAAACATAAATTCTAAAAAACCAAACGAAACCATAAAACTATTAATTGTTACAATTGTTGATGCATAAAACTGGTACACACATCAAGTATAGTCCAGTCGGATGATAAGTGGGTCCTCTTACTGAGGTGGAGTCGTCGGTTGAAAATTCTCCACATGAGTTGTGCTGGGTCTTGGGAGGACTGGCCTGCTGTGTCCAAAGTCCTGCTCTTCAAGGAGTGTACCTGCAGAAGGCTCAGACCGGAATTTGTCCCGGTCAAGCCTCTCCAGCGTGGTAATCAATGCTCAGAGAGAAAAGGTACAGTAATGTAGCAAGCAAACAAATGAACTCGATCGTAATGTAAAGCGTATTCAAACGTACCTTGGGCTTGCACAACTCCTAATATATATAGGAGTTTGAAATGATTAGTCGGGCCTAAACAAAGTTAATTAGTTGAAACTCTGTGTTTAGCCGATAATTCGGGGCGTTTAAGAGATAATCGGTGGGCTTGGGCTTTTGGGCCCATTTGGCGAAGTCTACAGGCCTTTGTCAGGCCTGCAGTAGTGAGCTGGTGGAGGAGAGTGGAGATCCATGGAGTCTCGGAGAAGAAACGAGCCGGAAGAGGGAGCTGGTCAAGATGAACGGCTGAGTCCTTGAAATTGATGGCTCAGGGCACGGCGCAGAGCTCAAAGCGGCACATCACTGTGGGGCTCCTCGCTCCCCCCTAGATGTAAGTGAGATTCCAGAGAGGAGCCGTGGTCCGTGTTTGATCTAGCGTGGCGTTGGTGGATTTCGGAATGCGTCCCTGTTACTACGCCGATGGACATGTGGCTGGGTCCCAAGTGCTGACTCAGAGGTGCCAAAAATACCCTCATTAGCTGCCTCCTAGCCTTGTGTGGGGAAGGAAGTGAGACGGTCAAAGATATCAATTCCAGCCTTAAACTGGCATCCTGGAGACTTCGAAGCGTGAGAAACACATCTGATCAACATTTTTCCAAGAGTTAATTTTTTCTTGAGGAGCTTATCCGAAATAGACCTCCATACGGTCGGGGTCCAGGGTCATGTAGCACGGCAGGGGGACCCCAAATTTCTTCGATTTTCAGGACGACAACTTTTCAAGGGTTAACTTTTTCTGGGAAGCGAATTTGAAATAGGCTCTCATACAGCCGGGGTTCGGGGTTCGGGGTCCGGGGTCAGGTAGCACGGTAGGGCGGCCCCGATTTTTTTTATTTTCAGGGCGACATACGTTCACGTGAATAACCCCTAATCACGGACTGGCCTTCACCGCAAAAAAAATTGAGGCAAATCCCATGGGAGTGCACGCCGCGGATGGGCAAGAGGGAGAGGAATTGCGCCCCCCATTCAAAATTTAAGGGGGCAAAGTTGCCCCCCTAAAAAAAGAAAAACAAAAAAAGGGAGGAGGGGGGCTGCCCCCCTCCCCCTCATGCTGGCCCCCTTAGCCAGCATGAAGGAGAGGGCTTAATTTTTTATTTTTTATTTTCTATATGGGGGGAGGGTAGCGTCTTCCCCCCTCTCCCCTCAAATTTTTTATTTTCTGCAACGCCCTCTTCTCCCTTAACTTTTTTTTTTTGGACTCCCCCACCCCCCTTATATATATATATATATATATTCGTACTCATGAATTTTTTTAGGGGAGAATTTGCGATAGATCCCCATCTGCGCCCAGCCGACCTGAGACAGCACGGCAGGAAGGGAGGAGCAAGATAAGATGACACCAGTCCAAGAAGATGTGGTGAAATTTCTAGATGACACTTCTGGACGACGTTCTTGGAGACGGTCATCACTGGACCTTGCCGGCTGGAAATAGCACGGCAGAGCAATGCGCGTCAAACCTGATAGTTTCGGTTACGAGGCACTGAGGTTGAACTTTCAGACGGTGCCACGCACAAGGACGCCAAGGCAGACAGTACTGACGAGAGGGCCCCTGAGGAGGGTGAGATTGACACCAGTACTTCTCCTCGCATGGACGCCCCTCACAACGAGGGCGAAAAGGACTAAGCTCGGACCATCGCTTTTTCAGGACTTAGGATTTTATAAACTCCTTTTCGCTTATTCCTATTTTTCTGCGCGCGAGCATGTAAACTTTTGAGCGGCATAGACAGGGTACTTCAGAGTCTACTTCTTTCTCTCGACGTTTTTTCCAATGTGCTTTTCGCTTGGTTCTGTTTTCAGAGTTTGTAAAATTTTGAAAATTTCTCATCTTTGACCAAGACCATGGACCACTAGCCCCCTAGACCAGGACACGAGTTGATTGTAAGAAAATCGTGTAGTGGACTTAGGAGGAGGGTTTCCTAGGGTACCTGATCTTCTTGGTCCACAAGGGCGCAACGCGGTGGTTGGACCCCTGTGGCTGGTCATTAGGGAGTTTATAGTAATTAGGCTCATTCAAGAACCCTTTCAGGTTATCTCCATTGAGTCTGTGTAGGAGCACATTCCCTTTTAAAACGCCGGACTTATAGTCGGCTGGTGGGGGAGATACTTGGTTGCAGGCCCTCAGACCCAATCAATGTCTTGCCCTTGGTGGATGACCTTGGTCTATCCCCGGGTACAGACTATTGACTTCCGGAGAGGTTCTGGTTGTCAGCCTTGACGCTGAGCGCCGGGATAAGACTTGTGGAGAGTTATTTGCGATGTCGAGAGTCGGGATGTTGGGTGGAGAATTATCCGCAACTCAGGTGGTCAGAATGCAATTGTGGAGAATCACTCGCGACGTCGAGAGCTGAGATACGGCTTAGGTGGTCGAAATGAAACCATGGAGAATCACTCGTGACACCGAGAGCCGGGATGCGACTCAAAGGGTCGAAATGTAATCGTGAAGAATCACTTACGACACCGAGAGTAGGGATGCAACTCAAGGGGTCGGAATGTCGTTTACCGGAGAGAACACAAGGCACGTTGCACAAAACACTGTAGACACGGCATTTTGACCGCTTCGCAAAAAATTATACTTTATTTTATAGTTACCTTTATTTTATTTTCCTATTTATTTTGTTTTGATTGTACCGTATTTGTGCGGTATAATACTGCTAAATTAAGCTTTATTAATCTCTTAAGTAAATTAAATATTAGTAATTGATTTATTTATTTATTTATTATTATTTTTTTTGTAGATTTTTCGAAGTAGAATAAAAACGCGTTAATTCGGAACAAAATGGACAAGAAACAGACGAGAACGAGAGAGGCCTGGACCGAACGGGGGTGGGGGGGCTGCACAAAGGTCGCACGTGCGGCCAGCAGGGGTGCCCCCCCTTTTGTTTGGGTGCACCGATTTCGGTGCACCCAAAAGGGGGTGGGTGCACCGAATTTCGGTGCACCCACCCCCTTTTTCCTTTTTCCTTTTTCCTACCTTTTCCCTGCGTTTTGTCGGAGGTTTGCGATCGAAAATTTCCTATAAATAGAAGAAGCCTCACAACACAATGGGGGGGGGATTTTTGGGGAGAATTTTTTTGGAGAGGAATTTTTTTGTAAGGGATAGGTGAAATCTGGAGAGAAATTTTGAAGAAAATAATATTATTTTCATTTTATTGTAATTTTGAAGAAGAAAAAATCTCCAAGAAGGTGGTAAATTTTCATCTGTTGTAAATCTTACTCTTATTTTTAAATAAGTTACCGTCTTTGGACTTAATTGGAAAATTCTAATTGGACTTAATCGGATAAGGTACCGTCTTTGGACGGGCGTCTTGGGGTGCTTGACACCTTCCCCGAGCGTAACTGACCCCCGAACTCTTTAAACGAATCTTTGGTCAGACCATGTTATTTTTGGAGTCAAATTTTACTTAAGCCATTTTTTAAAATTATTTTCAAAAGAGAAAAATATGGTGACTTAGCACATCATTTAAACCCAATGCTAGGTGGCGACTCCTTTTTCTAAAACAGGCTTAAGTATATTTTAATGAGAAAATCGACGTTTTTAAAAACCCTTCTCATTTTACCAGCGCCAAGCATATGTAATATATATATTATTTTTTTTTATTTTCTCTGAAAAATCGGGGCGCGTTCAGCTGGCGACTCCGCTGGGGACCCACAGAGGGTCGAGCCCAATATGTCTGAATAAGTCCAACTAATCTAAAATCCGAATGTTAAATTTTATTTTATTTTTTCCCTCAATTCAGTAAATAAGTTGTGATTTTTTTTATATCATTTATTTTTTATTTTATATATATATTTTCTCTTTTCCTTATTTCCTCTCAGGCTCTTATATCATTGTAAATCCTTTGACAAAAGCAAAACTGTCTTGTATCCATATTATCCCCTCAGGATTCTATGATACAAGACGAGAAATGGATTTTTTGTACTTGATGGATTTATGACGTCTTGGGAAGTCCTAAAAAAAAAAAAAAAAAAAAAAAAGAAAAAGAAAAAGGGGAAGCACACCAAACAAGTTCAAAGTTTTCAATATCGATAGGGAACGACAAAAAAAAAAAGATTTTTTATGTACCATCATTTGTTTTAATTGGTCGTTATCGAAATTGAAATCTTCGAACTAGAATGGGCATCGAGACCACCTAAGACCCACGTGAACTAATAAAAGGATTTTTGTTGTAGAAAGGGGCAAGACAAAGAAAATTAGTCCCAGAAAAGCAAATCCAGTTCCCCCCTTTCGAAGTCTGATCTTTACACGCAGTCGAGCACAGACTCATTCCAGGATGACATCAGAAAACAATCCCGAATCTCCCCGAACTACCCGAACCAGAACAACCAATATCACAACTACCCTCCTCAAAATCGCCAAAACCAAAATTATCTTCAAAACCAACCCTATTCCCAAAGCCGCCCCCGCTATTACCAAAATGTACCTCCTTCTTATCAAAATCATATTCCCCAATATTATCCTCAAGCCTACCCAACACCCCCTTACCATACCGATCAACCACACCCGAACACCCCACCTCAAATTCCTAACCGCACTCCAAGGTCAGGAACCCAATACCACCAAGGCCTTCTACCTCATGCTACTGGGGAAAATTTCCAGAACGACAACAGAGAGCTACAAGACCTTCCGGTCTCGATCACCGAGTTGTACCGAAATTGTTTGAAGCAAGGAATGCTGACACCCCTTCCATTCTACGAAGTTAAACCTGGGAGTAAAGCAGCTTCTTCAAATGCTTTCTGTGAATACCACTCAGGAACCAGAGGACATGCGACTGAGCAATGCTTTCAGCTGAAAGACAAAATTCAGGAGTTTATACAGACAGGAGCCATCATGTTTCCTAAAAAAAAAAAACCTGAGGCCGGTACGCCAAATTGTCAGCAGAATCCGTTGCCTGAGTATGCACCTTCAAGGGGTGGTGAAGTCAATCTTTACCAAAATGTTGTTGGAGATAGGAGCGAGTCATGTGCCGAAGGCTCAATTTGAAAAATCTAAAGACCGCAAAACTATTTTTTTGTTTGCTTTAAATTTGCGAGGTGTTTTGATAAAATTGCAAAATCTTTGCGTACTCACCTTTCCATCCCGTTGGTCTTTTGGATGGAAAAGGATTTGCTCGTAATGACTTTTAAAATTTCAATAATGCAATACTGTTTATTCAAAACTGTGGTCTAATGTTTGAATCTTACTATTTTAGGTGCCCAAAATTGCCTGCATATGTTGTATGTGATGTGACTGAGTGAGGATGTAAATGTGTGATTTCAATACAAAGTTAGACCACGATTCAATGGGACTATAGTCAAAGGAAGATTATGTTTATCCAAACGATAGTGAGATCTGAAAAGGCCCGTAACCAAATTCGTCAGCGATTCCAGAAGTACCGGGGGATTCGAAAGTCAAGATTGGTATCCATTGTCCTTACGATACTTTGATATATTGTTGCAAGCTAATCAAGCTATCTGTTGTGGTACTTTAGTGATTGATCAAACTGGGTGTAAATATCCCGGTTTGCCTGTTGTCTGAGTTACTCAATGGTAAAAAGGGAATACAATCATCTCAGACCAATGATCCCAATGAAGAAACTTTCAAATGTTGCAAGAAGGTCTCAATTTCCAAAGAAAATCAAGTTCATTGATAAACTCGGTTGCCCCTAAATCATTGTAAGTTCGATTAAAAAAAAAAAAAAAAAAAAAAAAAAAAAGAGAAAAAAAAAGAAAACAATAAAAAAAAAAAAAAAAAAAAAAAGGAAAGAAAAAAAAAGGGAAGGAAAAAACAAAAGTGGGGTGACCGAACAAGAAATATTGGTATAAATGTGGAAGAGATTTGAAGAGGAAAGAAAGATGATAGATAGATTTGTTCATATTTTCCGCCTCGGTCCAAATTAGCGGCAAATGATATTTTTTGGAATCAGAACTTGATGGATTTGAATGGAATTAGAATTTGAGAAAAGAAACATTGGTCGTGGTCTGAAAATGTATTAGAATCATATTCCTCTACATTCTTGACTCAAGATCTCACAGAAAATCATATCGGGTATTGAAGGTACTTATTTTAGTAATTTTTCGACATTTACCCATTTTTGGACTAAATCAGTTTTGCAGGACTTGAGAAAACACAGAGCATGCAGGAGTATTAGAACCCCAAGCATTGAAGCACCTACTAATTTGAAAAGACAAGAATCCAGTCGAGCAAGCCAAGGAGACCTCGATGAGGTATGTTGGGCCTTCCCCTGAGTCAAAGAGAACTAAAAAAAAAAAAAAAAAAATTCGAATCACCCTGAAGCATGTCGAATTCTCAGTTGAAAAGAGAGACTTCTAAATTCAAAAAAAAAATCTCCCGATACTATCCTGTGACCCGTGAAAGCCGAGTGTCATTAGTCAAATGACCACGACAAAAAATGGGGGAATGGAATTGTGAGTCATCAAAGGTAACAACTTTCAGACTAAGATTTTGTTTTGGAAATATTTTCATGTGCGTTACAGGGATTTCAAGGGGCTTGGAAGCATGGATTTCCCTATCACTAGGACTTCTTACCTTCCAACTCAAATTGGAAACTCTTATTGTTGAAATTTCAGAAGCTCCAAATGAGTGTCCAGGTATGCGTTTTTCCCTGAAAAGGGCGAAAAGTGAACTACGCTAAACTTGATCCTCGGCATAATACTAAGGTACGCAAGCGATCTATAAATGTTCGGTCATCTGAGAGTTCGGCTGGGGCACATTTATATCTTTCCTCTCTTATTCTGGCTCAGTCACAAGTTGGGGCATATTTTATACTCTTGAACTTTCTTTAGGCCCCTGGCCAAGAGAGCTGGGGCACGAATAATTTTTATTACTCTAAACAATCCTCTAAACAGACACTTGTTCGTCATGAGTATCGTCATGAGTCATTTTTTTTATTACTCTAAACAATCCTCTAAACGGACACATGTTCGTCATGAGTATCGTCATGAGTCATTTTTTTATTACTCTAAAACGATCCTCTAAACAGACACTTGTTCGTCATGAGTATCGTCATGAGTCATTTTTTTATTACTCTAAACGATCCTCTAAAACGGACACATGTTCGTCATGAGTACCGTCATGAATCATTTTATTACTCTAAACGATCATCTTAACAGACGCTTGTTCGTCATGAGTATCATCACGAGTTAAATTTTTTTATCACTCTAAACGATCCTCTAAACAGACATTTGTTTATCATGAACATCGTCATGAGTCTTTTTTTTATTACTCTAAACGATCCTCTAAACGGACACATGTTCGTCATGAGTACCGTCGTGAATTATTTTATTACTCTAAACGATTATCTTAACAGACGCTTGTTCGTCATGAGTATCATCACGAGTTAAATTTTTTTTTTATCACTCTAAACGATCCTCTAAACGGACATTTGTTTATCATGAACAAAGTCATGAGTCATTTTTTTTTTATTACTCTAAACGATCCTCTAAACAGACACTTGTTCGTCATGAGTATCGTCATGAGTCATCTTTTTATTACTCTAAACGATCCTCTAAACGGACACATGTTCGTCATGAATACCGTCATGAATTATTACTCTAAACGATCATCTTAACAGACGCTTGTTCATCATGAGTATCATCACGAGTTAATTTTTTTATCACTCTAAACGATCCTCTAAATGGACATTTGTTTATCATGAACATCATCATGAGTCATTCTTTTATTTTTCTAAATGGACACTTGTTCGTCATGAGTCTTTTTATCACTCTAAACGTACACCTGTTCGTCATGAGTTATTTTATTTTATTTGTTATATTATTGGAAAATACATTAAAAAAATAAATAAAAATAAAATGGGACGATCAAAATGACGTGGTCTTTTATCTTTGTCAAGCAAGTGGGACTTGCATGACAAAGAGGGGCAGCTGTAGACACGGCATTTTGACCGCTTCGCAAAAAATTATACTTTATTTTATAGTTACCTTTATTTTATTTTTCTATTTATTTTGTTTTGATTGTACCGTATTTGTGCGGTTTAATACTGCTAAATTAAACTTTATTAATCTCTTAAGTAAATTAAATATTAGTAATTGATTTATTTATTTATTTATTTGTAAATTTTTCGAAGTGGAATAAAAACGCGTTAATTCGGAACAAAATGGATAAGAAACAGACGAGAACGAGAGAGGCCTGGACCGAACGGGGGTGGGGGGGGCTGCACAAAGGTCGCACGTGCGACCAGCTGGCCGCACGTGCGACCAGCTGGCCGCACCAGCGACCAGTGTGCTGGCCGCACATGCGGCCAGCAGGGGTGCCCCCCCTTTTGTTTGGGTGCACCGATTTCGGTGCACCCAAAAGGGGGTGGGTGCACCGAATTTCGGTGCACCCACCCCCTTTTTCCTACCTTTTCCATGCGTTTTGTCGGAGGTTTGCGATCAAAAATTTCCTATGAATAGAAGAAGCCTCACAACACAATGGGGGGGGGTTTGGGGAGAATATTTTTTGAGAGGAATTTTTTTGTAAGGGAGAGGTGAAATCTGGAGAGAAATTTTGAAGAAAATAATATTATTTTCATTTTATTGTAATTTTGAAGAAGAAAAAATCTCCAAGAAGGTGTTAAATTTTCATCTGTTGTAAATTTTACTCTTATTTTTAAATAAGTTGTTATTATACTAATCTTTTTTTTTTTTGTAAATTAGATTTTTTTTCTTCTTCCTTTATTATTTATTTATTTATTACTTTTTATTTTCTTTTCTTTTTTTTTATTTTTTTTTATTTTTTTTTTTTGAGTAAGTAAAACGAGGCGGAAAATTTCCAACCTTCAATTTGAACGGTTTAAATTTAGAAGGGAATTACTCCCCTCGATACGTGTGTGCGGGTGTTTTATTTAATTTGTATTAAATATAATGTGCTAACAATACGAGGTGGAAAATTCTCAACCTTCAATTTGAACGGTTTAAATTTAGAAGGGAATTACTCCCCTCGATGCGTGTGTGTGGGTGTTTTATTTAATTTGTATTAAATATAATGTGCTAACGATACGAGGTGGAAAATTCCCAACCTTCCATTTGAACGGTTTAAATTTAGAAGGGAAATTATTCCCCTCAATGTGTGCGTGCGTGTGGGTGCGTGTGTTTTCTTTAACTCGTATTAAATATAATGTGCTAACAATACGAGGTGAAAAATTCCCAACCTTCCATTTGAACGGTTTAAATTTAGAAGGGAATTATTCCCCTCAATGTGTGCGTGCGTGTGGGTGCGTGTGTTTTCTTTAACTCGTATTAAATATAATGTGCTAACAGGATAAGGTGAAAAATTTCCAACCTTCCATTTGAACGGTTTAAATTTAGAAGGGAATTACTCCCCTCGATGTGTGCGTGCGTGTGTGAGCGTGTGTTTCTTTAACTCGTATTAAATATAATGTGCTAACAATATGAAGTGAAAAATTTCCAACCTTCCATTTGAACGGTTTAAATTTAGAAGGGAATTATTCCCCTCAATGTGTGAGTGTGTGCGTGCGTGTGTTTCTTTAACTTGTGTTAAATATAATGTGTTAACAAGATGAGGTGGAAAATTCCCAGCCTTCATTCAAAACGATCTAGGTTTAGAAGGGAGATCACTTCCCTCAATGTGTGTGTATGTGTATATGTGTATATGAGGAGGATTTCATAATATAATAAAAACATTCGGATTTAAATTCTAATTGGACTTAATCGGATAAGGTACCGTCTTTGGACGGGCGTCTTGGGGTGCTTGACACCTTCCCCGAGCGTAACTGACCCCCGAACTCTTTAAACGAATCTTTGGTCAGACCATGTTATTTTTGGAGTCAAATTTTACTTAAGCCATTTTTTAAAATTATTTTCAAAAGAGAAAAATATGGTGACCTAGCACATCATTTAAACCCAATGCTAGGTGGCGACTCCTTTTTCTAAAACAGGCTTAAGTATATTTTAATGAGAAAATCGACGTTTTTAAAAACCCTTCTCATTTTACCAGCGCCAAGCATATATAATATATATATTATTATTTTTTTTATTTTCTCTGGAAAATCGGGGCGCGTTCAAACACATTCTTTATTTTGATAAGAATATCTACAACACTTTGTATAAACTAGAAGTTGTTCACAAAAGTGGGTCATTCCTATAGAAACTGCACTTCAGCTAGTCAGAGCTCCATGGGTGCCTGAGTGGCACACCCTACTTTTTTTAAAAATTGCATGTGCCCGAACGTGTGCCCCTAGTGACTCTGTACATCTCCAGAGTTAAATTCGACGTGGATAAGGTTGATTTCACCAACCACGCACTAGTGACCCTCCCCAGCCTCAGCCACCCGGGGCAGTAGACAGTTGTTGTCCCCCCCCTTCTTCTCTAAGCTCAAGGCTCTTCCCGTGGTTCATCCCCGTTAGGCTACTTTTGATTTTCTTTTCGGACATAGTTCCTGAGATAGCCTCTTGGGATGAGAGCTTGAATCTCCTATTGGAGCTGGAAGCAGTTCTCTATGAAGTGGCCTCGATCTTGGTGGAACTCAAAATACTCGGTCATCGACCTCCCAACCGGCCCTCCTTTCCGGGCTGGCGGAAGAGGAAAGAAGTCCTACCCCAAGTTTTTAGCGAAGATGATGGCCACTGAGGCCTTAGGCAGGATAAACCCTTGTTGGCGACGCCCTAGGAGAAGAAGTGGTCTCATTTCCCCGGGTAGGGGTCTCAATCTTCCTTCTACCTATAATCGTCTTGAGCCTCTATTCCTTAGTTTTCTCGGTTGGTTTGCTCTTTCCCTCTCTCTCCTAGTTGCAGCTCGGAGGTCAGCACCATGGAATTTAGTTCTACGGTCTAGAGCTTGATCAAGTGTGAGAGTAGGGTTGGAGTAGAGGTCGTAGGATAATCTCTAATACCAAAGCCCATCAACAAAGGTATTCAGTGCAACAGCGTCAGGAAGGTCGTCGCACATATTTGCTTCTCGGTTGAAACGCTCAACGTAATCTCCCAAAGATTCAGTGGGCTCTTGCCGAAGAGTGAAGATATGAGCCACAATCCTCGGCCTCTGCCGGGAATGGCTAAAATGAACGAGGAACAACTATTCAAGTTCCTTGAAGGTGGAGATGGACGCTAGCCTCAAACTCTTGAACTATAATCTTGCGACCCCTGTAAGGGTGATGGGAAAGGCTCTGCATCGCAGAGCTACAGAGGCCACTTGCATGTTCATATGAGATTTAAACATAGACAGGTAGTCAATGAGATCTAAAGTCCTATTATACGGACTTATCTGGGGTTGCGTGAAGTGCCTCAGCGCTACTTCTTCCAGAACCTCATCCATAAAAGGAGAATTCACCTCCGAAATAACACTCAGTCCTACCCAACCTCCTTCCACCTCCTAGAGATGGGCTTCCACGTTGGCCAGGTGGTGCTCCACTTCCTCCCCTGCTCGGGGCTCTCCCTGGATCCGAACGGCCGCAGCTCGAGCCGTAGGGTGATGGGAGGAAGGTGAGTAGGAGTTAATTTCACGCTCACGTCGACCTCTGTGATTGGACCTGGCGGGCCGATGAAAAGCTCGACCATCAAGGGACACCGACATATCCCTTAGCACAAACTCGCATGGCGGAAGAGGTAGAGATTTTGGCATTGTAGGGGGGCCCTCTCTTATCCTGCAAACTCAGGGTTGCGAGGCGATGGGTGGCCCTCGAGCTCCTTCCCATTCGGAGTGTCCATAAAACATCGCGGTCTTAAGGCTGCTCATCGGGCGTTGCGGGCTAGTCCACCCTGCAAAGGGGGCGGTGGCAAGCACGCGAGGAGGAGTTGTACATTTAACTTGAACTCTTGCATTTGGCATTCAAGGAGATCAACCAGAGATGCTTCTACAGCTCCCAAGGTCTGTCCCACAACCCCAAGTGGTAGAGTGGATAGTCCTATCTGACCATGGAGGGGGCAGTTATTCACATTGGTGAGAGTTGGGGGGTGTACCCTTAGATCTTTCGACATGTCTTATCTTTCTTCTATTTAGGGTCTGTCTGTCTGACCAGACCTTGCGATCATTCAGCTCAGCTGAGAAGAGAGTAATGATCAAGGGAAGGTTTTTTGCACGGTTCCTACAGACGACGCCAAACTGTTGATGCATAAAGCTGATACATACCTCGAGTATGGTCTAGTCGGATGACAGGTAGGTCCTCTTACTCAGGTGGAGTCGTCGGTTGAAAATTCTCCACGTGAGTTGTGCTAGGTCCTAGGATGACTGACTTGTTGTGTCTAGAGTCCTGCTCCTCAGGGAGTATACCTGCAGAAAGCTCAGAACGGGATTTGTCACGGTAAAGCTCCTCCAACGTTGTAAATAGTGCTCAAAGAGAAAAGATACAGTAATGTAACAAGTAAACAAATGAACTCGCGCGTAATGTAAAGCGTATTTAAACATACCTTGGGCTTGCACAAACCCTGATATATATAGGAGTTGGAGATGATTAGTCGGGCCTAAATACAGTTAATTAGTTAAAACTCTGTGTTTAGCCGATAATTCGGGGCGTTTAGGAGATAATCGTTGGGCTTAGGCTTTTAGCCCCATTTGGCGAAACCCGCGGGCCTTTGTCAAGCCTGCAGCAGTGAGCTGATGGAGGAGAGTGGAGATCCATAGAGTCCAGGAAAATAAACGAGCGGGAAGGTGGTGTCAGTCGAGGTGAACGGCTGAGTCCTTGAAATTGATCGCCCAGAGCACGACGCAGAGTTCAAAGCGGCACGTCCCTGTGGGGCTCCTTGCTCATCCCTGGATGCAAATGAGGTTCCAGGGAGGAACCGTGGCTAGCGTATGATTCAGCGCGACCTTGGTGGATTTTGGAATGCGTCTCTGTCACTACGACGACGGACACGTGGTTAAGTCCCAAATGCTGACTCAGACGTACCCAAAAATAACCTCATCTACGATAAATGTTCCAACCATAATTAAAATACAATATATGAAATTCATATGTACTAAATAAATAAAACGATAGATAATCGTCATAATACAATGGCAATTGGGAAGTTGGCAACAAACAAATGATGAAAACCTTAACCCTATAACGTCTCTCTCTCTCTCTCTCTACACACACACACACACACATATACATGCGCACATACACACAAGGGGTTAAACTGTAAATAAAAAAAAAAAAAGGATAATTTATATAAAAATATATTAGAATTATCAGTTACACAGTTTGGTTACGCAGTTACTATCCCAAAACCAAAATTAAAACTGCATTGATTTCCAATTTCATAACCAAAACCATTTAATCGATTTTGAAATTGATTCGTTCAGTTCAATTTTGTTCAGTTACCTATCGGTTTGTGTTAAATTGTCATCCCTAGCAGCTACTGCCAAGCTTAGTAGAGCCTGGTGGTGTTGTAAGATTTAGAGAGAGGTTAATTGGAAACAACTTCGATTAGATCTGGCCAATTCAGACAAACTTAAACTCAAATCTGGCATCAGATCTCGATTTGACCATTTGGAACTGAGAAATAAACAAAGAGAGAGAGGGGAAGGTTTGTTCAATGGTATGAGACGACGATGTTGGTCCATATGTACAGAAAGGGAATAGAGAACGAGTGAGAGTTCAGTGGTGGATGGTGACCTGCAAGAAGGAGAAAATTGAGAGATCAAGTGGAAGAGAGAGGGGCAGAGCTCGGCGATGGCAAGGGAATGGTAGAGGGAGCAAGGAAGAGTGGGGGGATGAAGTTGCTTGATTACTTTTTGCAGAATAGAAGTGAGAGAGAGAGAAAAAAAAAAAAAGTTGTTAGAGGGCGTCGAAAATGAAATGAACCTTTAATTTGAATCGTTTTTTGTCTTTTATGATATTAGACGGTCAGAAAATATCAAATTGCATCCTATATATATGGCTAAAAAAATCAAATTTAACTAGTGTTTTGAAAATAATCAAATATTCACTCATAAACTAATTGGTTGGACACATATCGAACCAATGAAGTGGATCAGGCCCATGTTCTATCATGAGGCCCGGAGGAGACTAGGCCTTTGCAATATGCAACCCCAAAGGAATTAAAAGGGTAAATTCAGTAACACCCCCATTTGGTTTTTAAAATATCATGAACACCACTTATTATTGTATAAACCAAACAATGACATCTCAAAAATATGTTGGTACTCCGATGAAGTAATAATTTTTGAATTTTATTTGACTAATTCACCTTCAACTATTTAAGACATTTTGACAAATAAAAATTAAAATAATACAAATTTCGAATAGGACTATGAAACTCATACAACAATGAGAAATTCTCAACCCATTTCATTGGAAAAAAAATATTCTTAATAGATTTTTAATAACTAATTTTTTTTAAAAAAATATATGCGATTTGGATGTATTGAGTTAATGCTAACTAGACATGAATTTTGTGTTTGATGCGGTGGTTGATGGTAGTCTGGCAACCCACTACTGGGATCTGATAAAAAATGGTTGGTGGTAGTCTAGCAACCCACTACTGGGATCTGATAAAGCGCGGTGACGAGGACGATAATGCGTGTCATAGTTAATGTTAATTGAAAATGATTTGTAAATCTAAGGAATGAAAAGGGTTCGGCATAAAAAATGCAAGACGACTAAGTATTGTCCCTAAAATTTTAAATAGCTTGTGGACGACAGTCATCGGGTCAAAATATAATTTTGAAGTTAGAATGTCCTTACCAAGAGTATCAAATGAAAAGTGGGTAGTGGAGAAAACATCAATTTGTGGACGAACTAGTGGCATGGAGGTAGCACCCTTGGGGATGCTAACACAAAGGAATTTGAATACGAAAATTCTTTGATTTATCGATAATAATGGTAACTAGTTCCTTTTACCTATACTTCATGTTATTTCAAATGAACAAAGAGAGACACTTATGTGATGTAACTCCATTTTTTTTTTCAGGATGACAATGCAGGTTGTAATTCGGAATGATTTGGAAAACTCTCCTTAATATCGTCATTTGCTCTTATAGAATATATTAATTTTTTTAAAGATATACCCTGATGGAGTTGGATTTGGAAAATGAAAATTCGACAAAATGTTAAATTTGTCCTGTGTCTGACGTTTCATGTGAGATTAATGACGAATCAATTGAGAGTCTATTGGTCCAATGATATATCGGCCATATGCCAAAGATGCAATAAAGCCATTAAATCGGTGGACCACCTACTGAGAACCATCAACAAGGCAAAATATATTTGGAACCTGTTCTTGAAGTCTGTCTCCTTTCAACATGCCCAAAGTTTAACATTCTGGATTGGATCAAAATTCAACTGAAAGGGAAGAACTTTGACCCAACCCGTTTTTACTTGTTTGTTGCAATCCTTTGAAAAATTTGAAAAGATAGAAATAAAGAGGTGATGGAAGAAGTTGTTCAAGATCCCTATTTGGTGGCTTATAGAATATCTCGGTTTAAGTGAGATACTTTGAAAGCTTTATGTCTACAAATTTCTCAAGAGGGTTCAAGTGACATTTATTTTTCTAATTAGCTACCTTCTGGTGCAGGATTCTTTAAATTGAACATTGACAGTAACACTAGTGGAAATAGAGACACTCTTTGAGACCACCATATAGGAGTGTGGCAAATGGGATATTATAGACACATTCCTGCGCGTACGAGTCTGGAACTAGAGACCAGAAGCATTTACATGGGGATAGTAGTAGTTGTCATGAGGGGCAACCCAATAGTTTTCATCGAAACGAACGCGTTTGAGACAATGAAATTGATCATTCTTGAGGAGTTCCCTGATACACACAAATTCAAAGATTGGATGAGGGATTGCAAGAGACTTTTGGGAGCGCACACTTCTAGGGACAACAACAAGTGTGCTAATCACTTAGCCAAAAGAGAAAACAAAAAACGATGAAGATTTCCAGATCATAGATAGTTCTAGAAGACATTACTAATTTGTTGGTCTCTTATATAAAATCGGAAACCTTTGAAAGGTGCCCGCAGTTTGGTTAGATTTGCATCTATTATACCCATTTTTGTTTTTTTTTAAAAAAAAGAATATAAATTTCATAATGCCAAATGTTTAAATTAAAGACATGTACTATGATAAACTATAGATATTGGGGTAGAAAGTGAAATTAAAGGCATTACCGGATTTAAATTTTAAAATAGCGAGTCATATTAGGCAACGAAGGCGTCCATGTCAACTCAGACTGTCATACACAGCCATCCAGAACTGCTCCTATATAAACAACCCTACCCCCAATTTTCTCTCTCCTCTTTCTCTCTCTTATCTGGCCGAATATCATTTCGGCCCTCTCACTCCCGATCTATCTCGACGAGCTCCGGAACCGGAATCCCTAATCCGACGTTTCTTCGATCGGAGCTAGCTAATTCAGATACAATAAGCTGAAGGCACTGCACGAATCGGGTTTCCTTTTGTTCTGGTAAGTTTCTTGTTATTGAACCCTAGTTTCGATCTTTGTTTGGTATTCCGATTTCACTTGGATCTGATCGTTCCTTTGTTTCTGAGGTTTGGTACGGTTTCCGATCATGTTGTTATGGCGTGGTTAATCGATTAATTTGATTTGTTGGTAAGTCGGTGGGATTATTTGGTAAGTGGGTGGATTTGTGTTTCAATTTCGGTCGTCGTTTTTTCCGATGTTCATGTCTGTAAGGTGAAAGCTTTTTAAGTCGGTCTAAATATGATCGAACTCGCATGGTGTGCGAGCTTGTAATTTGTTACTTGAACTTGGATTAAGATGTTTAAACTTCTCTATCTGTCTCTGAGATTACTCAAACAAATGGTTTGTTGTGGATTATGAAGTGAAATTACAGTTTTTTGTTAGTTTTATTTATTATCTGATGAGGAATATCAATCCGCCAGGAACTTTGTGTTTATGGATGGAATTGCAATTTCGAGGCATCTAACTATCTATATACTGTATCCTTGTGTTCGGGAAGAAAATTGGATGTGCAGAAAGAAGCAATTTGGTTTTGGCATTACTTAATTGGGTAAATGAATACTTTTGGCCAATTCTTTCGGCCTTCTGACAAGATGATGACTCAAAATGATTAATTGAATATTAATTTATGACCTGGAACTTCTTTGGATGCCGTGGTAAAAGGGTATAAACGTGAGAACCATGCTACACTTTCATATGTTCAAATTTGACATATTGTAGTGATGAATTGCAATGGTAATTGTACGATAAGCAATGGTTATTTTGCTTGGGAAATAGTCTAGAAGACCAAAACAAATGTCGATTCAGCTCACGAGTAGCTCCGCTGACGTAAATTTATGTAGCCTTGTCTTTCATCCGCTGGTGGTGAACATAGAGATGTTCATTATTCTAACTATTGAAATAAATTTAAGAATATTAGTATTTATTTTATCATGTTATTAGGATATGATAATATTAGTTTGAATTAGTAGTTATCTTCATGATCCTAAATACTTTTGAATTCCAAAAGTTTGGGTAGTTGTTATCGTTATCCTAGTAAAATGATTAGGATAGTAATTATTTGATTAGTAGCTTGGATTATATACAACACGAACTAAGCTTTTGTGCCATTTCAGTAGGGTCGGCTGCATGAATCCGTTTATGTCATAATGATCGATCAAGGGTCATCTCCTCAGTTAGGTTTAATGTCATCAAATCAATTCTAATAGTCTTAATGTCATCAAATTAATTTTAATAGTCTTGTCACAAGTCTTCTTAGGCCTATCTCTTCCTCTAGTAGCTCCCCACACTTGAACTAAATTGTTTTTTCTCACTGGTTCTTCTATGGGTCTTCTATGCACATATCCAAACCACCGTAAACGATTTTCTTTCATCTTCTTACCCTATATATATATATATATATATATATATAAAGGGCAGCCCGGTGCTACAAATTTCCTGCTATCCGCGGGGTTTGAGGAAGGGTTGGATCACTTAGATCTATTGTACGCAACCTTACCTTGCTTTTTGCAAGAGGTTGTTTTCACGACTTGAACCCATGACCTCCAGGTCACATGGCGACACCTTTACCGTTGCGCCAAGGCTCCCCTTTATATATATATATATATGGGCTATAATTTTTAATGGAATTCAGACTTTGATTGTTATTGATTATTGAATTCGTACCGAGTTCTTCTATATTCTTGTCATAGTAGACTTGCCCCAATTATTTCTAGCATTTACACTTCTTTGTCGTTTGGAAGATGGGTGTAGTTATCATGTGAATGAATTACTTTGAGGGGAAGACCATTTGTTTTGCCATTTCTTCCCGTGATACTTCTCATGGGCTATATTGCACTGTAAGGTTTTGTATGATACTCTGCTGGCACTGCCCTACTTGGATATTAGAGATGCTCTGTGTGCGCGCGTCGTTCCAATCCATTTTGGTTTATAATGCTGAGTCAGGTTCGGTTCTTGCAAAAATATAGGATAAAATTAAGGGAAAGAGTTCTTATGTAGTGTTTGGTAGACGGGATTTGGAGCCTCAAAACTGAAATTTGAAATGAACGCATATAAATTTTCTGTAATATTACAGGCGATCGTTCCTAATTCCAATTCCGAGGCTTCAATTCAATAAAACCACACACTATCGCAATGTTATAAACCATGCAAGAATGTTTTGATATTCGCCATTTAACCCTGAAGTTTGTAAAACAAATTTTCGAACTCTATTTTTGAGCGATTTAGGTATATCAACTTGTATACATTCTTTGCTTACTACTTATACATTGAACTTACTATCTTGATTCTATTTCTCTTAGTACATATTATTCTGCTGCCGCTACTTGAACATGCCAAAGGAAAGAAGAGACCGTTCTTTGTCTTTCGACAGGTCAAGATCATCTCCATATCCTTGCAGCAGCAGTTCTAGTCGCTCGAGAAAAACACCGTCAAAGAACCCATTGGAAAGCGATGAAAACTCCAAAGAATGGGAGGAAGCTCGATGCCCGGTCTGTATGGAACATCCCCATAATGCCCTTCTCCTCTTGTGCTCTTCTCACGAGAAAGGCTGCCGTCCTTTCATGTGTGACACGAGTTATCGCCACTCCAATTGTTTCGACCAATTCAGAAAATCATTCATAGAGGAAACCCCAGCCACAGAAGCTGAACCCCCAGCCCAAGAACCCCAAGAAGTCCAAGCCCAAGCCCAAGCCCAAGCCCAAGTCCAAGTGGATCCTATGCAAGAGGAAATTCTGGAAGAAACCCCGATGAATGTTCCGGAAGAAATGGACGGAAAATTGGTGTGTCCTCTTTGCCGGGGGCAGATAAATGGGTGGACGGTGGTGGAGACAGCCCGTAGTTTCATGAATGCGAAATCGAGGAGCTGTGCTTGCGAAAACTGCGATTTCAGTGGATCGTACACCGATCTGAGGAAGCATGCTCGGTCGGTGCACCCTCTTGAGCGGCCATCGGAGGCGGATCCGGAACGGCAGCGAAACTGGCGGCGGTTGGAGCAGCAGAGAGATCTTGGGGATCTTCTCAGTACACTCCAATCTTCGATCGGAGATGATATGGGCGGTGAAGAGAGCACTCTAGCTTTTGACGAAGGGAGTTGGCTGACGGTTTTCTTCTTTATTCGGGTTTTTAGGCCTGGCGGTGGCGGCAGTGGTTCAAGGAGCAGTAGCTGGTCGGGGGCGTCAAGGGCTAGGGCACAGGTTACGGTTAGGAGGAGATCGACAAGGCTTTGGGGGGAGAGCTATGATGGGGAAACCGAATCGGCTTCGAGAAATGATGGTGGTGGTGGTGGTGGTGATGATGAGTCTTCTGATGGCGGGTCTGTTCGACGGAGGCGGCGGAGGAGGTTACGCCGGCAACCGGCATCAGACAACGAGTCGTGATAACGGATTTCCGGATCCTTTGATTTTCCCTCCTTTGGTGTTGCATATGTAAGTGCTTCTCTCTCTTTTTGTGGCGTTTGTTTAGGCACCGATTGGTAACAGTTTTATTAGGGTTTTTTTTTCATTAAGAAAAGTAGTTTAAAAATAAGTGGAAAAAAAATGATTTTTAGTATCTTTTAAAAAGAAAACGATTGTTGTTTTTACTTGATTTTGACTTTAAAAGAGATTGATATATTTTTCTCGGCCATATATGAATGTTTTTTCAGATTGAGAGATCATTTATGAGTATTAAATGTTCTGATATCCTTTATACACTATATCACACTTGATAATTTGTTTTGGGATAATTGGTCAATTATCCCAAACAATGAATATAATACCTTAATTATATTTTTTCTTATATGTTAGTCACATGGTCAATGTTTTTTTATCTCCCTATTCTAATCTTTTCTATTAAAGTTTGCATATCCAGCCACTATCGCCATTTGTCGCAGTGGGCCGTTGGACCTTAGGCCTTCGGTCCCTGAAGTCCGGCCACAGGCTGTTGGATATTATTTAGTTACATGTAATGATTTTTTAGTGTATTTTTTTTAGTTATATTCATTTAATTTTTTAGTTACGTATAATTTTTTTTTTTTTTTTTTTAATTGTATTTTTAAGTTATATTCATTTAATTTTCCAGCAATCGACAACCGAAAATTAATTGAAGTAACTAAAAAGTCTATTAAAAATATTCTAAAAAATAAATTGAATGTAACTAAAAAAAAAAAACGACGACCATTGACCAGAGGTCCAGGGTTTTGACAATTGGTGACCATTAGTAGCTTGAATTTGGCGGCCGAATTCTAGTGGTTGGCGGCGATTGGTGACGCAACCCTAATTTGGACATTATTTTTATTTCTAAAATTGAAAAATATTCTTTTATTTTTAGATTCTCGTTTCTGTCTTGAGTTTGATCTATTTTGTATTTTGGGAACATGTTTTTTTTTTTTCTTGTTTTGAGAATATATATATATTTGGGTTCCCATATTAAATATTTGAATATTAGTTGGGAATAATTTTGATAGTAAATTTGTAAATTATCTTAGAACGATTCATAAGAGAGATTTGTTGGATTACTAGTGGTGATTTTTTTAATTATTATTTTTATTTATTTCTTAATTATTGATATGCCTATGCAGGGAAGGGTAAGGTAAATGGTGGTTGAAAAGCTTAGACAATGTTCTACAGAGTGAAGAACAAGTTATTTGTTTGGAGTTTCAAAATTGTAATTCAATTGCTTCCTGTAAACTCACTCAATTATCATCCTTATTTATCTAGTAATCTTGCTATGGCATGAGTAGTATTATAATGGAAAGGGGTTTTTTTTTAAAAATTATTCTGGATTTTTTTGCTCCACCAAATTTGGATTCTCTCGTGGTTTTATTTTTTTGTTCTTGAACTCTTATTGTCGTGTTAGTGTTAAGCATTTAGGTTATTATTTAATCTTTTTCTTACTATAAATATAAAAAACCCTAGTCCTCATCTCATATCTCTAACCTTTCCATGGTTATTTCTTCTCTTTCCCAGCCAAATTATCACCACCGCCACTGCAGATCTCTCTCTCTCTCTCTTAGCTACAAGTCTTTTGCTGCCAACGTCTGGATGTCTGGCGAAATCCAAATCTGGATTTCGCACCGGTTCGGCACGAGGACGACAACGGTTCGCGGCTAAGAGACGAGCACGATAACTATTGAACGGTGAGGCGAACGATGAGCACGGCGAATTGTGGTGAACGGCTTGAACAATCTGTTTCATTCAAATCTCGTTCAAATTTTTGTTTAGATCCCATTTAGATCTCAGATCGCCATTGCTTTTTTTAGATCTGTCTCAGATCTCGTTCAAATCTCATTCTGTTTCGGATCTCTAACTAGTGAAGATGTTGCTTCGTTCTTTTGACGTTGTGTTCTTTCTCTCTCTCCGATTTGGAAAATTTCAAATATGGTCTGTCATTCATCATTGCTGTATACTAGATTTTTTGTGAATGGTCGTTACCGTATTATGGTTTGGTTAATGTTCACACCAATTTGTTTTTGTTGATCGTAAGATTTTTTGTTGAATGTTCATTGCGATCAGTTCCGTTGAATTTTTTAGATCGGAATTTTTATTGTTTATTGATTTTTAATTATTTGATTTTTTTTTTTTTAATATGCATACAGAGTTTGTGTCTCGGTAAATGTTCATTATGGTTTGATGAATGTTTATACTGGTTTGTTTTTCGCTAATCTTAGGTTCTTTTTTTGGGGGATAAAGACCTTTTTGGTCCTTGAGAAATGTCTTGAGTGTCCAATTGGCTATTAAGAAATGTAATTCGACAATTTAGCCATTGACATTTCAAAATAGTGTCCAATTGGCCCTTCAAGCGAATTCTGTGAAGTCAATCTAACGGTCAATGTTAGTTTAAGGGTATTTTGGTCTTTTCATTCATTAAGATTAGGGGATAAAGACCTTTTTGGTCCCTGAGAAATGCCTTAGGTGTTCAATTGGCTCCTAAGAAATGAAATTCGATAATTTGACCATCGACATTTCAAAATGGTGTCCAATTGACCCTTGGGTCGGGTTCCGTTAGTAAAATTTGAGGATTTTGGATGGAAAAAGTCACGTGACAAGCACATGACGTCTAGCCAAGGGTAAATGCGTAATTTCATACTTACTAATAAAATGAGACCTATTTACATATTTTGTTAAACTTAAGGGGGTAAAAATATTTTTTTTTCTTTAATATTTTTTAGATTTCTTCCTCTCCGCCGCTGCTCTCCCTCACCGCCGCTATGAGCAATTCTCTGGCGATTCTGAAGAAATTGAATTCGTCGTCGTCTTCTCCGAAGTCCCCTGTCGGAGAGATGTTCTCGGAATACCGCATTGGTTATCCTAGGTGGATTAAGAAGAAGGACCAAGCGTTGCTTCAGGCGGCGGTGAACGTGACGAAATTCGATCTGGTGGTGGCAAAGGACGGGAGTGGGAACTTCACGACGGTCAGAGAGGCGATTTCGAAATCGATTTCCTGTTTTGATTTCGAAATAGAAATCGAAACCCTAAGGTTCGATTTCGGCGGTGTTAGTCGCTTTTGTGGTGGTGTTCAGCGGTGTTCTTCATGCCATGTTTATCGGTTTCGATTTCAAAATCGAAATCGAAACCTAGTTTCGAAATCGATTTCCAATTTCAATTTCGATGGTGTTCGTCGTTTTGGTGGCGATGTTCAGCAGTGTTATTTGATTTCTTGTTTCGATTTCGAAATCGAAATTGAAACCCCAAGGTTCGACAGTGTTCTTCGTTTTCGATTTCGGTGTTTGTCGGTAGTGTTGTTCGTTTCGGTAGTGGTGTTCATTTTAGAATTCGCTTGAAGGGCCAATTAAACACTATTTTGAAATGTCAATGGCCAAATTGTCGAATTGCATTTCTTAAGGGCCAATTAGACACCCAAGGTATTTCTCAGAGACCAAAAAGGTCTTTATCCCTTAATCCTAATGAATGAAAAGATCAAAATACCCTTAAATTAACGTTGACCGTAAGATTGATTTCACAGAATTCGCTTGAAGGGCCAATTGGACACTATTTTGAAATGTCAAGGATCAAATTGTCGAATTGCATTTCTTAGGGACCAATTGGACACCTAAGACATTTCTCAGGGACCAAAAATGTCTATATCTTTTTTTATTTTTTATTTTATTTTTATTATTAATATTTTTGATTTCTTTGAAATATTAAGTGAACATTCACACATAGTCGTAGAGGTGTATATTTATTACGTTTTGTTGATTTTTAGGAATTTTTTTGATGAATGTTCACAACACAATCAAACATTGAATATTAAAAATAATAAAAATAAATATGTGAATGTTCATAAATTGCTATATCACAAACGACATTATATATAGGGTTAATTACACTTTATTTCCCTGTAATTTGACCGATTTGCACTTTACTCCCTATAGTTTGGAAATCATTACTTACCCTCCACGTGCTTAGATTTTCAAACTACTTACCCTCCCTGATATAAGGGGTAAGTGCACCTAAATCAAGACTACAGGAGGGTATGTGCTAATACAGGGGGGCAAGTGAAAATGGGCCAAACCATAAGGGGTAAAGTGTAATTAACCCTTTTATATAAATTATAGAAAAATGATTGTTAAAGAACATGTGACTATTTTCTAAAAAATCTTCTTGGATTAAATTTTTTATTATAGTAGTTGGGGGTCTATTTTCTAATTTTTATATCTGTGACGATCGATCATGAGTAGGGGATGGATCGAGTGGGTACATGATCTTCCTCAACTAAATCTCTTAAGTTCCTCAATGGGATTATCAATTCTCTTCCAGAAGGGGAGAAATGAGTCATCAAAATGATTTGGTGTATTGGAGACCGTAACTCTAATATTTTCTTTATATATGGTGTGATTAGGGTTCTCATAATTCCCTAATCACCCCATAATAATCTTATATCTATATATTTGACCTACATTTTTTTTGAGTAGTTTACAGGGTTACCCAAATTAATTAGATCACTTAATTTTAGTCCATTAGATTTAAATAGAAAATATAATTGAGTTAATAATATATTGCCCAAAATAAATTAGGAAATAAAATTTCCTAACATGTTGATTATCTGGAATTTGTTTGGTTGTTTTGCAAATTATTATGGTTGATTTTTGTGGCTTTTGCAATATTTATTTGGAAAAATTGCTCTTTTGTCCTTTTAACTTTGAGGTGGGTGTTTAATTGACTCCGGTGGTTTTATAGTTAACACATTTGGTCCTTTAATTTACAATTTGGTTTTAATTTGGTTCAAATCGTAAACCATGCTTGTGAAATTGGACGGAACATGCTCTGTTAGTTGGGGCTCATGCATCATACTCCAATTTAATATCTGCTCATAGTTGCAAATATGATGATTTTTTATTAGGGTTAATAGCACTTTATCCCCTGTAGTTTGGCCAATTTGCACTTTATCCTCTATAGTTTAACAATCGCCACTTATCTCCATGTGGTCAGATATTTATTACATTTACCCCCTATATCAGGGTGATAAGTGGTTTGAAAATTTAACCACAGGGAGGTAAGTGGCGATTTTTAAACTATTGGGGGATAAGTGCAAATCGGTCAAACCACAAGTAGTAAAATTTAATTCACCCTTTTTATTATTTGGATTCGCTTTCTTACAGAAGTTGCAGATTCAATGAACAAATATAGCCTATGACTAGTAAAATAAAAAAATGGCACGGATGATTTAAATTAGGAAACAAGGGAACAAGTTTGGTACCTAAAAGACGAAAAGATCCCTGCACAAATGGTAATTCATCTAATTTTCCTAACATATTTTTCAATTGAACTAAATTGTAAATTGAGAGACTAAATATGTTAATTATGAAATTTCAGGAGCATTTAAACACACCCACCCCGAACTTAAAGGACCAAAAATGCAAATTTCCCTATTTATTTTTTGATTTATTCAAAAAATATATTTTTTAATTGTTTGCTAATGATTTTTAAAATTTTTGCAATATTTGGTGCCATTAGAAACATTTTTTTTTGATTTTTTGTTTCGAGTTAAGACGATTTGCACAAATATATAAAAGATCCATGAAGGCACTATTAAATAAAATGTGATTTAAGTCAAATGGAGGGTTCTATAAAAAGGGATATAGGCTTAACTTGGATTGATTCAATTAAAAATGATTGAATAGGCTTGAATTTGACTGAGGGGATCCTTGAAGCGATCTTTGTGACACAAACGAATTCATAGAGACAACTCTATTTAATTAAAACAAAAATTTTACAGTTGTTATCTTTTTTGGCTTCAGGTGATATTTTATAGTTGAAAATAGGAAAATATACATTTTTTACCCTCTATATTTGACCAAATTTTTATATTGGGGTAATGGTATATTTACACCCTTTTTTCTAGATATACATCATATTTAAAAATAAAATAAAATTGAAATTACTATTTGACCCACATTTAAAATAATTTTACAGGACGTGTTGCGTAAGGTAATTTAAAAGGGGATTTCATTTGGGCAAGTGATTTCAAAATTTGTGTTTATGAAATTCCTTATTCGGGTACTATGAAGAGGAATTAATAACATCCATTCGTTTTTAAAATAGGAGAATAAGATAAATTTGCAAATCCCAACACATATTACTTCTAAATCCTTCCAAGAGGAAATTTGTTATTATTTCAATTCCTTATTCATTCCACTTCAATCCTTTTTTTTATTTTGTAATTGTACGAATTTTAAAATTTTTTCTACTCTATATATTATATAATAAAATTAAGGGATAATAGCACTTTACCCCCAGTGGTTTGACACTTTTTCACTTTACCTCTGTGGTTTTGGACCTAAGTGTCAATCTAACTTTTTCTATTTAAGTTAACAGATGTGGAACTCATGCACCAGTTTTGAGGATGAGCATATTTTTTTTTTGTATTTTTTCCTTCCAAAATATCTATTTCTTGTTCTCATTTTAGCCTCTGTGTTTCTAATTGATCTCTAACATTTAAAGCAACATAAAATAATGAATTATGATCATTAATAATTAAAATAGTTACGCTGAACAAAAATTGCACCCAAATACTAAAAATTATTTTTAATTTAAAAAATCTACTTAAACAAAGTTAATAAAAACAACATAAATTACTAAATGCCAACTAAAATAATTACAGAAAAAATCAGAACAAACAAGTAGTACATTTTGTTTTTGCAACTTCCATACAAAATGAAGGCCATTTTAAAGTTTAAAACACATTTAAATAAATATTTTGAATCTAACCAAAGATAAAAGAAAAGATTTAAAAAAATAAATAAATAATATAATTTTTGTATATGGGCATAAAAGAAATCAAAAGTTAAAAAGAAGTTCACAAAATTATCTAATGAAATTCAAAAGGGTTTATGCCATCGACATCTCCTGTCTTTTTGCAGTATACCACATATCTTCCCTGTCTTTTTACAAATACCAGTCACCTCTCTTGACCAATATTTTTTTGTGTGAAACAACCATTTTACCTTTGTTTTTTTATTAGATATTATATCATTAAAAAATATTCCAAGTAAAATTATCGATTTACCCTCTTGTTTTTCCTGGTTTTGCACAGTGTTAGAGAGAGAGACGAAGAGAGACCTTGGAGGCGTTGAACGTCGTCGAAGGTTGATTGGGTTGTTCGTCGTCGTCGAAGAGTAGAAACTTCATCGGGGTTGTCAAAGGAAGCTCGTCGGAGGAAGATTGTCGTCGAAGGTTTCTTGGTTGCGGACGTTCGTCGATCATCGATTTGTCGAGAGAGAGAGAGAGAGAGAAAGCCCTGAAGCCCTATTAAGCCGTTCGTCGGAGAACAAGCCATTCGATCGTGAAATCCGAAATCGGTTGTTATGGCAGGTAACTGTTTGATTTCTATTTCTCTGATCTCTGATCTGTTTGTTGTTGACTTTGATTTGCTGATTTTTGTTCACTGTTGTCGGAGGCGATTGCACAGTTCGCCATTGCCTGAGTAGGGAGGAGGTGGGGAAAAGAAATCACGAACAGGGGAGAGGGAGGGGTTTGGAACTTGGATGAAAGTTTGGTGGCCGTGTGTTGATGGTCGGAGTACCAAGAATGTGTGGGAAAAAAAAAAAAAAAAAAACAAAAAAAAAAAAACAAAACAGAAATGGGTTATAAAAAATACATTTTGACCCTTTTAGTTTTGAACAATTTTACAAATAGATCATTGTGAATTAATTAGAACAAAATAACTAAATTACCCTTAATTTCAAAGTGAATGAATTGTGTCCTTTCACTTACAAAGTAAGAGTGATTTAGTCATTTTACTCTAATAAATTCTATAGGGTTTATTTAAAAATTATCCAAAGTTACAAGGTATAAAATGTATTTTCCCTTTCATTTTTTTCCCATACCCTATTTCTCTCTTTAAAACCACGGTGATGATGGGGAGGTTGCTGATACGATGGTGAGGTTCACGGTGGCCGCAGGGAAGTGGTGGAGGTTAGGAGGGGAAGATTGGCGAAGGCATTTTGTCGTTGCCCGAGTAGGGAGGAGATGGAGGTGGGGAGGAGAAATCACGAACAAGGGAGGGGGAGGGGTTTGGAACTTGGGAGAGGTGTGTTAAAAACATTTTTGGTGGTTGGAGGTGATGGTGGTTGGAGGTGGTGGCCGTGTGTTGATGGTTGGAGGTGGTGGCTGATCAATTCGCTACTGCAAACATAAACAGAAATGGGTTAAAAAAATACATTTTGACCCTTTTATTTTGAAAAGTTTTACAAATAGATCCCCCTGAATTAATTAGAACAAAATAACTAAATTACCCTTAATTTCAAAGTGTGACACAATTTTACCCCTAATTTTAACTGTTAAAATTAGGGACAATTCTGTCATTTCACTTAGAAATTAAGAGTAATTTAGTCATTTTACTCTAATAAATTCTATAGGGTTTATTTAAAAGTCATCTAAAGTTCTGAGGTACAAAGTGTATTTTTCCTTTCATTTTTCCAATCCCCTGTTTCTCTTGCTAGCAGTTCGTTACTTCGTCATTGGAGCAGCAGTAACGAAGAGCTTCCCAGGACAACAAGCATAAACGATGATGCAACGAGCATGTCGACAGTTATGCGATGAGCAGGAGCGGTGATTGCGACGGCGGTAACCTACCAAATTTTGTCGTGGAAAGCAATAACCGCCGATGCGACGCCGCCGGAGCATGAACCCACCATTTCCTAGCTGAAACTCCCTGTAAATACTCGAACCTGCGAATGCAAAAATGTTCATGGAGGGGCAGAAATCGACGATGGTGGCGGAAGAGGAGGAGAGGATGAGGTTGTTGAGGGATGCTCTTCCCATGGAGGGGTATATTTGTCAAATGAATTAAAATAAGAACTGATATTTTTGTAATTTTATTAGAGCCAAACTATTCCGAGGGTTATATTGTCAATAACCAAATTAGGTCAGCATCTTTTTACTGTTAGAAGAGGTATGTGGTTTAAATTGTAAAATTATAGGGGGGTGGTCGGTATTTGTCATAAGAAATGGGAGGTATCTGGTATAGAGTAAAAAAACAGGGGAGGTAGATTACATAAACTCAAATTCAAAATATACAATAATTTGATACATCTCAAAATGCTCAAAATGTACAATTTCACTGTAATTAAGAAATCAACATTAAATTACTATTTTTTCCACACCCAAAATCAACATTAAATTGCTATTTTTTCCACACCCAAAATCTTCTAATAAGCCAAAAAACCCGAAGATGATGATGCATAAGTCTTCTCCTTTTATCGATCTTTTATTTTCTTTTCATTTTTTTTTAAATTGCTCCATTATTTTTTATTATTTCTCATATCCCATCAGCTAAAAATTCTAACAATACCCAATAAACAGTTCAATCTGGAGTGAAGAAAGCCACCGCTCCATGTACTTCTTTCCCTTTGTCAAAAAATCCAAAAAATAAAATAAAAATTTGTGTTAATTACACTTTACCCCCTATGGTTTGGCCAATTTTTAATTTACCCCCCATAATTTGGAAATCGTCACTTATTCTCCATGTGGTCAGATTTTCAAACCACTTACCCCCTGATGTAAGGTGGGTAAGTGCACCAAATATTTGACCACAGGGGGGTAAGTAACGATTTTCAAACTATAGGGGGTAAGTGCAAATTGGCCAAACTACGGGAGTAAAGTATAATTAACCCTAAAAATTAATTGCATCAAGTTTCTATTTGGGAACCGAATTCAGATTCGGATTCGAATTGAGTTTTTTGGAGAGGAGAGACGAAGATGACGAAGTCGCAGATGACGATGAACATAGCTTGCGGTGAGTGGAGGTGGAATGAGATTGAATTGGTTCCGATTTGAGAGGTCCATCAATGGCTTCCTCTTCGCTGATGATTTCGTGCCGAAACTTCTTCTCTCAGCTTCCATTGCTTACCATATTAGGGACAACTTTCAACCAAAATTGGATTCAACAATATATAGCAAGAATTCACCTGCAAACAATTGTACAGAGAGTGAAAGAGAGCTGAAACTTAGAGAGAGAAATGGGGGAGATTCTGGAAGAAGCTACAATGGTGTAGCAAGAAAATCTGGACGATCTCAGCAAAAATTTATGTTTTGTTCCCAAAATAGAAACAAATTTGGGAACTAAAAATTGCAGAACATAAACATAGACTATGGGATTAATGAAATCCCTAACCATTAGAAGCCAAATCGAAGACCTAACTACTCACCGAAAAAGGACGATTGCGCAAGAGAGAGACGAACCAGTAGCGACGATGCAGGTCCGACCACCGCTGTCCTCAAACCGACCTTCTCCAACACCTCCAATTGAATCCTCTGAGCGATTGAAGAGAACAGAGGAGAGAGAGAGGTTTTCTTTTTGGCTAGGTGAGAGAAACGGGAAGGAGCTAAGGGTTGATTACACTTTACACCCCAATAATTGTGAATAATTATGGAAGGACAAAATCGACATTTCACGTTTTTCTTCAACGAAGTTAGCATTGCACTTAAGTCCATAAACCACAGGAGGGGTAAGTGGTGAAGTTCAAACCACAATGGGATAAAGTGCAAATGGTCCAAATCACAGGGGGTGAAGTGCTATTAACCCTAAAATTAAATTACTAATATAGGTATAGATTTGTCCAAAAGACTCATCCCATAAAAATACCACTTTATGGAGTCCTGTAACAGTGATTTTTTTACACATGAGATGGTTCTTAAAAAATTATTTTTAGAATCTTGAGACCTCCCAAAAAATTTCCCTAAAAATTATATTATTAAAGAATTTATCACATATATGTATTTGGATAGCTAGAAATATGATAATTTACTATGTTTCCAGTTTAATGACCGTCATATTTATCATTTTTAACGTACTTCCATGTTAGTGTATATATATATATAATATATTTTTTTAAGCAATATGTGACGGTATGTCGCTTGATTATTTATATTCTTACCCGGGTTGTGGTTATTATTTTCTTTTGTAGGTACTGTTTTTCGTGCACCTATATTGTGCAAAAACATTCGGAGAATTGTTCCAGGTCAATCTTATGTTATCCCATAATGAAGCAATGTGGTACATTTTGAACGAAGGGTGAATAGTTATTATTGACTTGCAGGTTGGAAGAAACCCATATGTATTGGTAGGCACGCCTTTGGCGATCAATATTGTGCGACTGATACCATCATAAAGGGGCCAGGAAAGCTCAAAATGGTTTTTGGTGAGCTAACCTAAATAAATCGTTTATTGGCAAACATAAAGCTTTTCATTAGTCAACTGGTATCAATGCTTATAAAGGTATTTGTTTATTCCTTATGCTTAGCCCCAGAAAACGCCAGTTGACATTTCTCACACCCAAATTCAGCTGCAACATTTCCATCTCTACCACGGAGTCCAGGAAGGGCTGAGAACGTTACAAGCCCTGGTTCACGCTGGAAAAAGGGAAAGTTTCTTGGCAGGGGCACATTTGGACATGGTTTTAACAGGTGCATCCAGACGATAAATCTCAGATTTATGTAGTTCTTTCTTTCATTCCTTTCCCCCTTTTTTCTTTCTCATTCATCGGCCTCACCATTTCCCATTGGGGTTTAATTCTTGTACATGCATATGATACCAAACAATTTTTCTCAATCATTAGCTAAAGATTTCTTTTAGGTTTTTAGGACGTTACCATAGCTGATTAGAAGTGCATGCATTTTTAGGGTTTGTTGTTTCTTAAAATGTTGGTCATTGGTTTATATGTTATAATCTTAAGTGTTGACGTGTTTTTGAATTTCATTATCTTGGTACATTTGAATGTCGGCTCTTGCTGAAGAAAACCAGCAGGAATTCTGTGAGAAAGGTGGTCTTGTTCTTCTAGCAGATGAGGTCAGTCTATTTTTAGGATCATCATTCCACAGTCCGCTTTGGGTAATTAGTTCCATCAACTGTAGTTATTGATGGTGAAATCTTTGGTGATCTTTTTACAGGTATCCGAGGAGAATGTGTATGGGAAATCTTGTCCGCTGGTTGCTGCTGTTTCGAATCTAAGACGTGAAATGATTTTTTTTTTTTTAATCAAAAGTCCATGTAATAGATGATTGTTTTAGTTCGGAAGATAAGGCATTATGTTTACCAGATGTCTCTGTACAGTTCCCTTCCCCCCCCCCCAAAAAAAAAGATTGAGTTCATTTAGTAAAATGTATTTGTATTTGAATACATATATGTATTTGTTGACAAATGTAGAACATATGTATTAGATCGGGAATAAATTTTACTTTAAATTTTTTAAATTATATTAGTCTCATGCTTGGTTGAACATTGTTGCATCAAAATTTTACTTTAAAAATTCTTTTAGTCTCTTGTTTTGTAGAAAATTTTTCCCATCGAAATCTTACTTTAAAAATTCTAAGTTACAATAGTCTCTTGCTTGGGGCCACCAGGATTAACCCCCCTATTTGCCGGTGAAAATTCCCATCCTTACTTAAATTCCCATTGAAATCTTACTTTAAAAAATTCTAAGTTTTAGTAGTTTCTTGTTTGGTGCCACAGGGCATGACACCCCTCTTTGCCAGTTGAACATTCTAAAAAAATTGTAAATTACATTTTGCCTGATGTCATCAGTTATCTCACCCCTCACTGTCGATGGAACATTATAAAAAATTCTAAGTTACATTTTGCCTATTACCACTGACCAGGAAATTTCTCTCTGCCGGTGGAACATTTTTCCATCAAAATTTTACTTTAAAATTTCGAACTTACGAAAATTTGAGGATCGAAATTTTGTCACCGGGGATAAACCCCTCTGCCGATGAAACATTTGAGAACCAAAATTTTGCTTTGACATGACGTTTTTAACTTAAAAATTCTAAGTTATATGTCTCAATCGGTGCCATAATTTGTTAAAAATAACATAAATGATGAGAACATACATTGAAAAATTGGAGTTCATACAAAAGAAGCGTAGAAAAATTCCAATATTGTTATTGAAAAAAACACCAACTATAATAATTAACAGCCCACAATCTAAAACACATTTAATTTTCTTTTTCAAAAAAAAATAAAAAATCAACCCATAATAAAATCAAAGAATAAACAAACATCTACTCATTTTTTTTTCTTATTATTCTTCTTTTCTCTTTTCCTCCTCTTCTGCTATTTCTCAAACTCTTCTTGAGAGAGACGCGGGCTGTTAATAAACAAACAAATGTGAGCTGTTTACACTTTTAGATCCTAAAAGTTAAGAAATCACCGAAATAGGTCCCATTTTATCTTATTTCCCAAATTGGGTCTCTCTGGTCTTATGAAGGCCGGTTTCTCACATTTTTTTTAGAGTCCGGCCTTGTGAAGGCTGGATTCTACCCTCCCCCAATTATATATATTTATAATTTTAACTAATTAATTTGTATATATAATTTTTAATTTTAAAATATTAAACAAATTTTAAAATTATATATATATATATATACACACAAATTAATATATATATATAGAAGAAAAAAATTATTCACACACAACCTCCCCCAATCCTCCCCAGCCTAGCCCACCTCACCTCACCTCACCCCACCCCCCAAATAAAAAAACATAGAGTCCGGCCTGACAGGGCGGGATTTGGTTTGGGGAGGGGGGTTAAGTAAAAATAAGTTCACTTATTTTCACTTAACCCCCTCCTTCTTTTGGGACTGGGGTAAGCGAAATTTTATAAAATTTTAATTTTGTTTTAAATGAGACCAAATTTTAATGATCAAAAAATAGTATACTTTTATTAAAATTATTACCGCAAATTAAATATATGTACTTAAAGTTGGAAAGTCGGCGACTCAAATAAAAATTGGACATTTTGGAAAAATAACATGACATAAATGAAAAAAATTAGAAAATTCAGGAGCTCAAAATGTAAATGACATGACATAATTTTAAAATTTGTTTAATATTTTAAAATTAAAAATTATATATACAAATTAATTAGTTATATATACAAATTACATTTAATTAGTTAAAATTATAAATATATATAATTGGGAGAGGAGAGGGGAGGGGTGGGGGCTGCCCTTGTGGCAGCCCCTTTTTAGAATCCGGCCTTCACAAGGTCGGATTCTAAAAAAAATAAAAAATAAAAAAAAAATGTGAGAACCCGGCCTTCACAAGGCCGGAGAGACCCAATTTGAAAAATAAGATAAAAGGGGACCTATTTCGGTGATTTCTTAACTTTTAGGACCTAAATGTGTAAACAGCTCAATAAATGCACTATTTTTTATTGTTTTCAAAGCAAATGGCGAAGACAAACGAGCAAAAGGAACAACACCAGTTACCATAGATCAGACCTTCCTTTTTTTCCAACTCAAGAAACGAAACAGTAAAATGGGATTAGTTCATTTTACAAAACAAGGCAAGCATATGGGCAAATAATCACACACGGCCGGGAAATAGACGTTCTGATATGTTTTTTTCTAACCACGGGCAACAGAATCTTGAATTGCAGTGATCTTCTTCAGCAAATCTGGCTTGTTGGCACCCATCAGTTTATCAATTTGCTGCCCATCTTTAAGGAAGAAGAATGTCGGTGTCGCTTTGCTATCCCATGATGTATTGAATTCCTGAAAGCAGAACAAGAAAAAAGATTCATTTCATATCTGTCCATTTCAATGTTTCAGCTCTGATAAATGGCTGATGCATATCACTTACAGTCAGTTCATCCACATCTATGGTTAGAAATAGGAGAGAAGGGTGTTTTCAGACAGCTCGCAGTAGAAAGGTGCTATCATCTTGCAAGGACCACACCATGATGCACTAAAATTTGCCATCACTTGTAATATAGTAGGTAGTTTAATGATCCAATTCGCAACCAAAAAAAAAAAAAAACATTTGATCCCATATTCTCTTCAACGGTTATAATGGTTAAAAAAGTAATAGAGAGAGAGAGAGAGGGAGAGGAACAAAATTGCAAACATTGAGTGAGAAAGAAAATTGGAAAATGGTAAGACCAATGGCATAACCAGCCATGATGCATCTAAATTTCGGTGAGATTTTTTTTCACACTTATAAGCTGACCACTAACCTTTTCCATATCCAATATGGAATAAACCCAATAGTAGTGAAAGAAAAACGTAGATTTATATGATATCAACAGCCGAAAGAAAAAAATGTAGAATGGTATACTATATAAATCAGTTCAAAATAAGCATTTTTCAAGGCATAACAAGTAGCTAGCATCAAGAACTATGAACTTTACCCATTTGTAGAGATTCCAAAATCCATTTTTCATATCGGTGATGAAGAATAGCTCCCCCGCAGTGACAAAAAGTTCCACATCACCAAGTGTAATAGTTCGAATCAACTGCAATAAATGACATTAGTCAAACAATTGTAATTCCACAATGATTGTTTATATAATATATAATTTGATTTCGGAAGCATAAGTTTGAGAAAGATTAGAGAAGGCAATATGATGGGTTTAGGGTTTAGATGTTTAGGGTGATGAAGAATAGCTCTCTGCCGGTAGGATGTTTTTAAATAGAAATTAAAAAAAAGGCTAACTTATACGTCTTGGCCGAAGTCATGCTCTGTTGCAACTTGACATCCGCTACGGGAATACACATTGAAAAATTAGAGTTCATCGATACATAGTAAGAGGCAAAAATAGATTTAAAAAGAAGCAAGAGAATCATAAAAAAACAAAAAGAAAAATCAGTGTTCTAACTTTCGGTTCAATTTAGGAGAAAAACATTATCAAAATATGACCAAGATTTTTGAATTTTTGGTCATATATATGATTCTAGAGCAAGGGGCTAGAGGCTAGTCATTATATATGATTCTCACCATAGTTATACGACTCAAACAAAGAGAAAAAACATAGATATACATCAAAGGATTTTTAGCATATATTGCACATAGTTAGAAATTGATTTTCCAGCATAAGTCACCATTATCGAAGGATGATTTCGTAAAAAAATCATGGATTTTCAGCATATATTCATCATCATAAAAAAATTTCCAGCATAATCGAGTTGGATAGTAACAATTTACAGCAAACAGAAACTTGGGAAGTGTTGGAGCAAATGATTTTTTTTTTTATTTATAGAAAATGTCAAATGTTTTCCTTCTATTCCCTCTATCCCACATTGATTGGGAGAAGAGGCAATGAGGAGTATATCTAGGGGTATGTGAGACATTTAGGGTGTGCCCCAAGGGGTACCCACATTTTGTGGAGCGGATAAGAGCTACATCCCTACTAGTTTACCATACACACGCGCGCGCTGCCATTTGTTCGGTCGGGCGTGCAGAGTCGCGCGTATGGTGAGGTGACACTTAATTTTTTGGACAAAATTTATTTAAATAATTATTTTTTATTTAAAAGAAATTTTTTCAGAATCGATTTTTGACTGGGTAAAAAAACAGTTTTCTTATCCCACGATTTTCTCTCCACATTCCCGAAATCTCTCCATGATTTTCGAACTATTGGAGATACGATTCGTTTCTCTTTTGTGTATAAATGCAGACGTTCTTCATCAGTTTTTAAGACTACGAAATCAGAAACTGCTTCATCAGTTCGTTCAAAAAACAGTCTCTTCTTCTTCAGAACTGTTCCAAAATAGTTTTATTTTTTCTTTATTTCAGAATTGTTCTGTTCTGTTCCGAAACATTTTGTTCGAAACAGTATCTTCTTTTACTGATTTCGTTTAAATAGTTTCTTCATTGTCTATTTTGATTTCCGAGCAGTTTGTTCCTTTTGAGAACAGTGTGTGGGGGTGTTTGGTTTTCGGGACTTCTACAGTGCAAAGAACGTCCTAGACAGAAGAGATTTCTGGGCTGTTTTATCTTGAGGACGACGGAGCTAATATACTGCTTACACGTTTCTTGGGCAGAGCCGCAAAACGTCTTAAAGAGAACGACCTAGACCGCGACTCAACCCAAGCTAATTCGGTAAACTCTTTTTTTATTAATTTCTGCAGCAACAGGAAGAGATAGGAACAAAACTGAACTGACCTGAACAGAAAAAGGCACCGTGTTGCTTCTGATCCATGTTCATAGTCATCTCTTCGAACCCTAATCAAGCCTAATCCTTCACAATCGGCCCTTTACGATGATTACTTGTTCAATTAGAAACAACAATACGAACATACATTTAACAGAAAAACAGAAAATAGGAAGAGAAAGAGATGATGGAGAGTGACGATTGGTGGCCAGATCTGGACGACGATGGCGAGAGGCGGTGTAACGGAGAGCGACGAGGAGAGGGATCTGGGCACGAACAACTACTGCCGACCATCGCCTTCAAGTCCGTCGACCATCGCCTTCCAACCACCGCCGATGGCTCGGGTGAGAGAGAGAGAGAGAGAGAGAGAGAGAGAGAGAGAGAGAGAGAGAAATAAGGATGGTTTGGGAAAGAGTGAACTAATTACATTAAGCACCTATGACTTTTACCATATGTGACATTTGTTTTTCTTGTTATTTTATCTACATAAAATAATCATGTAATTTTATTTTATTTTCAAATTTAAACTCTAAAATTTTACAAACTACCCTGTAATATTTTTAATAACGCTTGATTTACGAAAATATCCCAATTTGTGTTGTAATAAATTGTGTTAATTGATGAGTTACGTCATTAAATTGTAAAATTATCACATGACACATCCAACAATCTAAAAATTTAATTTAAAAATTACCTTTCAATAACAGTGTAATTAATACTATTTTGGGTGTTTAGACCTAACAATCTTCAACTTTTATTACAATAGTGATGAAGTAATTACATTAAGCACTCATATCATTTACCATATGTGATATTAATATCTTCATATTTTATCTACGTAAATTAACCATATAATTTTAATTTTTTTTTTAATCTTAACCCCTAAAATATTATGAATTACCTGCTAATATTTCTAATAATTGTTGGTGTAAAAAAATATCCCAATTTATATTGTAACGGATCACGTTAATTGACAAGTTACATAATTCAATTGAAAAATTATCAAATGATACATCGAACAATCTAAAATATTTATTTATAAATTACCTCTCCGACATTCAATTATGCCATAATTAATACAAATAATACGTTTTTGTTCAACAACTGAAGATATGACCTTAAAATTAGGGTTCACAGTTTAGGGTTTAGGGTTTAAACATACTTCTCAATTGAAAAAGTTCATAGGATTTATAGTTTAGGGTTTAGGATTTAAGGTTTAGGGTTCACGGTTTAAACATATTTCCCAATTAAAGAAATTCATATAATAGGAAATAATTATTCAATTAATGTTATACTACTTATTTAGTTGTCCAATTGAATGGTTCAATTTTCAAATTATGTATTGAATTTTGATATAATGAAGGTAATAAATTTAATAACGATTGCATAACTTAATTTTTTAAAAATTAGCCCCTGATACATTAACCACCCATCGCCTTTACCATATGTGACATTTTTATCTTGTTATTTTATTTACATAAAATAACCTTGTAATTTTTTTTTTTTGATTTAAACCCTAAAATTTTACAAATTACCCACTGATGTCTCTAATCAGGCTTGATTTAAAAAAAATTCCCAATTTATAATGTAATAGATCGCGTTAATTGACGAGTTTTTTTTTTTTTTTTTAATTTAATTTATAAATTATCTTTCAATAATAGTGTAATTAGTACCATTGTTGGGGTTTAGACCTAAGAATCATCACTTCTATTACTTTATGGCCAAACTAATTACATTAACTAACCATAGTCTTTATTACATGTGACATTTTTGTCTTGTTATTTTATCTACATCAAATAGCCATAAAATTTTTATTTTTTTAATTTAAACCCTTAAATTTTACAAAAATACCCCCTAATGTTTCTAATAAGGTTTGATTTACGAAAATATCCCAATTTATATTGTAATAGATAGCGTTAATTCACGAGTTACGTCATTGAATTGTAAAATTATCACAGGACATGTCCCATAATCTAAAAATTTAATTTGTAAATTATTTTTCAGTAACATTATAATTACTACAACTGTGAGAGTTTAGATCTAAGAATATTCAATTTCTATTAAAATGGGTTCAAATAATTATATTAAGCGCATATATCCTTTACCATAGGTGACAATAATATCTTATAATTTAAGTTTTATTAATTTAACCCCAATTATTTTACGAATTACCCATTAATGTTTCTAATAATTTATGATTTACGAAAATATCTCAATTTATATTGTAACGGATCACGTTAATTGACAAGTTAAGTAATTCAATTGAATAATTATCAAATGACACATCCAACAATATGAAATCTTAACTTATAAATTACATATCCATCATTCAATTACACCATAATTAGTACAAATAATATGTTCTTGTTCAACAAATGAAGAAATGACCATAAAATTGGGGTTCAAAGTTTAGGGTTTACGGTTCAGGGTTATGGGTTTAGGGTACATGGTTCAGGGTTCAGGGCTTAAACATATTTCCCAATTGTAGAAGTTCATATAATAGAAAATAACTATTCAATTTATATTATATTGCTTATTTAATCATCTAATTGAATGGTTCAATTTGTAAATTACATATTTGAATTTTGATATAGTGGAATTATCCTAATTTATAATGATGGCATAATTTTATTTTTTTAAAAATTAGCCCCCAATACTGTTATAATAAAAAATATTTATTCGATTTATATTTAGTTTATTTAATCATACAATTCAACAATTGAATATGAAAGTAATTGTTCCATGTTGATATAAAGACGTAATAAATTTAATAATAATTGAATAACTTATTGTTTTACAAATTAACCCTTAATATTTCTGCAATCGAGAATATTACATTAATTTTTGTTCTAATAGGTCAATCGCTAACCGAACACTTCAATTTACAAATTACATATTAAATTTTGATATCAAAATGTAATAAATTTAATAACATTTCAATAGATTAACGTTCTACAATTTAGCCCCTCATATTTGTATAATACATTATATTAATTCAATTTATATTCTACTTACTTATTTAATTGTACAATCATTCAATTACACTATAATTAGTACAAATGTAATCTATGTAGAAATTAGGACTCAAGGTTTAGAACTCAAGGGTTTACGTGTAAGACCCAGATTTTTGTATACACACAATTTTAGCTGCATTGTAGAAGCATGTAGAAAATAATGGGGTCGATTTCGTAAATAAAATTCAATTGAAAATTTTAGGGGGTTAATCTGGATTTTTTACAAAACTTAAGTTTTTTTTTTTTGTTTTGTTTTAATTAAAAACTTAAAGAAACTTAAGGCGTGATGAATGTAATTTAACCAAATATGCATATATATATATATATATATATATATATATATGTGTGTGTGTGTGTGTGTGTTTGTTTGTGTGTGTGTAACCACACAAATCAGAAATAGGGGACATGGAAGGATCGAGAAAAAAAAAAAAAAAAAAAGAAAGAGAAGAGGAGTGATCAAATGTGGCAACTGGAGAGATTGAAGACAAGCACTAAAATTCATGCATATAAATGTATCCATCAAAGTAGAGATCAGGAAAAAAAAAATCTCAAAAGAAGAATCGAGAAAATCAGGAAAATCGAGAAGAGAGAGAGAGAAGCCGGGTTTCGGTTGTGGGTGTGTTTGGTCGACGGTGGGCAGTTGGTGAGGGGGGTATTTATTCGACGATTGTGTGGGTGTATGTGGGTGTGCCGTTCGGTTGTTTTGTTTGTGACAGTGTATGTGTGTGTGTGCGGGTGAGCATGTGATCATCTCTGTTCAGTTTTCATCACCGTGATTGTGTGTGTGTATGGATGATTGGCAGTGTGTGTGCGTGTTTTGTGTTTTGTTCACTGGTTGGTGTGTCGACAGTGCGTTTTATTGATCGCCGGTGTATGTGTGTGTATGTGTGTTGTCGGTTTTGTGCATCGATCGTCGGACGATTGTGTGCATGTTTGTGTCGTGTGGTCGGATGGTGTGTGTGCATGGGTGTGGACGTTAGAGTGTGTGCATTTTAGTGCATGTGTGTGAGCCATCGAGTTTATCGTGTGGGTATGTGTGGGATCGTCGCCGTCGTTCGGCCGGCATGTGTGTGTTCCATTCAACAGTGGGTGTGTGTGCGTGACCTGTTGTGGGCTGCCGGCGGTGTGTAGGTTGTTTGGTCGGTGAGTGAGTTTCGGTGGTGTGTGCATCGTCATCGATTGTGTAAGGCTGCCGGAGGTTGGTGAGGGGAGAGAGAGAGAGGTCGGCGGGAACAACAAACTCAAGCAGAAGTAGAAAAGAAAATGGAAAAAGAAAGAAGGAAGAAGAAGGGGAAAAAGGAGAAAATTACACAAACAATCCAGAATAAAAACCAAAAACCCAATTCGCGGTCGGCAGGGGATTTGGAAACAGGTAATATTTTAATCGAGTATTATTTTTGTTAAATTAAATTATTAGTATTAAAAATTTTGCATTAAAAATTTTGCAATCGTTAAAGAAATTTTCATAATCGTAGTAATATTTTATTAATCGCCAATCTAAATAAATTGGTGCGATGAATATCAATATAACGAAACGGATAAAATAATAATTTTCCACAATGAAATCTGGGAAATGGAAAATTATGAAATTTAGGGCCTGCATTGCATGTTAGGTCATTTGAAACAAAATATTAATTTAGGTCCTATCGCTATTAAGTTCACAAGCGCCAGTGTCCCGGAAGGATTTGGACGGTGATAGTTTCACAGCGCGGGAATTAAGGTGAGTGTACTGTCTTTTATACAAATTTACAAATTTTATTTTCATATAAATTATGGGAAATGTGTCTATTTAAAAGTGGATGACTTTGTAACGTATTGGGATCAAGTTGGTTTTAAAAGTGAAAAATATGTTTTTTACCAAGTCGGGTTTTAACGGTGGAAAATGAATTTGGGATCAAATTTGTTTTAAAAGTGGAAAAATAATTTTTGATCGATGGATTGGTTTTAAAGGTAGGAAAAGGATTTTTGGATTGAGTTGGTTTGTAAGGTGGGAGTGATGTTTGGTCCTACTATGCCATAGATTCTTCCCGTAAGGGATGTGGATTTTCTTTCCGTAAGGGATATAGATATTCTTCCTGTAAGGGATGTGAATTTTCTTCCCGTAAGGGATGTGGATATTCTTCCCATAAGGGATGTGAATTTTCTTCCCGTTAAGGATGCGGATTGACCCGTTAGGAAGTGCAAATCTTGCGGGTGGTACGGTACCATTGCAAATCCCAATCGTGAGGTAAAAATGATCATATAGCTAGTAGGAGAGGAGGTGTAGTGTATTTTATTATATGTTTAAAATATTTGGACCTGTTGGGTTAAATATTTGGATTGGTAAATTTAAAATATTTGAATTGATTGATTTAAAATATTTGGGTGTGTCAAATATATAATTTCATTACGAGGGTGACAGTTTGGAAATTGGTTTCAGTACGGGTGACAGTTGGGAATTGGTTTCAGAATGGGTGACAATTTGGAAATTGGTTTCAGTATGGTATGCGTTATACGATTGTCTTTATGTTATTACATTTTATTGGTGGCAGTGGAACTAGATTTCCAACCGGGTATGTAATTATATTATATTATATTTTGAAAGGCAGTATTTGCAAATTTTACTTGATCCATTAAATTAAATGTTTTATTATGAATACAGTACACCAATAAAGAATTTTGGTTTCAGGTACCGCGGCTAGGAGTTGGTCCACTACTGACACTATGGAGAGTCCGAAAGTAGTGTCATGTTGGAGGTGAGTCGGTCAGACGTGAACCGTGGAAGGTTCAGGTATTCTGGTGTTTTTAGATTGTGGATATTCGGATCAGGTATATATATTTTCAAGGAATAATTTACGAGTAGGTGAAATTGTATGTATATGTGTTAGTTTGGATATTCGTGGATTGGTCCAGTAACGTCAGGTCGACGTCACGACCGGCCTCGGGTGACGGGTGCCTGGGGTAGGGTATGACATTTGTGGTATTAGAGCCTAGGTTATTGGTTCTGTGGACATGTCAGTTTGTCAAGCCAGTGATGAACCATGATATAGGGGGTCGATAGGTGGTGTCGAACCAGTGGTGGACCATGGGATAGCGTGTCGATAAGTGAGTTCGGTACATGAGTGATAGTACTGCATTGCATTAGATAGTACATTGACATCGTGCATTATTATTTGTTTTGTTGTTAATTTGTGGGTGCAACGAAGTGGTGATACTACTAGTTAGTGGATTGGGTGGTGCTGACGGTAGTAGAAATGGATAGATTACGTTTGTGGGGGTGCTAGTGGTTTAAAATATTAAATTATAACTGATAAATGATCATATTCGTATTACTTGATGTTGGGATCTAAATAAGAACACACACACACGATCGCATGCACGCCAGCGACTGAACGCCGACGATCACACGCATACACAACACACCCAACATTTGAACACACACACACACACACACACACACACACACATACACACACACTCACGGTCACACACATACACCGGCTGAACAAAGCAGAATACCCACCCACGTCTGCACAACACACATACATACACAGTCGTACATACACACACCGTCGACGGACAAAAGGGATCGCACACACACACTCCCGCCGTCACACACACGGATGAACAGACTCACACACAACCAACATAATAGGATAGATCACACTTGACTAACCACACATACAAGTACACAACAAAGCATCAGAAAACACACCCATACATAACGATGAAACGGAACATAGTACGTACCCACATGCACGACGGACACACACCAAACGGTGACGACACACCCAACCTACAATCACTGGATGATCAACAACGAACACACACATCCACGCTGGAGAACCTACAACGAACATAACCCACCACCGTCGGCGATCACGAACAGCTCCGGTGACATCCTCCGATTCTCTCTCTCTTCTCCATTTTTTGTGTTTTTCTAATTTCCTTCTTTTTAGATTGAGATCATGATTCGCATGAATAATTTATATGCATGAATTTTAGTGTTTCTCTTCAATCCCTTCGGTTGCCACATCACTCCTTTCCCCTCTCCATTCTCGATTTGGTTGATTGCCCTACAAATTCATGTATATATATATAATCTTTTCTCAAATTACTTTAACCTCCCAAAATTTTCTTTAAATTTTCATTTTAACCCAATTCAAAATTTAAGATTTCTTAAAAAGGTTAATTACACTTTACCCCCTTGTGATTTGGCCAATTTTGCACTTACCCCCATGTGGTTTGAAAATCGCAACTTACACTTCCTGTGGTCAGATTTTCAAACCACTTAACCCTTGATGTTGGGGAGTAAGTGCAACAAATATCTCACCACAGGGGTAAGTGACTATTTTCAAACCACAAGGGGGTAAAGTGCAAATTGGCCAAACCACAAGGGGGTAAAGTGTAATTAACCCTTCTTAAAATTATAAATTCACCACTAATTTTTTTTATTTCAAATTGAAAATAACACATATCACCCTATTATTTTCTAAATGTTTCTAAAATGCAACTAAAATTGTGTAAGTGCTAAAATTAGGGTCTTACACCACTACTCTAGGTAAACATCATAATGCCTTGCCATACCCAAACCATGAATGATTTTCACAAACTGATATTCAGCTAAAAGTTTGGTAAAAATATCAGCAAGTTGGTCGGAGATATCAATATATTTAATAATGTCTATTTTCTGAATATGATCACGAATAAAATGATATCAAATATCTATGTGCATAGTTCGTGAGTGTTGTGTTGGATTCTTACTTAGACAAATAACACTTTTATTATCACAATAGATCGAGACTTCTTCCATACATATTCCAAAATCATTCAACTGTTGTTTAATATATAAAATTTGAGTGCAACAGTTACCAACTTCCATGTATTCAGGCTCAGTAGTGGATAAGGCTATCGAATTTTGTTTCTTACTTGACCAAGAAACCAAGGCATGTCCTAGTAAATGACATGACCCACTTGTACTTTTTTGCTCGACTTTGCAACTGGCAAAATTAGTGTCTGAGTAACTTATTAACTTAAAATCACTCCCCCTAGGATATCACAATCTTAGGTCAGTAGTCCCCTTTAAATATAATTTTTTTTAATCATAGTCAAGTGCGATTCTTTAGTATAAGACTGAAATCTAGCACATAAACAAACACTATAAATAATGTCAAGTCTACTAGAAGTTAAATACAATAGACTACCAATCATAACTCGATACAATTTTTCATTTATGTTTTTGCATGTATCATATTTGTCTATCTTTGTAGCTGTTGCCATGGGAGTTTTATACTCTTTAGAACCATCCAAGCCATATTTCTTTAGCAACTCCTTGGTGTATTTAGCTTGGTTTATGAAAATTCTTTCTTTAGTTTGCTTGATTTGCAATCCAAGAAAGAAATTCAGCTCTCCCATCATGCTAATTTCAAATTCAACCTGTATTATTTTGGCAAACTCGTGGCAAAGATTCTCATTAGTTGATCCAAAAATAATATCATCAACATAAACTTGTACTAATAGGATATCAGAATTAGTTTGCTTAATAAATAGCGTTATATCACTAAAACCCCTTCAAAAACCATTTTCGATTAAGTATTGGCTAAGTTTCTCATACCAAGCTTTAAGAGCTTGTTTGAGCACATACAAAGCCTTACGAAGTTTAAACATGTAATTGGAAAATTTATCATTTTCAAATCCCGGGAGTTGTTCCACATAAACTTCTTCTACTAGGAAGCCATTTAAAATGCACTTTTAACTTTGATATAACTTAAAATTACGTGAGCATGCATTTAAAAGCGAGTAGCATTCTAATAACTTCTAATCAAACCAAAGGATCATAAGTTTCATTATAATCAATTCCTTCCTCTTGATTATAGCCCTGTGCAACTAATCTTGTTTCGTTTCTAATTACCATACCAGATTCATTATTTTTATTTCGAAAAACCCATTTAGTACCAATAATTGGATGAAAATCCGAGCTAGGAACTAGAGACCACACTTTATTTCGTTCAAATTGAACTAACTCATTTTGCATCGCGGAGATCCAAGATTCATCAATTAATGTCTCGTTCGTATTTTTAGGCTCAATTTGAGATAAAAAGAAAGATTAATAATATCTCTTAGAGAGAAACAAATACTTACACCTCTTTCGAAATTACCGATGATTTCTTTTACCGAGTATCCAGGTACTTTCTTTATAGCTCGTGGTAATGTCGAATCCTCTCTCTTAGACTCCTCTGTTTGAGGTTCCTTTGTCACATTATCACCTTGATTTTGGTTATTTGAAAGACCTGCATCATCATCATCCAAAATCTTTCTCGATAAAAATAGAACAGCTTCTTCAAAAACAACATGCATAGACTCCTCAACTACTAACGTACGTTTATGATAAACTCTATAAACCTTATTGTTTGTAGCATATCCAAGAAAAATCTCATAATCAGATTTAGCATCAAATTTACCTAGATTATCCTTATCATTCAAATAAAACATTTACAACCAAATACTTTGAAGTAGGATATGTTAGGAGTCTTACCATTCCAGATTTCATAAGGGGTTTTATTAAACCCTCTATGAATTGATACCTGAATTACCACGTGGCAAATAGTACTTATCGCTTCGGCCCAGAAGTAGGTTGGTAAATAATTTTCATTAAACATTGTTTTGGCCATCTCTTAAAGCGTCATGTTCTTCATTTCCACAACACAATTTTGTTGTGGTGATCTTGGTACAAAGAAGTTGTGAGCATAACCATGCTCATCACAGTAACTGATTACATCATTATTTTTAAACTCTCTACTTCTGTCACTACGTAAATTAATAATAGAGCATTGCTTCTTATTTTGAACACGTTTACAAAATTTAGAAAATACAGAAGCAATTTCTCTCTTCTTAGTAGGAAAGAACACCCAAGTAAATCTAGAGTAGTCATCAACTATTACAAATGTATAAAATTTACCTCCAAGACTAGCAATAGAATTAGAACCAAATAAATCAAGATGCAACATTTCAAGATATCTAGACATAGATGTGTGCATTTTTTTTTCTTAAATGATGATCTAGACTGCTTGCCTAACTCACATGCATCACATACTTTATCTTCCATAAATTTCAAATCAGGTAGGTCATGTACGAGACTCTTTTTAGATAAGTTAGAAATCAATTATATACTAGCATAACCAAGTCTCCTATGTCATAACTAGATATTTTCAGACAAACATTCAAACTAGATAAATTTTGAGCAGTGAAATCATCAAATGGGCATGTATAAACATTCTCAAAACATGATGCAACCAATAAGATACTACTATCATGCTTATTCTTAATTATGCATCTATTATGATAAAAAACAACATTGTAACCATTATCACATAATTGACTTATACTGAGAAAGTTATGTTTAAGACCATCATCTAATAAGACATCTTTAATAATAGTAGTACCATTACTGATAATTTTTCCCTTAACGTTATCTGCAAATGTCACATGACCTCCATCTTTAGGTGTCAAAGATAAATTTTTTGATTTATCTCATATCATGTGCTGAGAACAACCACTGTCCATAAACCATTTGTCTTTACTTATTGATGCTTTTAGAATAACTTGCAACGAGCACCTCAAATAGTTCCTAACTGGTACCCAGTCTAAGTGGGTCCGATCTTATTAGTCAAGATAATTTTAGTTCCTTTTGGAACCCAAACTTGTCTGCAGTTAGATATTTTAGCAAAACATCTATGAATAGTATGTCCCACAATGTTACATTTAAAACATCTAACAAGACTTCTGATTTCAAAAAAGAATTTATAAAAACGTTTTTGCTTAAGATTTTTCTAAAATCCAATATTGACTTTATCAAAAATACCACATGCACTTTCCAAAAGCATTTTCAAGTTATTCTCACCGCTGGTGAATTTGAGAACTATTGAATGTAAATCCGACATCTTGGATTTCAATTCAATGTTTTCAGATTCATAGTCCATTACTTACTTGTTTAATGTGTTAATTGTACTTTGAATGCCATTGATTTTAGAACACTTGTTTTTATAATCATGGATGAGTTCTTAATATACATAAAATAATTCATCAAAATATAAAAGACAAGAACTTGAACATTTAGTTACCTCATCACTAGTGGCCATTAGCGCAAACATGGATGATTATTCACTTCCTGATTTTTTTCGAACTACTTGATTCTGTATCATCCCAAGTAGCTTTCATGGATTTTTTCTTACTTTTCTTTCCTTTCTTCTTCCCATTTATTTTCTTCTCGTTTTCTTTATCCTTCTTCGGTTCAGGACAATCAGTTTGAACCTTCAATGCCAAGGACTGCTTTTTTATATTCCCGGTGTCATTCTTATATCCTCGAATTGCCATCATCTTATGCGTCATTAGGTTGCTGATGAGGTCATCAATTTCATATTTTGCAAGATTTTTAGCTTCCTTAATCGCAGTCACCTTCAGCTCCTATACTTTAGCTAAATATCTCAAGATCTTTTGAACTTTATCCTCTATGGAATATGGCTTGCCGAGTTGACTCAAATAGTTGTAGATATTATTGAATTGTGTGTACATCTCTTGAATCGATTTTCCTTCTCCCATTCTGAACAATTCAAATTGACGGATTAAGGTGTTGATTTTTGACTGTTTTACTTGACTAGTCCCTTTGTGGGTAACCTGCAATTTGTCTTATATTTCTTTCGCCGATCCACAACCTGAGACCCTGAAATATTTATTAGTATCTAAAGAGAAAAACAAAATATTAATTGCCTGAGAATTAATAGAAAGCTTATGTTTATCAGAAGCAGTTAGCTGTTCTTTCTTCTTAGCAACTTCGTTTTCTTTAGGAACAAACAAATCATCCTCAATCGCTAGCCATAGGTTATAATTTGTAGCTTGAAGAAATGCAATCATTCTATTCTTCCAGAATGCATAATTTTCACTTGCAAATAAAGGTGGTCGGTGCATAGACTGCCCTTCACTTAGTGTGCCTACCGGGTGTATCATGTGATCTTTATTGGCTAATGTATCAAGTTGAATCAACTCTGATACCAATTATTGGCCCAGTAATGTACCCAAGATAGGGTGAATTGGATAGATATAAAATTAAAACAGATAATTATATTTTCAACACTTAAATTCAATTAATTAATTTAATAATAAATTAATTATTATATCCTTATATAGCAGCGGATAAGTGTAATTAGCTTTAGGTGCATACCCAAACAACAGTAAATAAATAAAGTAAAAATACACCACACTACGATGTATACTAGTTTATCAAGTTACTTTTGACTAATCTAGTCCTCCGAGCCTCACGGAGAGTCGCACCCATTAAATCATTAAGATTCCTTTAACTAGGTAGGAACTAAACCTTTACACAATGATTATTTTCATAGGCTCGGAATCAACCTTTACAATTCAATTTTCACAAGCTAAGGAAGAACCTATATTTTTTTAACAGGCTAAAGATTAACCTAATTATTTTATACTTAGGCTAAGAATCAAACCTCACAAAAAATCACTCCAAGTATCATTTTCACCGGTAAAGATGGAACTGTTACAAAGTCACACAAACTAATTCTATTAAGGAAGAATTAATACCTATCTCTTTTCATGAAAAAGAGTAATCTAACTTTTTTATACCTTAGGTAAAGATCAAACATCAATCTCTTTATCGGAAGAGATTGAATCCAAGCCTCCTTTGATTTTTTTTTTTGACAAACTGACTTTTTTTTTAAAAAAAAATAAATTAAAAAATAGAAAAATTACAATCTTAGACGAGGAAGACCCTCTTGATCCTCACGAGTATAAGAGATTAAGTCATGAGGTAAGTGATTACCTAAAGAAAATAACAAAGGACTAGACGAAACAATGTTAGCAAGACTATCAGCAACAAAATTACATTCTCGATGAATATGAGAAATCTGAATGACAAATGATAGAATCCAAAACTGAACTGTGTTCCAGAGATGGGCAATCAACCAGATTGGGCTATCTTTCTTGATTGAATAAACCAAAGCTAGCGAGTTGCTTTCCACCAGTAGAGGAAATTGGCCTAAACGCAAAGCTTCCTGAATCCCTAAAAACAACTCGTGGAACTCAGCTAGGAAACTTGAACTAACAGAAAAGGGAGAGAAGAAAGCCCAACTAACAGCTCCATTGGGAGAGAAGAAAGCCCAACTAACAACTCCATTACTATCTCGAACACCACCACCACAAGAAGACGTCATGGTCTCTCTCTTCAAAGCACCGTCCACATTAAGTTTGAAACTCCCCTCGGGTGGACGGGTTCAACAACAAATCAACGGTCGACGACGAATAACCTGCTTAGTCGGACAACCCAACAGAACCAAAGACTGAGTCCAAAAAGAGGATGAAATTGACTTAGATTTAGTCAAAGGGCTCAGTGCTTGAATCCAGTTCCTAACTTTGAAAATTATCCATTTTCATTTATCAGACATGGAAATATCATCATAAAGAGAACGATTTCGATTTAACCAAATCTCCCAACATATCAGTGAAGGGATCAACGCCCTTAATTTATGAAACTGAGAACTCCTTTTTAATCTACTCCACCACAACTTAATACGGTGTATTAAAGGTTCAGGAATAAAAGGAATATTAAAAAAAGAGCTAAAATACCGCTAGACCTTTGAAGCAACCTTACTTTCTAGAAAAAGATGTTGGATATTTTCAATGGAACGAAAGAAGCAGCATCGACAACCCAAAATAAAAAACACTCTCATTTTCTGGATGATATCTTCAACTGCAAGTTTGTTCTTCGAAAGCCGCCACATGAAAATCTTAATCTTCAAAGGAAATCTCATACTCCAAAGATTAGAATAAAGACCAATCGGGATTACCTCACTGCTAATAGCCCTCCAATACCCTTGATTAGATATTTTCAACAATATCTAATGCGCACATAATTCACTAATTACAATAAATTGATAAGTATTTTCTCACTCGGAGTTTTTACTATCTCAAATTAATTTAAACTCAATAAATGTCCTATATTTACTAGTGATAGAATTTTACGTGAAAAAATTAAAATCTAATTATAAAATATATGAGTAGCACACAAATAAGCAAGTAATCAGATTAACACAGAAATCGTTTTAAAAATAATTTTATGCACTTTAAAATTTGAAAACGATTTCACACAAATCTTAAATCCAAGCTAATAATAATAATAATAATAATAATAAAAGAGTAACTTGGAAAGATCTCACTAGGATACCATCGAAAGAATAAAAACTAAATTGCAATTAAAGCTTAGATCGGTAATCGCAAAATTCTTAGCACTTTTCTCAAGAACTTTTATAAAGAATAATCTCACATTGTATTTTTAGAATAATATCTCTCAGAAAGCTCAGGAACTGATTTGTTCTTGATGGATTGATATATTCAAAAGTAAAAAACGCAAGTCTATTTACATAGATTTGAAACAAATCCTCTAACGACTAGTTTTCACAAGATATGTCATTTAAATGCTCATATAGACCCCATATATTAATATGAATTAATCATGGTTCAATTCACTTAATTTTAACTTTTAAAATATTCAATTTAGTCCTCTAAATATTTCACAATCTCAAATAAAATAAGATAGAAAGTATTTAATGTATCAATTTGAGAAACACTTAAAATAAGTGTACCAGATCTGTAGGAATAATCAAATAAGAATGATATATCTATCATAAGTTCAAATCCTTAAGATATCTCCAAAATAATCAGCCAAAAATGGCTAGTTAATGGCTACTTTTAGATCAAATCCTCGAAATCCTCCATTCCTGAAATTGCTAGGTCGATTGACTGACCAATGACCCATCGATCGACCAATCGATTCAAGTTGTAGCCCAAGCCATTTCTCAAACATGGTTGGTTGACCAATCCCCCAAGGGTCGGTTGACCGATCATTTCTAGATGCTCCCCATACCTTTTTTCGGCCTTGGTTGGTTAACCAATTGATTAAGAGAGTTTACTTCTCGGTCATCAGTTGACCGATCAATTCAGAGACTACTCTATTTTCCAGCCGACGCCCATCGGTTGACTGATCCTACTTGGTTAGTTGACCGATCAGTGCTGGAACATCTTTACCTTAGTTCATTTCAACTTCAATCTTCGACGTTTTCGGTCTTTTAACCGATTTCTTTTCTCGGTTAACTAAATTAACATTATTAATCAATTTTAAACACTAATTTTTCTTAGGTTAATATTTCTTCTTCAATTTCACATTGAAGCAAATATGTGAACTAATTAGGATCCTAATAAAAAACACACATAAATCTAAATTCATTTTTGTGTCGTGTGTAATCCTAATCTGGATACATTTAGAGTAAAAATTAATCTAGGTTGTTTTTACCTAAATTCTTCAAAATCTTCAATTTCTTAATATCCATTTCTTTGTCTGTCTGTTTGCATCCTTAGCATCCTTAACAATTTCTTCACGATAATATCATTAATGGAACTTTTACACTGAAACACTCAATAAACTCATTAGTTCAATGAAAAACATCAATATTTAATTATCCATTAAAATCTTGGGATTAACAAAATATTTTTCTATCCAAGCAACAAAATTATAAATTTACACAATCAAATTCTTATATAAAAAAATTATCCATATAATGAATTTATAAATGATGAGATTTCAAAATCTAAAATTTTGAAATCCTATCATTTACAAATTCCATGAATTTATCAGATCCCTTACCAAAATGCAACCGACAGTGTTTTTCTTACCCTTTTATTTATTTTTTAAAAATCACTAACACCCCCCCCCCCCCCCCCCCCCAAAAAAAAAAAAAAAAAAAAAAAACCCCTAGGTTACCTTGTTGTCTAGATCTTAGCTAGAGTTTTATATATTAGCATTAGATTGATTGCCATCTCCTCTATCTACATCTACTGCAAATTGGGGATTGATTGTGTTGTATTTGTAATATACGTTGTAAGTAGGAGGAGATGCCTTAACAAAAAAACAATTTTTTTGGTAGGGGGCAAATTTAAATTGTTTCAAATTTTATTGATTAATAGATTAGTAAATTAATTAATTATTTTTACCATCTAGTTTTTGGTATGAACCTAGTGGTTTAGACACAATGGGGAATTAATGTTGGAAGAGCCCATGAAAAAGTAACGATTAGTAATGTTGAACTTAAGAAGTTCAAAGGTCTTTCCAATATCGAAAAGAGAGGGTCCAAGGTTTTGAACCATGTACAGTCTATATAAGCCTCAAAGCTGGTAGTTCACAATGCGTTATCTGAGTAGGCTCTTTTGAGAGCGCCAACAGGAACAAAACCGGTACTAGAGGTTTGATTCTCTTAGAAGTTATATAGATATCTCATCTCTGACAATATCCAAATAAAGAATCTTAGAAAGAAAAGTATTCTTGGGATTTCTAACGGTTAAATATAATTCCAAAACTATAGAATAACTTTGATTTGAATATAGGGAATATTAAGATTCAAATCAATAAGTGAAATCGCAAATGCAATCTCACAGACAAAATAAGATAATTGTCTAGGAGAGAATAGGGAAATGAAATTGGTGTGGCCACTACTTGTCATTTTAAATGTGATTTAATGTTGCTTGATTCATTATTTTAATGTTAATATGGTTAGATCCGGGTTTAAGAAATTTGATATTAAGTTTTGATTTTAATTTTTTATAATTCATTGCGTAAATCTGTTGTTTTTAATATCCGATCCCTTTAGTAAGTAGAGATAGGTTATTGTCCCTATCAGTGTTTGACTATTTCTTGTCGAATTTGATATCCCAGAGTCATTTACCTATGAGAACCTATCCCTTTAATAAGTGGAGACAATACTCTCTCTCTCTCTCTCTCACACACACACACACATAGAGACACACACACACACACACACACACTACATAAGCTTATGTAGGTCGATATTGTGTTTTTGAAATGAAACTCATTTTCGACTGTATTTGACTAATTTCATATTGTAATTTTTTTTTCTAGAATATTTATTTTGACAAGAGGATTTTAGTATTTTATTTACTTACAAAACATGAATATGATGTCAATGTAATTAATTTTGTTTTTAGTGTTGATGTGACAATAAAATTAATTTGAATAACCTTTTGCAACGAAATTTATTTGAATAATTTCGTTATTAATATTTAGCGACCAACTAAATTTTTTGCTAAAAGTAATAATTTGCAACAAATTTTATTTGAATAATTTTCTCGTTAGTAATTCATATTTAGCGACCATCTAAATTTCTCACTAAAAACAAAATTTGAAATAAATATTTAGAACAGTGCTCATTTCACATCTAAAATTCAAAGAAAAACAAATATTCATAACATACATTCCAAACATATGTAAATAAAACTCTCATAACGAATAAACGTGTCTCAAATAAATCTCATATAATGTAAACAATATCAAACTATATAAACATTTTTTTCCAAATTCTCAAACAATACATTAAAGAAAGTATGGATAGATGTAACTAAAACAATCTCATTCTCGCCTCGAAAAAAAAAATGCTAACTAGTTACATCAAATATCTTCCCTCGCACAAAAATTGTCTTCGTAATTTCATTTCAACGTACAACCAATCTGTATCACAAACATATAAGATAAATCAATAACTCACATCTTACTTAAATAATCCACGCGCAGTCAAAATAAAGAGTGAATCCATGAAAGTGAGAGGATGTACATTTTTTTATTTATTTTTCATATATATTTTTTTTTTGTGTCTCTCTTAAAATTGTGTGTCCAAAATGGCCAAACAAGATCCGATTGGCACAAAACTCGTTATCAGTGTCCACCCGTCCATCAAGACTTGTAGAAAGAAACAAGAGTAAATTTGGATGAGCAGTTTAGGAGTTATTCAAATAAATAAAATTTTAACACTTAAAGAAGTAAAAAACAAGTTGGGTGTCCAAAATGACCAAATGGAACACGATTGGAACGAAACTTGAGAGTTAACGTTGCCCCATCCATTAAGAGGTGTAGGAAGAAATGGAAGTGAATTTGCGTAAGCGGTTTAGGATTTATTCAAAAAACTAGAATTTGAACACTAAGATTTTAATTCTTGAATTGTTCAAAATCTTCTTTTACGCATAGACCCTAACACGTTTATCCAAGTTCACTTCGCTTTTTTCCTAAAAGTCTTAATAGCCAGGGCGGCATTAAACCTCAATTTCACGCCAATCGAACCTTGTTTGGACATTTTAGGCACTCATTGTTTTTAACTTCTTGAAATATGCAAATTCTACTTTTTTCGCATAAATCCTAAATCACTTATCCAAATTCACATCCGTTTCTTCCTACAAGTCTTAATGGTCGTGGCGGCGTTAGCCCTCTAGTTTCGCGCCTTTGACTTAAAAGCATGGATTTTTTTTACCTTTGGTAGCGCTTTCTGTAAAGTGGAAATTTAATAGCGTTGATGTAATCATATTAAATACAACATGAATATTAAATCAAGTTAGGTGACTGACCACATTGGCAAAACAATTAGAACAAAAGCAACAGGTGTGGCATTATATTCGTAAATTCTAATTACCTAAGTAATTAGAACATATTGAAGAATACAATGCTCTCGCACATGTATTACCTTTTTTTTTTTATTTGGGGAGGGCGGCGGGCAAATAGTTGTATTTGTATCGTTTTCATACTCAAAATCAAAGAAAGCGCAGATTAAACGTGCTTTTCCCTATTCTATTACCGGTAGGCGTGGGAAGGAAATTTGCCTATTTCGGTTCATTTTACTCCTCCACCATTATTACTCCTCCTTTGTCATTTTGAAAATGCATAATCACTCATTCCCCTTTTTCCAAATCCTATTTTTTCAAAGACTCTGCCACCCTATTGTTATATTTTTAAGAAAACGTCTCTTTTACTATATTTCTTTGTCTATTACTGTTTCTGTTTTTATCGTTTAGGTTAATGTAATATATGGGATTGACCCACTTGATCCATTAAAACAAAATCTTAACTCTAAAATCTCTCACTTCTTTTGTAAATAATTGTGTATATCATTATATTGATTGTATCGTTTTCACAAAAATTAATATATTAAACCTAAATTAGAAATTTGTACGTTAATTTTAACGACCAACAATTAAAAATCAACAAAAATATGTTAAATGAGGTTTAAACTCTTTGAAAAAAATTAATATGATTAATTTTAGTACTAATTCAAAAGTTAGGGGCTACAGTGTATTTTGTTTTCTTTTTTAGCAACATCTTCCTCTTCCCATGCACCTCCCCGCGACCACCATCCACCACGCCGGCCACCCCAACCATCTACGTTGCACCACCACCTCATCTTTGTTTTCTTATTCTGTTCCGGATGCTATTGGGATTGACAAAGGCACAAAGCTATGAAATTAAACAACCCATCAGCCTACCAATTCAATGGCCGTCGTGGGGTTCCACCCACCCACTCCTCTTCCTCCCAAGCTTTCATTTCTGTTTTGCTAATGGCACCCCCCCACTAGCTTTAAGGGCACCCTCTCCCGTTTTGCTAATTCCAGTAATCAAACCTAATATGAACTCCAGGCCTTCCATTTCAAGAACGAAAGAACTCTTTAAGTTCATGGCCTACACTTCTGGAGGCCACTGAACATTTTTTTACTGAAAACGAGTTGTTTTTGACTTATTTACCCAATCTCGGGTATACGGTGACTTTTAAATTTTTTTTTTAAATACAAGCCCGGGGTTGTGGACTTGTTTCTTAAAAAAAATAAAAATAAAATTTGTGTCTTACTTTTCTTATTAGAAGAATTGGTCGGTGTCGTCTTCCAGGGCCGACGTCAAACAAACATTGCAATAGAGTTTATAATAAAATTTCACCTTTGCCCCTCTACTTTACATTCAACCTCACTTTGCATCTTAAACTTATAATATAACAATTTATAAATTGTATATTATATATATTATAAATTATAAACTGTTATATTATAAATTATAAATTATTATATTATAATTTGTAAATTGTAATATACCAATAAATATCAATTGTAATTAATAATGGTTATATATAAAACAAATTTATAATAATTGTAAAAAATTTAAAATATAACAATTTATAATTTATAATTGTTTTATAAATAACTATTATTAATTATAATTGTAAAAAATGTTTTTTTATAATTGAATTAGATTATAAGTTGTTATTTATAAATTGCTATTTATAATTGTAAAAAATGTTATTTATAAAACAAATTTATAATAATTGTAAAAAATTTATAATATAACAATTTGTTAAATTATAAATTGTTATATTATAAATTTTTATTTTATATTATTTAGAAATTTATATTTTCAATTTTCAATTGTAAAATGTTATATTAATAATAGTTTTATACAAATAAATATTTCTTTTATATATGTCTTGTTTTTTATATTTAGTTAAAATTAGAAACAAATATATAATATAACATATGTCTAATTAAATAGTCTTTTAATAGTTTTACACAAATATTTACCAATCACTCATTGCATGTTTTGTTTCTCTTTTTTACACAAATATTTAACAGATTTATCAAACAATTCACAACTCTTGAACAATTCTTTTTCAACCGCTCATTTAAACAAGCCACAGGGAAGCCAAACTAAACCTTAGTGTGTAGATTATAAAAATTAGAATTTCAAGAGCACATCAAAATCAAACTTCAAACATTAGGGGAGAAAATGTAATTAATCCTAGAATCTCTCTAAAAGTCCAAGTTCTGGACCACTCCAGTCTGCATAGTTCACTATCTTCTTCCTCGTAAAGCTCACATTTCCAGTATGCTTCGCCGGCGAATTCTCTCTCAGGCGACCTTCCGCCACCCCACTCTAGCGTCATCTGCTCGCATCAACAATGCGTTCCATCGTGATCTCTCTTTCTCCGGAAGATAGGGTGGAAATCGGTGAATTGAGTCCCGGGGACTTGGTCACTTGGTCCCGGCGTTTTAAATGCCGGGACCAAGTGAGCTCCAAAGGCTGTAGCTTGAGGTTATGCCATTTGACCAACCTAAACGGTTTGACCGTTTGACCACTCCAGAGGTTATACCGTTTGACCAACATAAAACGGTCGTAATCGGCAAATGAACCCGGCGTTCAATACGCCGGTTTCAAGGAATTAAAAAAAAAAGGAAAAAAGTTATACCCGGTGTTCCGGACCACTCGGGTTTGGTAATTTAGTTTAAAATAATGTGTTTTCAGAATATTTTTTTAAAAATCGTATTTTTCGTGTAAATAACTATTCGTTCTTTGTGAAAGATATATTTTTGGTACATATATAATTCTGAATTTCATTAATAAACTTCTCATATTCCATTTCACTCAATTTTTTTTATTTGCCAAAATAGCTGAAAAAGACAACATCATAGAGGAGCATGCATGCAAGAAATGCATGATGGACTTCAAATATATTGATTTAGTTTGATACAAACTTGAAAACATTGAAATGACCAAATCGCGATTCAACGCTCCCTGGTTTTATTTTATCTTCGTATTTTTCATAACGAGAACTTCCAAATCATTAGCAGCACCCACCGATGCAGACCCCTACAACAATACCAACCGGGAGGCACCAACAGCCGTTGCAACAAGGGTCGCTACCGACGGTGTTGCACGAGGCACCACACCCACAAGAATTTACCGGCACCAGTATGTTGGAGAGTGGAAGAATCTTCCTCGGGGTCACGAATTTGTTGGCGTCGGAAGCTCCTTCAGAGTAGACTTCTCCGGTGGCCACGGCCGACGGAGCAAAGGTGGCTGCCGCCAGAACTAGCACCATGGTCGCCACCACCACGGGCAAAGCGCTAACCTTTTTAGTAGTCATTGCCATTAGTAATCCCTTGATGATGAAAATTTCGTTTGTGTTTTGAATGAGACTCCAGAACTTGGGGTTTCTTATAGGGTTCATTTTTTCATGGTTGGTCCTCAAATTTTTGAGGTATTTTATTTCCCACCAAGTTATTGTACTTTGGTTGTCTTTCAATTAAACTCTTATACTTCAAAACAATTTCAATTCAGTCCCTCTACTTTGGATCTCATTTTTCTCCTCAGATAAGTGCACGATTTTACTATGAATCGTAACGAAAAATCCCTATCGTAATGTAGGGCTAGTTACACTTTGCCCCGTTATGGTTTGTTGTAGTATTTTCGATTTCGTCATCATGACCCTGTGGTTCAGACTGAAGTGAAATTATTAAATATTCAACAAAAGGGTTAATTACACTTTACCCCTTGTGGTTTGGCGCATTTGCACTTTACCCCTTGTGGTTCAAACGTCGCCATTTTCCCCCTTGTGGTTTTGGACTTAAGTGCAAAACTAACATTTTCTGTTAAAGTTAATGGAATTGAGCTCTACGCGCTTGCAGCGAGAATTGGCTTGTGTTTTGTGCTTTTTCCCTCCAAAGTGCATTTTTTTCTTCCCATTTTACCCCCACATTTCTTTATATAAGGCCACCTATTCTCACTCATTTTTTTTTTGCACAAAACCAACATTTCTCACTTATTTTTTTTATCCATATTTTTATTTTTTATGTCTTCTTCAAGTGTTTTTGGTGGTGATTTCGAAAAAAAATAAATGCAAATGTTGTCGAATAGCTGACTTGAAAGTCGTTCAAAGTGAGAGACATTCAAAGGAAAAGTGATACTACGGATGTAGCAATAAAGGATGCAACTCATTTTTGGGTTGGTATGAAGATGAAGTTCCGTTTAAAGGAAATAGGAAATTAACGAGGATAGGCGTGATGATGATTATTTTCTTCTCAAAAAATGATTGAAAAAATTAGAAGTGAAGATTCAAATCATTGAATCAAATCATATCATTTTAAAAAAAATTGTGTTTGGTGTGTTTATTGTTGCAATTTTAGTTATGTTTATCACAATGAAATGAATGAATGAATGTGTAATCTTTGAAGTAATAAAATTTGAATGATCCATATTTTATTTATTAACTCATCATCCCTGAAGTTCATAATAATGATTATCTTATACATATCAAATTGCATAATTTCATTACAATACACCAATATTTTCAAATTACATCCATAAGTACATTTAAACCATCGAAAAAACGCTGCTGTCCAAAAAAAACTGTAAGCAGCTGTCCAAAAAGCAGTCCAAAAAATGTTGTCCAATATTCACCAAACGTTGTCCAAAAAACGTTGTGCCGTCCAAAAAAAAAAAACTATAAGCAGCTGTCCAAAAAGCAGTCTAAAAATTCGTCCAAAAAAAAACTGTTAGCAACTGTCCAAAAAGTAGTCCAAAAAACGCTGTCCAGTATTCACCAAACGTTGTTCAAAAAACGTTGTGCCGTCCAAAAAAAAACTGTAAGCAGCTGTCCAAAAAGCAGTCCAAAAAAAAACTGTAAACAGTTGTCCAAAAAGTAGTCCGAAAAACGTTGTCCAATATTTACCAAACGTTGTCAAAAAAATACTGTGCCGTCCAAAAAAAAAACTGTAAGCAACTGTCCAAAACGATGTCCAAAAAACGTTGTCCACTGTCCAAAAAAGGCTGTCCCAAAAACGCTGTCGAAAAAACTAGTCCAAACCTGCAACCAGTAAGATTCAACACAATAATGGCAACAATATACCAATTTTGTCCAAACAACAATACACCAAACGCTGTCGAAAATTGTGCTAAAAAACTGTTCAATATTCACCAAACGATTACCAAAAAACAGCCAAAAAATGCTTTGTAGTCCCAAAAAACTGATTTCAATATTGAACAGATTCACCAATTGAACAAAAAAATACTGTGCCGTCCAACGATTTAAAAAAAAATGCAGTTATATCAGAAAGCCAAAAAAAGTAATTTGTTGCACCAGAAACTTACCCGATGGATTGGTTGTCTTCGCCTTTTTCTTCTTCCCTTGTTCTCCATCTTCTCATCTACTTCCTATCCCCAATGTCTTAGTAAAATTGGTTCGGCTTGCAACCCAAGCTCTCAAACATGCTCTTGTCATTGGCGGAGATGAAGATATTGGTTGTGACGAAGATATTGCACGAGAGGTGTCAACTGCCCGAGCTGAATTGATTGGTTGAGAGGATGAATCTACCGTTGCCCCTACCTGAGCCGATGAACCAGCAGCCACTGCCTGAGCCGATGAACCAGCAGCTACTGCCTGAGATTTCTCCTTGAAATACCAAAAAAAAATAAAAAATTAATATCTTGAAAAGTTACAGAAATTAAATACTAAATGTTTATACATAACACATTACCTTTTCAACCAATTTGGAGTTCGGATGTTTGCTATTTTTGCAACTTCTTCTATTTATGTCCCGGCTGCAAACAATTTTTGCATTTAACGTATTTTCCCATCCTGGTTGTCTGTGATGTAACTCTCGGCTCATTAGGACCCCTCCTCCTCATCTTCTTGGGCCTACCAGCTTGATTCCGTTTGATAGGGGGCAGCAAAGGCATTCCGGTTTGAACTCAATCATGCATTCCAGGAACCGGATTTATCATGTAGCTTTAAGTAGCTAAATATAAGTATTTTCTATAATATTCATGCACATAATGTGTGGGCTTTCCCCTACTCAAATTAATTGCAGCAATGGCATGTTTGCATGGAATCCTAGACAAATCCCACATTTTATAACCACAAGTCCTCACATAAGTCTTTTCGAAATTGTCAACCTCAAACTTTCTATCCCGAGCTGAGCCCAATTATCATTCTCACTTAATTCATGTTCTTCTTCAGGTTGTTGTTCATTAACGACTTGCCCATTAGTCTCTCCAAATAAGGTTACCTTAAAATGTTGACCTTCATTATGCAATCGAACTAGGTCAAGCACATCATTATCAATTTCAATTCTCCTTAACATCTCGGTTTCAGGTATTTTGAAATACAAATGAACTAAACCATCATACCCTAATTCCTTGAAAAAAGATTCCATTTCAATAAAAGACCAACAATCACCATCACAATTAAATTGGTATTCTACATCCCCCCCAACATAATGTAAAGTTGGTCTAAAGTTGAAATACCCCCCATAGTGTGTCTCAAGGTTGAACAAAGACATCTGTAGAATTTATAAGCAAAAAAAAAACTGTTCAGCTCAAAAACCAGGTATAGGGGGACAAGGGAACAAAACTTAAGTCAATAAATGATTAAAAAATGATAAAGACAAAAAGGGGCAAGTGAGGACCACTTTCAGCATTTTGAAGGTAAACAAGGGACAGGTGAGGACCACTTTCAGCAATACGTTTTGGGGGATAGTGGGAATCTTGAAATTTGTGATGTAGGGAACATGGGACCTACTAAACAAATCCAATTGAAAAATGGGGACCATTTCACATCAAATTCAACAATGATTAGGAATAAAAACAAAAAACATTTCTATGCAATTCATGTTCACCAAACCCACATTACACATGCACACTTCAGTCCAATCATACAAGATCAAAGATATCAGCCCTAGTTTATACTAATTTTTGTCAAACAAGTTCAGTTCAGAAACCTAAAAACTCATTCCAGTTCAGAAGATGAAACGAGAAACCTCAAAAACTCGTTCCAGTTCAGAAGATGAAAACGAGAAACATGAAAACCCTAAAATTCAAAAGTCGTTCCAGTTCAAAACAAGAAACCTCGATTTTCGGAACATGAAAACCCTAATTTTCGAAATATCAAAACTCAGAATCGGATTAACATGAAGAAAATACAAAATTTTTACCTTCGACAATGAAACCCTAGTTGTAAATCGACCATTTCTTCCAAAACTCTTCAATAATCGAACAGATATTGAACGATTCTTCCAAAACCCTCTATCGTTCTCGGATCTGGTGGAAACTGCAAAAAAAAAATTGAAGAATATCAGATCGAAATGAACAAAATGAACGCGAAATGAACAGGAAATAGGAGCAAAATCGAACATTCGAAGAACGATCTAGGGTTATCGCAAACGATGGTTCTCAGATTTACGTGAAACATGAGCGAGATTGAGAGTGAGTGATGAACGTCATCTGTGTGAAAGATGAGCAAGATTAGAGCGAATGATGAACTTCTTAAAGATGGATTTTGCGATCATCTGGTAGAACGACGCTGTGGAGAAGTGAGGAACGTTGCCGTGGAGAAGTGAAGAACGAATGTGCAATGTGTAGAGGTTGAGAGCTTAGGATGAGAAGTGGGTAGGGCTCAATGAGGAAGAAACGTCTAAGTGTTAATATATAAAGAAGGGTAAAATCGACATTACACGATTTCTGTTAACGGAGTGAAGGTTGCACTTAGGTCCACAAACCACATGGGGGTAAATGGCGATGTTTGAACCACAGAGGGGTAAAGTGAAAATGCGCCAAACCACAGGGGGGTAAAGTGTAATTAACCCTTAACAAAATTATATAAAATTGCAAATTTATCCTTGTAGCTGACTCGGCCCAGAAAAATAAAGAAATGAGGAAAAAAAACAAATGAATTTTATCCGATCCAACTCGATCTGGGAGTATAAATATTAGAGAAATGACCGCGCCATCCCATTTTTTATTACCAGTGACCGATCAAACCCATACCCTCGCAGCTGAACCGACAAGTCCTGTCGCTGATCGATTCTACACTGAGAAGACCCATCTCACAATTAACGACGATAATCATTTATAGATTTACCCTCCCTGCATTTTCGGAGCAAACGTTTCTATATTTAGATCGCGATTTCCATCCATAACACATCGCCGGTTCGAGAAACGTAACATTCCATTATTAGGTTTTTTGAATTTTGAAATCAGTTCAGTGAATGTAGAGTCGGCGAAGAATAGACATAGCATTCCGAAATATATGTTGAGATTCAATCGAAAGAGCGGAAGTGGAAGAGTCACCGGCGGAGCACTGTCGATATTTAGAAGTCGATATTTTCACAGCTACAGCACTCAGTCGTAATAGGTATGTAAAAAATGGTTTTGAACGAACGCATACACATTACGAGTGTGTTAACCAAACAGAATGCAAGCATTTCAAAATTAATTTCAAAATGAAGTTCATGTTGTTTATTTTTATAAGACAACCACTTTGCATATAAAGACGTTTCACGAGGGGGATACCAGTTGTTCTGTTTTTTGGGGTATTTTGTCTTGTGTATTGTCTGGGGAATTAAACATCGTCACGAAAAACAAGCACATACGACACATTCATGGATGTTACATTCAACATCAATACAATCATGCTACATTAAACCCTCCTACACGAATAACTGTGTGTTGAACATGTGTACGAGATGTTCCACTCTCGTTTTGGATACTGCCAACATTTTTTTGTGTGAAATAAACAATGATTGGTATGTTCAACATGCACACATGGACACATGCATGGATGTTACATTCAACACACACACGCGGATACCGGTGTGTGGTGTTTGGTTGTTTTTTTTTTTTTCTCCTGAAAAATTAAACATTGGTACGTTCAACACACGCATACGACACACGTATGGATGTTATATTCAACATCAACACAATCATGCTACATTCAACACCCCCACACGATAACTGCGTGTTGAACATACGTCTCGGTGGATACTGCCGGCATTTTTTTTTGTGAAAAATAAATAGTGATTGGTACGTTCAACATGCACACATGGACACATGCATGGATGTTACATTGAACATTGGTACGTTCAACACACACACGTGTGGAGGTGAGAGTGCGCACGTGTGTTACATTCTACATACATGCATTAAATGGAATCAATGTTACTATAGGGACAAAAAAACACAGGATGTTACATTCCACACGAACAACACATAATAGTCTGCGCGGTATAAGTGATCTGTTTTTTGTGCACTGACGGGAAAACACATTTGTTTTTGTTTGAATAGGATAACGTCATCAATCCCACTTTTGTGTAAATACGAGAACGTCACAACAGTGTTGAGGATGAGAGATGATTGCAATATTGATGGTTTGCGTCAAAAAATTGGGAACAAATGGACAGATTGTAGCAGCGGGAGGATCGAGTTGTCCTATTCACTCCCCGGATACCCGAAATGTGTGTTGGAAGACCAAAATGACTTTGAGGAATTTTTTTTCCTAGCGGGCCTAATGAAGATCGAACTTATTGAATTGTGTGTGGAAAGACAGCTGAGTGATTCAAGCGGTTCAACTGGGGCATCATCATCTACGTTAGTCTCCGTCACCGATCGCAGCAGTGATAACAGCGAAGCTGAAATGGACTATATTGGTAGCTATGGTAACATGTTACAAAACCCAAACGAAAAAACGCTGCTATCATCAAAATGGGTCGATGGAATACAGGAGGAGGGGCAAAAATTCAGAGGAGGGACGAGCGAATTTCGCATGGCGTTGCAGAAATATGCGGTAGAGGTAGGGTTTAATTTTTGCTACCTAAAAAATGATAAGGTACGTGTCACGGCGGCGTGCGCAATACGAGAAGAAAGGAACTACCCATGGTTTTGTGTATGGACGCGTGAGAGGTGAAAACGGTGTATTCTACATTCGCAGCCTAGTAAAAGAACATACGTGAGGTGTTGCATTTCGGACAACAAAAAACAAACGTTTGAGTTAAGACATTATATCGTCGTGCTTGACTGACGAGGTGTGTGAAAATCCAAAAACTCGCCCAGTAGACGTCGTTGACAATTTTAGAAAACAATATGGACTAGAGATATCATATCGAAATGCATGGATGGGGGTAGAAAAAGCCAGGAATAGCGTATTCGGTGATTACTCGTCGTCATACGATCAATTAAGATGGTATGTTGAGCAATGTAGAGAGACAAACCCCGGCAGTCATGTCACACTGGAATACAATGAGAACACAAAGCATTTCAAAAGGATATTCATTGCATTCCAAGCGTGCATACACGGATTTCGTTTTTGTCGCCCCATGTTGTTCCTCGACGGCACCTATTTGACTGGTAGGTACAAGGGGAACTTACTAGCAGCAACAGCAAAAGATGGAAACCAAGGTATGTATACCAAAAATGCTGCAAACATATCAGTGTTACATTCAACCTGGGTACCTTTTTTTTTGCTGTCAAAACGTAACAATGTTACATTCAACATTGTTCTCAAATTTTCATTTTGTATATTGTATGATTGTTTTGTGTGTTCGTGCTGCATGGGTGTATGTAGGAATGTTCCCAGTTGCGTTTGCCATTTTTGATGTAGAAAACGATGATAACTGGTTGTGGTTTTTATCTGAACTCAAGAAGATTGTCGATCCAGATATAGTGATAACATTCATTCCGATAGACACAATGGAATTTTGCAAGGAGTACAGAACGTTTTCCCACAGTGCCACCACGCATATTGTCTGCATCACTTGAAAATGAATTTGAGGGGTGCAATGGCTGGCACAAGAACGACTTTCAAGAAGATGATGATCCAAAAATTAAACGGATTGGCATACGCACACATGCCGAAAATGTACAATATGTTGTACGATCGAATGATGTATCAGAGGGGTGCAAACGTGCACAGATTCATCCATGAATTGTCAGCCATGAAGTATAGTAACGTTTTTTTCAAAGGAAAACGGTATGATGAGATGACGTCTAACTTGGCTGAGTGTTTTAATTATTGGATAAGCGAATTTCGTCATCTACCTGTAATCTTGTTGATTGACAAGATAAGGATAAAGTGGATGAACTTAATGGCAGAGAGGAGGGATGAAGCAAACAAGTTACAGGGGGGAGATCACGCCTTACTGGGAGAACAAAATATGCGAATTGGTGAATGAAGGGCGAAAGTGGAACGTCAGATCATTAGGCAATGGAGTGTTCGAAGTTTATTCAACGCACTCTGTCTTAGTTGACACTAAGAGATGTTCATGCTCGTGCCGACAATGGCAGATAAAAGGGTTCCCATGTGCACACGCCTTTGTAGCTATCAACAAGAGTGGACTTCCAACATTTAAATACGTAGAGGATTATTTTCGGAGCTGTTTTTATTGGGAGACGTATTTGAGAGGTATATACTCAATACCAACAATAGAACGACCAATATCGGTCGAGAGCGAAGCAATGATCCTACCTCCATTATCAAGAAAACAACTGGGAAGACCAAGAAAAGTTTGGATTGCATCTCGGGAGAAGGTAAAAGAAAGACGATGCAGAAGTTGTGGTCAAATGTCGAGACACAATAGGAAATCTTGCAAAGCCCCACTCAAATAGGGGGGGATTTTCAATACTCTGATTTTTTATTTGATTTGTATTTTTTTCAAACTAAAACAAAATCTATATTTCCTCGTAGATTTATTGAACATGAATGGAACAACCATTTTTTTTTTTTATTTTGGGGGTTGGTTTTGTCATCCACAATTTATATGCATTTATATGTTGCTTATAAATGAGTTCTGTTACATGCACGTTACATTCAACACGCAACATTTGTTGAATGTAACACCAGCGTAGAGACGGATTTTTTTTCCACATCCACATGATGAATATGTTCCACACAGTGTTTTTTTGTCTGTTTTGACAAATTCATGTGAATGAATTGTCACATGATAAATCTGCTCTACACATTGTATGTTGATTTATATATAAGTTGATACGTGCGCGGTACATTCAACATCGACTATTTTGTGGAGTGAAACACCACCGTAGAGATGGATTCTTTTTTGTACAGCCACATGATGTACCTGTTCTACACAATGTATTTTTGCTTGCCATTGCTTTATTTTTCTTTGCGCCCGGTGAATGTGACATCATGACCAAAAAACACATTATTTTTTTTGTGTTGAATGTAACACCACGGGGGTTGAATGTAACATTCAAAAGTAGACCAATCAATATTGAATGTAACATTTCAGCGCAAAAAACACATACAGTCAATGTTGAATGTAACATTCAAAACCTAGGAAAAAACGATGTTGAACGTAACATTTTTTCCCGAGAAAAAAATAAACAGTGTGTAACACATGTCCAGAGTACAAACAGGTGATAAACATAATGTTTGACGATCAAAACAGAGACATTAGTTTTATATGTAAAGACATAGGGAGGGACATATCAAAATTTGTAAGATACAAAAAGAAAAAAAACAAAAAAAAAACACATCAATGGGCTTCACTGCTCCATGTGCACCGATAACTCACTTGGGGCTGATGCAGCATAACCAGGTCCAAGGTGGCTTCTCAACATCTCAACCTCATCGCGCAGACTAGAGACGAGCAAATTGAGTCGTCGGATCTCAAGCTTCATGGCCTCGTTGTCCTTGGCCATCGAAGCGTACGTGTAGCGGGCACCGCCCAACTTCCAACGCAGACCCTGTGCTATTTCCATTAACACTTTAGAGTCCTCGTCCCATTTTGCGAGCGACTTGTCAAAGTCGATGGTGTTCGGCTGTCCGACCATCCTATTAGAATAAAAAAGCATTAAAATATTCATTTTTGCAAAACAAATATCTACAATTAACAACATGGGAAAATCAAAAGGAACTCTTACGATGTATGCGTGGGTTTTGAAGAGGCTTTATATCTGTGTAGAAATGAATGAAGAAGTAACATGCAACATGAAACAGGACCCTAATCGTGGGGGAAGAACTAGACGCGCGAATAGTGTCAACATTTGGATTCGAGTGAGATATATAAAGGGAGGACAATAGGGTGAATATGAACCGCTTCGATTTATGTTGATCGCCCCATACCCAAATGCACGAGATGGTTCGCTCCTCAACGCAAAAGAAATGCCGGCGTTGTGCACAAGTAACAGGCGTACATTTTTCCATCACGACGTTTTATTCACCAGCAATTAGTGAAAGACGTGAAATTGACGACTTAGGCGGTGCTAAATAATTGCCTATGCACACGATTACCAATACAACATCACAAAATGCTTATGTTTGACGGAGAAAATATCACACAAAACAGCGTATGGAATGGAATGGGGGTTCACACTATATTAATTGATGATGCACTAAATAATTCACACTTTTGGGAATGTGACACACATGTGTTGAATGTTACAGTGAACATGTCAATTGGATGCAGAACGTAACACGGGTGTGTGGGGGGGATAATGTGTGTGTTGGGGGGGGGGGGGGGAGACGTAACACGACATGTGTTGAATGTTACATTCAACAATCAAAAGGGATAGGGGTTGAATGTAACATGGACGTGTGTGGAATGTTACACCATCCTTTTTTTTCATTCTTAAGATGTCAAAATCACATGACATGTGTTGAATGTTACATTCAACACTCAAATGATGGGATTGAATGTAACATGGACGTGTGTTGAATGGTACACCATCCATTTTTTTCATTTTTAAGACGTCAATATAACACGACATGTGTTGAGTGTTACATTCAACACTCAAAGGATGGGATTGAATGTAACATGGACGCGTGTTGAATGTTACATCATCTTTTTTTTTTTTTTTTTTTTTTTTTTTTAAGATGTCAATACAACACATGCTTTGTGTGTGGGAAGGGGGGGTTAGTGGTGTTGAAATGTATCAGAAAAAACTACACACAACGAGTGGAATGAATTTTTCACATTTTTTTTGCATGTTAAATGTAACACAACCTGTGCTCAATGTTACATTCAACATCCAATGACAAAGTTGAATGTAACACCCAAACCATATTTATCTACGTATTTTCGACACATTCAACAACGTTTAAAGATGGGAATAATACGAAAATGGTAACCAATGTTATACTGCAATACGCAGCCCAAAAAAAAAATAATGGAAAAAAATAAAAATCCATATGCTGGCTAAATATCACGACAAATTCAAAACGACAACTAATATGGAAGTACGAGATACACTGTAAAGTAAGTTTTCCTATATAAACAACTGTCCACAGTCCAAGAGCGGGGATGATCATTGAGGAACGCATGGACTAGTGCAGCTTGTTCTATCCGAAATCCATCAGGCCCCAAATCAACGTTGATTTTTTGCGCACTGTAAATCTGCTTCATTACGTAAACTACAGCAACACCGCAGTTAACACTGCACACAAAAAATGTGATGGAACAGTCAGCGCCATATGGTATATTTTTTAAAACAGAATGGCATCATGCATGAACAGCGAATGACACTTACACTGATCCACCCTGATTAGGCACTCTTGACACGTTAGAAACCTGAACACGCTTCAGCCTATATTCCTTAGCCGTGGTCCAAAGCAACTTGGTGACGTATAAAATATGTGAGGACAAAAAAACAACGTAAGGACGATGGGTGCCCGAACTAAACATGCAATTAAGTGTTGAAAAAAATCTTACAACTTTTTTGGCATCCCCATAATAATGGTCAAATGATCTCGGTTGCTGCAAATCAATAGAATTATAATGATCCCAGGTTGATTTTTGCTTATCACACACGAGGAGTGTCCAATGCCCCGAATCAGCTGTCACCCCCTCATGATGTAAAGAAAAATGCACGTAACGGACAGCGGACGAAAACGCATCTATTATGCTTGGATTGATAAATTTTGCAAGGCAATCAATAACTATTCGCTTGATCCAGGTCTGTCAGACACCACAATAAAGATGCAAAAAATGAACAAACATTATTTGGGGCATTTTTCACGGGGTTACAGTGCATGTGTTGTATACCATAGAAAGAGAGATAAATAGGTGTGTTTTTTTTAGACTCACCCAGAACGCACTGTTTATAAAAAATGACGAATTAGGTAGATCCGGCAGCTGGGTGACAACTCTACTCTGCTTAGTCCACATAATTTCCATATATGAATTAATGACCTACACACACACACAGGATGTTACATTCAACACAGTAGATCAAATCACACTTAACATTTCTCAAGCATGTTACATTCAATACATATGGAATGTAACACGCACACATATGTTGATACACAGAAAACTCTGGAAGGAACTTACAAAATTTGATTACTGATCCTCCCATAATATACCAAGAACGTCACACACTGATAAATGAGCATCCATAAATTCACCTCTCCATATGCACGCACTACAGATTCATTCAAAATATGAGACATGGGGACGTTTGAATTTGAAGCTTAAACAAAAAGAATAAAAGAAAATAAATACTTACGAAGACATGGGGACGTTTGAATTTGAAGATTAAACAAAAATAACAAAACAAAATAAATACTTACGAAGACTCTTCTATGCGTAGGATTAACTCAAGCTTTTCCCAATCAGCAGGGTGCAACAGACAGGCAACAACCCCATCTCTGGGAGGCAACACATGAGGCTCAACAACAACTATAGTTGATGCGGGGGGCTCACTAGTGTAAACGACCATATCCTTAACAGGATTTTCTTCATTCTTCTTCAATCGATGCTGTTTTTTGACAGGGACAACATACTCATGGACATAGTCCTCTCTTGTCTTTCATGTTCTCATACGTTTCTTTATATTTTTTTATAAGCGAATTGCGCATTGTCGGTTAGCTCTTCGATCGCAAAACGGGATGTGGCGGCTGGACTATTACCGAGTCATCATGACGCCCAATCTCTTTAGCTTGCCGCACGATTACTTTATCCCTATCTGCTAGCTCCATTTGATAGAATTCAGAGATGCCAACAATATTATCTTCATACTTATTCTTCTCCTCAACTGATTGCGTTGCAGAATGGACAACAGTCTCGAGCAATTGATCTTCAAGATTGATTTTTTCAGTCTCATGGCGCACCTGCTGCGTAACTACGAGTACCTTTGATTCCATAAGATCCTCCTGCAATTGTTGTACTGTCCACTTCAACTCTCATACCTTTTCACGTAGTTTTACAATCTTCACCGACTTCCTCAGTCTTAGACGCCTACGAGAATCCCTCAATGCCTCAACTTTGGTTGTCAATTGACAATTTTGCTCAACAAGGTCATTCAGATTTTGCGAACCACCACCAAAACCAGTGACATCCTCGTTAAACGGCTGTGATATCCCTAAATAAAAAGATGGAAACTCGCTTGATGAGCTAACTTTCGCTTTTCCTTTACTTCTTCTCCTCGACTCATCAGTATCACCATGCACGGGCAATACGATACTGACTTGTATTTCAGCTATTGTCTTAACTAAATGACCTCCATCGACCTGAAACAATGAAATTTTTCATCAACATACAGTATGGATATTACATTCAACACACATGGATGTTACATTCAACACACAATGTAACATACCTGAGCCCCATCAATTCAGACAGGTGTAGCCTTGATGCAACAGTCATCAGCTCTAGCATATTCCACTTCCCTCAGCGTGGTATAAATGTCTCTCGCCCGGGAGTAGCACGGAGAATTTTAGTGTGCTCATACAGCCAAAACTAAATATAAAAAGTTCAAAACAAAATAACAAAAGTTACGGACAATACTTATTAACTAAAGTTCTAGGTTTAAACAAATGAAAAAGAAATATAACATGTAATGCAAGGACGCACCCAATGACAGACGACGGTGTCTGGTATCCAGCTTCAATTGAAGACATCAGGTTGGAATGCACATGATTAGCCCAATTGTAGGATGAAAGGGCACCCAAATCTTCAACAAGCCTTATATTAGAAATACTACACGATTGGCCCTTGTTTGCAAAAAAACACGTTGCGATAAGATGCAAATAGAGCAACCGCACGACTTCCTCAACATCATTGTCCACATCACTCCCCATGACTTTGACCAGCATGTTCCTGATTTGAACTACATTCATCTGATTGGTCTTCACACCCCATCGGCCCAAAAATGAGCTATCAGTCTTCTTCGCATACCGGGCTGGTATCGGTTTCCTTCAGGATATAAAGCCAAAAATCAGTTGCACATCATCGGGAGTGAAATCAAATTTGTTAAAAGCTAAATCCACCGAATTTTCTTGAAAAAGAGCACTCATTGTGTTCCAAAAGGGCGTCCGTTTCAGCAATTCAAGGTGTGAATCACGTAGACGAATACTGGAAACAAGCGAGCAAAATTGCGATAGGTTTGCCCAGTATTTAGTGATGGGGGCACACAACGGACGTGATTCTAAAATTCTTGATGGAGATGAAGCAATGGCATTTGAATCTGAAGAGCTACATGATGGCACTATAGAGTTTTGAGACCCACTGGGCGACGGAGCGCGCTGCGTGGATCTTACGAGAACGTCATTGTCTGAAAAAACACACAAAGAAACGATAATGAATGTTACATTCAACAAACTAACAGACAGAGAATCAATGTTTGAATGTAACATTCAACATAAACCAAGTTGATGTGTAACAATCAACACAGCCGCCACAAGGGGGGGATCAGGCACACAATGTATTTGATTTTTTTTGACAAAAAACATTCTCTCTTTTTGTTGTGTTGAATGTAACACCAAATTGACAATGTTATCATTCTACACACACGGTGTGTTACACACACACACAGTCAAATCACGTTACACTAAAAAACCAGACCAATCAAATGTTGAACTAATGTTACATTCAACAAACTAACTGACAGAATATTTTACACCAAAATACAGCTAACTCACAAAAGTTGACAAACATAATTTATAAAAAATCCCACAAACATAGATTTTTATTACATTCAACATATGTTACAGTCAATTCAAACGCATCGAGTGTCTTTTACACAGACAACATAAGTCATTATGTAACATTCATAATGCTACATTCTTTTTAACACACACTTTGGATTCTTTTTACTGAGTCAAATGTGTTAAAAATGACACATTCAACCCAAGTTCTTCAAAAATTCCCACCAAAAAAGCTTTGTGTTACATTCAACAAACGTTACATTCCACACAAACACAGAACATAATACAAACACAGACCACGAGTTAGAGGGTGAGTACAAAAATAACCATAAACCCGAAAAAATTGAACCCCATAGAATCGGGAAAAGAGCGACTGATGCAGGGTCGAAATGCAACATGGGGTTGAATATAACAATTACAAACAAACACACAAGATGAATTAGAGGGCGAGTACAAACACACCAATAAACACGACAAAAAAAGGATCGACAAAAAGCGATTTTTATAGTGTCGCTTTCACTTGCATGTCGACTTTTTTAGGATCAAACAACGAATAAACAAGTAATACAGTGTTTATTATAATAAACACACACCAATAAGGCAAAACATTTGAGAAATCGATAAAACCTACCGGAGTTGGTGAGATTCACTGCGGTTGCAGCCGTATTTGGGTTTACGATTCTCATCTTACGGCGAGTTGTCACCATTGTCTTTCGGATATTAAAGGTTTTTAGAGAGTTTCGTTATGGAAATCGGGGGAGGCAATATGGAATACCGACGATTTTTTTAGGGTTTTGGCTTAATAATGGAAGGTTTTATGCTCTGTATATGGTAAACGCGCCACTACCTAAACGGTCATGCCTATACACAGAAAGTACGGCGATTTGAAAGAGGAGGCAGAGAGGGGAATGATTTGGTGCTTTGCGATACACGACATTGTGCATCCAGAAACACATATGTTTGTATGTTACATTCCACACACACCATTCGAATGTTGAATGTAACACCCACACAACTTCATATCAACTTGTCCAAAAATCACGAATAGTACATCATTTTTAACGCTGATTTTTTTCTGATTAATATGATGTAAATATTTATTTTTTGAACACCAAAGAAATCACAAAAACAGCCAAGTTCCATGTTATTTTGATGCCAACAGTCGAACGTCTAGGTTTTGTAGAATGAAATTCACGAACATTAAATGCAGCCCAGGAAAGGAAACAAAAATGCCTAATCCGGACACTTGCAAGGGCATGATGGTCACGAAAAAACACAAAAGACCTCTCAGTGCAAAACAAAAGCTTGGGTTTTGATTGGTATATGGAATTGTGAAAATGGACCTATTGGTGCGCGCCCCTAAATATTAATTAAGAGCAAACAATTTATTAATGTTGACTTTTGAATTTGATCTTTAATTTTAACAAAAAATTTAATAGTTGCACTTTAGTTTAAACTATAAGAGTTAACAGGGTTTATTATTATTATTATTATTATTATTATTATTATTATTATTATTATTATTATTATTATTATTATTATTATTATTATTATTATTATTATTTAGTAAAGGTAGAATTGTCTTTTACTTATTTTCTAGGTTTTCTATTGTACGTTTATATAAGTCTCTATTTTCTAGGTTTTCTATTGTATTCTTGTATTCTTTATTCAAAGATAATAAACTCTAGCCGTTGTTTTTTTTTTTCTCTCTAGAAGTTTCATGTTATTCACTGATCTTCACATGGTATCAAGAGTCTAATCTCATGGAAAGAAGTTTAATTCTATCCACAAGGATCACGGATTTGGTTTCTTATTCATACAGATCCAACATCCGTACGACTATGATTGTTGATGTTCGTACAATTTTGGCTTCCGCGCAACTCTGATTTAGTTTTCTCTGAGTGAATCATGGATTTGTTTATAGTATTTGATTTTATTTCTCTGTTGCATTAGATTTGTGCTTTCGTTTCTTGGTATTTGTAATGACTTTTGAAATGGATGATTCGCTTCAGTCTATTGTAGTGAGATTGAATGGAATTTTTTTTTATATTGGAGTTATGTGATGAAAAATTTTCTCAAAGACAAAAAGATGTGGGGCTACATTAGTGGTACGTTGGTTAAGCCAAAAGATGAAAGGACTAAAGATTATATAATTTCGTTAGACACTTAGGAGGCAAATAATTCGAAAATCATTACCTGGATTAACAACTCTGCTGAACATTCAATTGGTATGCGATTGGCGAAGTATGAGTACGCTAAAGAGGTTTGAAATCATCTATCAAGGTTGTACACACAGTCTAACTTTGCAAAATAATATCAATTGGAATATGATATTTGAGCACTGAAGCAGAATGATATGAGTATCTAGAAATTTTACTCCGCTATGACAGATCTTTGGGATCAATTAGCTCTTACGGAATCTGCAGAATTACGATCATGTACTTCGTACATTGTCCGTAGAGAATAACAGCATTTGGTTCAATTTTTTATGGCATTACGTGATGATTTTGAGGGACTTCGTGGGATAATTTTTCACCGTAATCCACTTCCTTTTGTTGACTCGGTAGTTAGTGAAATATTGGCTGAGGAGATACGCTTTAAGTCTTAATCAGACACAAGGGTTCTCCAATCACCCAGTCCATTTGTTCTGGCAGTCCCTTCTAAACCACCACCTAATCATCAAAACAAGTCTTATTCGAGGCCTACCTTTAATGAATGTAGCATCCTTAAGCAGAAAGGTCAGTGGAAGGCTTAATGACCTAAACTGAGTAGAACACAGCAACAGCAGCAACAACTGCCTCCCTGGTGGAAATCTGACAATCGTTTTCAAAAACATCCTTACAGGTCTCCACAACCTAATACTGCAGCAACTGTACCATCATCATCAAATTCGTTTAGTTTTGGAGACCCAACATCTTCTAATCCCACAATGAAGGCCCTTACTGAACAATTTCAGAAGTTTCTTGCTGTACAGCCACATGCCATGTCTGCTGCATCTTCAATAGGTTTGTGGCCCTCTAGTTCTTCAGGTATGTCTTCCTCCATATGGGTTCTAGATTCTGGAGCCTCTCATCATATGTCACCTAATTTGCCATCATTTGTTTCTTTAAACCTTACATCATCTGTATCTGTTATGACTGATGATGGTACTCTGATGCCATTAGTAGGCATTAGTTCTGTTGTCAAACCTCTGTTATATCTTTCAAGTATTTATCATATTCCCAACCTTGCAATGAATCTTGTTTGTGTAGGCCAATTATGTTATTCTGGTTATTTAGTTTCGTTCTATTCTACCTCTTGTCATGTACAGGATCCGCAATCCCAGAAGCTGATTGGGACAGGCTGTAGGCAAGGGGGACTATATATACTAGATGAGCTACGAGTACTAGGTGTTGCAGCTTCTGGTGTTGACTTGTCGTTTTTTCGTTTGACTTCTTCATCTTCTAGTTCTTATTTATGGCATTCTCATCTTGCTCATGTTTCAACATCTCGTTTAAAATACTTAGCATCTGAAGGATCCTTAGGGAATTTGTCAGTTTGTGATATTTCTGATTGTAGTAGTTGTAAACTTGCAAAATTCTCTACTTTATATTTTAATCGAAGCATTTCTTCTTCCCTTGCACCATTTGATCTGGTTCACTCTGATGTATGGGGACCTTCCCCGATTGCTACAAAATAGGGGTCCAGATATTATGTTTCCTTCATTGATGATTACACTCGATATTGTTGGATTTATCTTATAAAACGTCATTATGAATTCTTTGATATTTTTCAAAAGTTTCGAGCTCTTGTTAAGACCCAACATTCTGCTGTTATCAAATGCTTTAGATGTGATTTGAATAGGGAGTACATTTATAATCCTTTCACTAATGGAACAATTCACCAAATCTCATGTACTAACACTCTCGAGCAAAATGGTGTCGCTGAAAGGAAACATAGGCATATTATTGAAACTGCTCGTTTTCTCTTATTATCTATCTCCGTTCCTAGTATATTTTGGAGAGAAGCAGTATTTACTACATTGAATCTAATTAATAAGATCCCATCCTCTCATTCTTCAAGTTTGTCTTCATTTGAAAAGTTGTATGGTCATGCTCCCAACTATTCCTCCTTAAGAGTATTTGGGTACACTTGTTTTATTCTTCGACCAAGAGTAGAGCGTAGTAAGTTATCTTCTCATTCTGTAATTTGTGTCTTCTTAGGTTATGGTAAGGCACAAAAGAGATGTCATTGCTTTGATCCAGTTGCATAAAAACTATATGTGTCCCGTCATCTTGTGTTTCTTGAGCATATACCTTTTTTCTCTATTTTTTCTAGTACACCCAACTTGACAAAATCTGATCTTATTTCCATTGATCATTTCTTTGATGACACAAATAGTTTATCTTCTCAAAACCCATGTATTACAGATATTGACTCATCTAATCCGTCTCAACCTCATGTTAACACTGGTAGCTCTACAGGTATTGATACTTCTAGCGTCCCCTCCCTTCCGATGGCCTACCAAGAATCTTCTCAGATTGTGGATCCACATCCTCGCTATCCTCAACACATTCGTAAGTCCACTGATATACCATATTTTGTTTACTCTTGCTATTCACATTCTTTTGCTTCATTTTTAGCCTATATTAAGTGTCTCTCTGAGCCTTTATTCTATAAAGAGGCAACACTTGATCCTTTTTGGCAATAGGCTATGGTTGAGGAACTCTCTACTTTATACAAGATGGATACATGGGATTTGGTACCTTTACCTCCGGGTAAAAGTCCAATTGGTTCTCGTTGGGTTTACAAATTTAAAACCAAGTCTGATGGTTTAGTTGAGCGGTACAAAGCTCGGTTGGTTGCCAAGGGATTTTCTCAGCAATATGGTATAGATTATGAGGAGACTTTTGCTCCAGTTGCAAAAATGATGATTGTTCACACTCTTATTGTCATTGCATCTGTTCGTCAGTGGCATATTTCTCAGATGGATGTTAAAAATACCTTCTTGAATGGCGATCTTCAAGAAGAAATTTACATGACTCTTCCTTCGGGGTTTCTCATAAGTTTGGAGAAGTTTGCAAACTCAATAAAGCTCTATACGGCCTTAAACAGGCTCCTCGAGCATGGTATAAGAAGTTTTCTATGGCAATTACTTTACTTGGTTTTCACCCAAGTAATCATGATTCTACTCTGTTTATAAAGTGTATCATTGTCGGCCGTATTCTACTATCTTTATGATGTTGATAGGATTGCAATTTTGAAATCAGAATTATCTCGTCAGTTTGAAATAAAGGACTTGGGGGCTTTACGCTACTTTCTGGGTATTGAAGTAGTTTTTTCTCTGAAAGGCTGTCTTCTCTCTTAGTCTAAATATGCAGCTAACATTCTCGAGCATACTTGTCTTACTGATACTAGGACTGTTGATACTCTTCTAGAGGTGGATGTTCACTACTCACCTTCTGATGGTGCCCCTCTGTCAGATCCTACATTATATCGTACTATTGTTGGCAGTTTGGTTTATCTAACTATCACTCACCCGGACATTGCCCACATTGTTCATATTATCAGTCAATTCGTCACTTCTCTCACTACAGTTTATTGGGCTGCTGTTCTTCGTATCATTCAATATCTTCGGGGTACCCTCGTTCAGAGTCTCTTACTTCCATCGACCTCGTCTTTGGAGCTACATGCCTATTTTGATACTGATTGGGCTAGTGATCCCATAGATCGCAAGTCTGTCATAGGTTTTTATGTATTTTTTGGTGATTCTCTTATTTCATGGAAGAGCAAGAAGTAGACCGTTATTTCTAAATCTTCCATGGAAATTGAGTATCGTGCGATGGCATCCACTACCACCGAAATAGTTTGGTTGCGTTGGTTACTTGCAGATATGAGTGTTTCTCTTTCTCATCCTACTCCCATGTATTGTGATAACAAGAGTGCTATTAAGATTGCTCACAATTCAGTCTTTCATGAACGAACCAAGCACACCGAGATTGATTGTCATGTCACTCGTCATCATCTTCAACATGGGACTATTATGTTACCTTTTGTATCATTATCCATACAAATTGCCGACTTGTTCAGAAGTCGCATTCTAGTTCCCACTTTCGTTTTCTTGGTTGGACTCTCAATGCTACTTGCAGCAACATTGTGAGTCTGAGAGGGGATATTAGAGTTAACATAATTTATCATTATTATTATTTAGTAATGGTAGAATTGTGTTTTACTTGTTTTCTAGGTTTTCCATTGTACGCCTATATAAGTCTCTCTTTCTTAGATTTTCTATTGTATTTTAAATTCTTTATTCAGAGATAATAAACCCTAACCATCGTTTCTTTTTTCTCTCTAGACTTTTCATGTTACGCATTGATCTTCACATAAACTATAGGAGAGGAGGGGGAAATGATGATGAAAATATAATAGGGATATAAGGTGCAATTTGGTCAAATCATAAGGGGAAAAACTGTAACTAAGCCTAACAATACGGGGGCTTAATTGAATTATTCTAAAATGAAGGTGGTTAGTTGAAAAAGTTCAAAACTCTAGGGTTGATGCACGTTAGAAGCGTTTTTGGCTTTAAACTTGGTACATGGGATTGGGTAAGGAATTGAAATGGTTATGAGAATGATCGTTTCATTCCTATATATGTTTGTAAAATGATCGTTTCATTCCTATATATGTTTGTAAATTTTATTTCCATTATCAAGAATTTCTTAATCCCATAAAACATGAGATTAACCAATCCTAAGATAAATTTAGTATTTTACCTCTGTTTAGGTACTTACGGTTATTCGGATGTTTGCTTTTCATGATACAACGATCGCAATTCTTAGATACTAGCACTCGAAATCAAAGAATCCGACGAACAAAATAAGTGTTTGAACTCTCTTTCTCAATAATAAACTAACATAGATTCAAATTGTATGTGTAGTGTTAGATGTCCTAAGTTTTCATGCCTGAATGATAATACGAACTCTCTATTTATAGAGAAAACAAATGAATAACTCCAACATACCAAATGTGTAATACTCTGCAAATATATATTTATGAAAATAATATTCTATTTAAATAAGTTATAATTTTTTTAAAATAATTTTTTATTTATATAAGTTACAATTTTTATGGAACGATTTTGATATATTATAGAAACCTTAGACTATAAATAGATATTTAATACTTTTTGAGGTTATAAATATAATTAAGTTTTGTTTCTTGAGAAAATGTAAAGTATGAGAATATGTATGTTGTTATGTTGAGACATGTGTAAATTTTTTGGTATAAGTGTGTGTGTATTGTATGTGACATGTGTATTAATTTTGTTGAGACATGCGTGAAAGCTAGTATATATATAGAGAGGTAAGTTGTTTGGGTGTACACACCATCCCAAAATTTTTAGCCTAAGGCTATTTTCTATGTTTCCGGTAATTATTCTCGATTAAAGTATTAAAATTATATTTTTAAAACAAATTTTAAAAAGGTTTTTGGATTCCACATAAAAAAAGGAATTTTTTTTTTTTAAAAATTGTACTATTATTTGGGGGTTATTAATCATGTGGGGTCCACGTGAATAGTATGTGATGATTTGATTAGACTTTTGAGCAGGGAGGGGGTTGGGTTAGTCATGTCCTCGTCATGGAATCTCAACCTTTTGATATTTGAACCTGGAAGTTTCGGAATTACGAACCTTGAGTATAAGTTTTTTTTTTTTAAAAAAAAAAACCTCATACCCAGTGTTGTCAATGCCGGATATACAAATTTTTGATTTTTTAAAATCCGGTGTTGGTAACCCTGGGTTACCAACCCCGAATTGCTTGTATTGTGTAAAAATGATCGGAAAAACTTGTTTTCAGATTATTTGTTTTAAAAATGTATTTACTAGGTAAACACGTTATCGTTCATAAACAACGTCATAGATCCAAACCCACCCGCCCATCATCAATTCCATCTCCTACATCATAGATCAATCTTTAATTAATAAGTAATGGATTTCAATTCTTATTTCTATTCATTTGATTTTCTCTATATTTCGACAAATTTATTGAAAGTTGAAGTAGATTTTTATTTTTAAGCCGATTATATAGATGTTTGCTACTAATCTATTCAAATTTAATATAAATTGAACCCAACTTTAAATATGTGTTTTTTTCTTTTCTTTTTTTAAGCTAAACTTGTTTTCCTATGATTTATAATCAATAATAACAATCGTAAAAGTACAGTAAAAATTACAAAAAACTACTAATGTTCATAAATAAAAAAAAAAAAAAAAAAACTATATTGTTTTCTTATTTTTTCTTAATGATGTTTGCAACCGACTTTGTTGTTGCTGTTTTTGGGTGTAATGTGTAGAAAATATATTTATGTTCTCTGATTTAATGTATCATGCTAGCAAGTTTTTAAAACTTCTCAAATTCTTGCTCAGTTGTCCTTTTAAAGGAGGCGGTCTTATGACTATTTATACAACTATGAGTATGAAATATTTACATACTTTGTTACTTAATGTATATAAAGAATCAACTTATTATGATCATTTTAGGCGCATGTACCACTGAATTTTGTATATTTATTTTGAGAGAAATGAAATGTGATTACTTGAACATCTTTTCTTATTTTTGATAATTCTTTTCAATTTTAAATTTAAATTAGCTTTGGTAATTTTTTTTCTATTAATTTTGATTTGGAATAGGACCTAAATGCTACATAATAAATAATATATTAATATAAATATTAAATATTCGAACACTATAATTCAATTTCCATGTCAATTAGATGGTATTAAGGCAAATTTCGCATCATCCTTCATTATATTTACTACCATGAAAATCATTTCAGATTGTTAGTGGGAGAAGTTCAGGTTAGAATTATGGAGGTGGCAATTGATTTTCCAAGCGTGAGATTGCCATCTCCTATAGCTTCTATTACTGCAAAACATGTTAAAAATTGATCATCTGACAGTTATATTTATTAATAAGGAAACAATCCTTGAATGTTCATATGTTCACCCTTGAATTCTTGACGGTTCACGTTTTTACCCTTAAATCTTCATTTCTTGTTATTTTGTTTCAAAATATTGAATGGACATTCACATCTGTTCATGTGGTTTTTCACATAGTTTATTTCTAATGTATTGCGAACGTTGATTTAGGATTTTTTAAAAAGTTTTGATTTTGTTGTTCACATTGATTTTGTGAATGTTTTGTGATCGTTCTGGATTTGATCGTTTTGTTTTTTGTGACCTTTGTATTGGAGTGTTTTTTTAGTGAATGTGCACCGGTTTGTGTTTTTTGTCATTGTTTTTTATTTGTTTCTGGTGTTTGGTGAATATTCACACTATTTTTTTTTTTGTTGACCTTGGGGTTTATTTTAACATTTTGTAAATGTTGATTTAGGATTTTTTTTTTCTTTCAATATTTGATTTTGTTGCTCTCATTGATTTGTGAATGTTTGGTGATTGTTCTTGTTTGATTGGTTTTGTTTTTTGTGATTGTTCATTCTATTTTTTTTGCGAATGTTTGATTTCGGGGGGTGGGGGGGAGTTCAATGTCCTCATTTGGTGTTGCTTGATTGTTTTGGTGAAAACATGTAAATATAACCAAAAAAAAAAAACTAATTTTGTTCACATAAAAAAATGAACATTCACATCAACATAAAATGTGAAAATGTATTAAAATGTTTAAAAATAGCAAAATAAAAAATGTGAATATTCATGTCTGGTTATTTTTTTTAAAAAAAAATATTTTATGTAAATAATAAAAAAAAAAGATGATAAAAAAATAGCGGACTATTATTTAAAAATCTATGGGGACTAAAATTTTATTATAGTAGTTGAGAGTTTATATTATTATTTTTATATCTCTTATATTAAATTTCCTATAAATATATAAGTTTGTTGATTTCATTTTATGATTATAGATAAATTTAAACAGTGGTTTTAGGCATAGGTAAAAGCTAGTGTGTGTGTGTGTATCGAGCACTATTAAACAATTTAATCAAGAAATCAAATATTGAAACCATAAGATATAAGCTGCAGAATGTAAAAAAAATTAAATCACAATATTTGATATCTTGTTCCGAAAGACAAATCTATCCGTATCAACATAAAACAATAAAACAATAAAGGTTAAATTTAATTTAATCAATTACCTTTTCTGGTATTTCAGCCTCAGAGCTGGTAATTCGGAAAGCGTGATTTGAGAAGGAAATGAATTATAAAATGATGCGTATTCTGGTTTGGTGTGAGATATATAGTACAACTTGTTATATTGTTTGCCCGGGCCAATCATCTTATTTGTCTTCTTCTTTAATGGCAACCTTCTTGAGGAAGTTTACATGCATATTTCTCCTGATCTAGTTGCTCATCAACAAAAACTTTGTCACCTCTATCATGCCCTATACAGTCTCAAATAACCTTCGCGTACTTGGTTTGCAAAATTTAGCACTACCATCCACTAATTTGGGTTTACATCTAGCGCCTATGATTATGCCTTATTTATTCGTTAAACAGACAACAACATTATCCTCCTTCTACTGTATATGGATGACATGATCATTATAGGAGATAATCTATAAGGAATCCATGAACCCAAAAATTTTCTCAGTGGTCAATTCGAGATGAAAGGCCTTGGCGTGCTCACTTATTTTCTTAGTCTCGAAGTTTCAACTGGTTAATATTAATATTTTCTTTCCCAAGCCAAATATGCATCTGACCTTCTTTCCAAGTCAAGCACCACTTATTCCTCCATTGCCAACACTCCTCTAGAGCCGAATATCAGACTTACTCCACAAGATGGCTCTCCTCTTGCGAATGTCACTCTCTATCACCAACTAGTTGGAAGTTTGGTATATCTCACAGTTACTCGCTCGGACATTTCCTATGTCGTCCATCAAGTTAACCAGTTCTTGTTCGATTCTCGGACCATTCATTATTCGGTTGTTCTTCGCATTCTTCGATATATAAATGCCCCTTATTTCATGGGACTTCATTTATTCGCCCAGTCTGTTCCCACCTTACAAGCTTATGATGATGTTAACAAGGCTGGAGATTCTACCGACAAATGTTCAACCACTAGTTACTGTTTCTTTTTGTGCAACTCTCTCATTTTCTGGCGCAGTAAGAAATAAACCGTGGATGCTTGCTCCTACATTGAAGTTGAATATCGTGTCATTGCTGATGCAACACAAGAACTACTTTGATTTCTTTGGCTCGTTGTTGACATATGAGTCTCCTCTCCCACTGTCGTTGTTGTACAATGTGACAATAGGAGTGCTATTCAAATCGTCCATAATGGCGTTTTTTAGGTGCGTATAAAACACATTAAGACTGATTGTGTCACACCCCACCCCGGACACCCATCACCCTGCGACCGGCGTGATGTCGACATGACATAATTTGAACGTCAAACCAACTAGCAAACCACAAAGTGCATACATAAATATACAACCACAAATTGTCAACATATATATCATCTCTAACTGGGGACACACCTGTCCCTGAATTTTAATAACAACAAAAGTATAACAACAATGAAGCTCTCACAGGTTGGCCTTAGACAGCTCCTCTCAAATTACTTCCATACTACACCATCGCCGAACTCTACCTAGTGCTAGTAGGGAACCGACTCCTAGTTGCTGCACTTGCGAGTGTATTGCCTTCTTAATAAAAATATTTTAGATGGATCAAGTATAAAACATATAAATATTACATATCAAATAAAAATCTCATAATATACAAATGTCTCATATCACAAGAAAAACACATTTTTCCTGTCACCACAAAATCAACGTTTATAAACACACACACATACACACACACACACACATATAGCATCCCAACTAAATAATGAAATTTAACCAGAATAATTCAACTAACCATATAGTATAATGAAATCAGAACATACCAATCCAGTATAAAAGAATATGTATAAATGTACTCATCCCAATCACTATATACGACAAAATACCATATACGACACCACATCACACCATACCACACCACACACCCCGGCTAGCCATGTGATCGTTTTAACCTCACGATCGGGAGTTGCAATGGTACTGTACCATCTATTAGGATATGCCTTCTTAGCGGATCAAATGACCATATGCCCGGACCACCCATCGGCCAGGTCATAATATCAATATCCACATGTCGGACCACCCATCGGCAGGACATAAAATCAATAACATCATCAAATCAAAATGTAATGATATCGTCTAATCAACATTGTCAGATCCCACATCCACCTCTCTTTTCCAAAATCGACGTTTTATCCGAAAATCATATTTCTCACTTTCTTTTAAAAGGAAACGTCTGATTTTACCAAAATCACTTTTCCATTCTTTATTTTTAGAAAATCAGACATGTTTAGAAACACAAATATTTTCCACTCTCTTTTTTAAACCACAAAATCCAACGAAAAACCATTTTCACCTTTTTTTCGAAAACCACCATAATTTAACGAAAATTTATTTCCTCAACTCACCCAAAACCTGTTTGATCCATATCATTTATAAAATCATATAGTCTAAGTAAAACTATTTTACACAAATATTTATATATATAAATATAGTTTGGCAAGAAGGTAGTACACTCACTTGATTATTCGCCTCGAACAGCTTTTACGGATTACTTTCTACCAATACCCCAATGCCTGCGAACATAATAGTAACAGGGCCTAAATTTATATTTTATGCAGGATAGCCTAATTATGCAATGCAGGCCTTAAGTTTCGTAATTTTCCATTCTCCACATTTTATTTATGGCAATTATTATTCGGTTCGTTTCGTTCCGTTAATATTTACTGTACCGGTTTATTAAGATTAACGATTATATACATATTATTACAATCACAACAACTACTATTACGAACGCAAAAAATCTTAATGCTTAACAAGTTATTTTTATTGATAATAACATCCGATGAAAAAGTTACGTGTTTTGAATAATTCACGGGCCGCGAGATGGATTTTTGGGTTTTTATTGGGGTTGTTTGTGAAATTTTCTTTTTCTTCCTTTTTCCTTTTCTTCTTCTTCTTCTTTTTTTTTTTTTTTTTTTTTTTTTTTTGCGTTTTTGTTTCAGTCCGACCCCGACTCCCTTTACCGCCATTCACACCTCGGTGATTAGAACAACCCAGACGCAACATCACAACTGGTCGACGATCGACTGCCGACCTTGTAGAATGCGCACTGATAGGTGTGAAAAACCTATATATTTCCAATCCGAATTGGTTAGTTTTCAAATATGTTTATAGTTATTTTTATTATGTTTTAATTAGTTTTCATACTTTTTGTATAACTTAGGTGTGTGGGTTAAAAAGATAGGAAACTGGAGCTAAAACGATGAGATCGAACCAAAGCGGTTCGAAGTTACGGTGGATAAACAAGCTCGGAGGCTAAAAGCTAAAACAGGCCCACCGCTTAGGCGTCCAGACCACCGCCTAGGCGGTGAAGATGCAGAGAAGAGCAAAATGTTACTGATGGACGACCGCCGGAGCAGAAATTCTACCGCTTAGGAGGAAATCCAGCAGAGGACGAAGAAGGGCTACTGACAGCCGCTCGCCTAGGCGGAATTTCTACCGCCCAGGCGAAAATACAACAAAATGTTCGCCAGTCCACCGCCTACTTCACCGCCTAGGCAATCAGACTTAACTGACCTAATTCCGCCTAGGCGCAATTTCCACCGCTTAGGCAAATTTGCCCTGCACAATCTTGAGATATTTTTAGGATATTTTTGCTATAAATATCCCCTCTCCTCCCTCTTGGCTGGCATCTCTCTCCCCTCTCTTGTATTTTTGAGCCCTTGAGGCTATAGTTAAGCCTAGGGTTAGGGATTTTAGTGGTGGAGCTCGCATCCCGAAGTGGGGAAGATGGCGAATCGATCGTGGAGCGTTCTTAGCGGTTTATCTTCGGACGAGGCTAAGTTCTTCGATCGTTTTTCCTTATTTCTTTATCTTAGGAGCATGTGAGCATATTTAGCTCATTATTTTCTTGTATATGTGGCTATGGCCCCGAGTTATATATGGATTGTAGTAGGGATTAACACTATATTTATAAATACGTTGTTTGAATGATTTCGGTGTTTCGTTTGTGATTGTTCTTCATAGTTTGATTGTATTTATCGTATTGTTTGTTTATTATGCTTGGATTGATAAATGGAGAATATGAGATTTTGACAAAACCCCGAATTCAGATTAAGGTAAATAAACACCACGATTCTATAACCCGGTCGGGGTTTGAATCATGGATAATCGATGACGTAGGGCAAGACACACGCGACCTAGGGTCGTTAAGACGTTGAGGGGGACCTCTTCGTTAACTCGAAGTTGCGTTATATCCCTCGTCTTACACTCGGGAGAAGTGGCGAGGGAGTTTTAGAACGGAGATTGTCGATAGGGTAAATACAACGCGACGATCCAATAACCCGGGAGGAAGTTGGATTGTGTGCAATCAATGACGCTGGGCGAGACTCACGTGACCTAGGGTCGTTAAGATGTTGAGGGAAACTTCTCCGTTGACTCGAAGTCATGTATTCTCCCGTCTTACACTCGGGAGAGGTGGCGGCGGAGTTTACGTACTGAGGTTGTCAAATAGGTCGAACACCGCAAATGCGAGTAAATCGGAATCGAACACGTATTTGTAAACACGTTAATCCCTATACAATTCTTCACCCTAAAACATATTAGCATAATAGTGTAGTTAATTTAGGTTATATTAGTATTAGTTTAATTAATTAATTACATTTGCTTTTCGCCTAGATAAAATTAGGTCACGACAAACGCGATATTCGATACTAACGACAATAATCCCTGTGGATACGATAACCCAATCTTAACAATCACACTATACTAAAACTTAGACCTCGTATACTTGCGAGAGTAAGTAGAGGCGTATTTCGTGCCTTACCACGCACAGACACACATCACTGGAAACACATACTCATAGCCGATGACAACCCACTACCGAACGACCTTCGTCGGACCAACCTCACACTACCGCCACCGGCGGCACCGAAAACACATGCACGAAACACACACCCACACTGTCTGTACTAAATTGAAAACAGAGCACACTCACGCCTAAGATGAACGATCGGACGAGCACATTCATAATAATTTAAACATACATGTATGCGAAAATATACACACTCACCGAATGATGGCGACGAACGGCGACGATCACATCGTTGATGATCTATTTCCACGACTGTCGATCCCGCACTGAACCAAACGGCGACGATCAATTCATCCCACGATTACCGAAAAATAAACAACGAACAGAGATCAGAACACACTCAAACTACCACACACACATGCACGCTAATTCCCCCACCTATCGCCGGAGGAGACACCCCTACCGAACTCCCCTTCCGTTTTCCCCCCTCTCTAGAATTTCTCTGAAATGGGTTTTGATATTTTTTATTATTTTCACTTGCTTGATCATATATATATATTGCATGATTTGAGTGGAGGAAATTTTGATCTTAGCTTGCCATGTTGCCCATTTCCCGATTCCTTGCTCCGGTCGGTGATCGTTCATCTCACAGTGTGGGTATATATATATATATATATATTTGTGTTTAAAATAATATTTAATAAATTACACTTTTCTTCCCCAACTTCTTAAAGTCTCTCTTCTAGTTAAATTTTCATTTTTAACATTTTCTAAATTTGTAATTTGATCCCTAATAGTTAATTTTTTTAAATAAATTGAATGGAAATTTGATTCATAAAATTTTTTTAAACATGCAATTATTAATGACGTATGTGCTACTATTTAGGTCTTACAGATTGACACTTCATCCTTTATCACATTCTCCATAATACGGTTCATCTTCAATCTGTCAGTTCAGCTATCCAGACAACAGATATTTTCACGAAGGTTTGTCCACTCGGATGCTTTCATACTTTGATTTCCAAACTCAATTTCACATTTGATGTACCTCCTTGAGCTTGAAGGGTATATTAACACATGTAATGGGCATTAGCCCACTATGTCATACCCTAGTCTCACTAGGAAAACCAAATTCTAACCCTACCAGGGTTAACCCAATTAACTACTATATATAAACTCTTTGTATATCTCTGTAATTGTATATGTCATATATTAATATAATTCTCTCATGTTCTCTCAATATTTTGTCTCACAGTTATTCTGACAAAAGTATGAAATCAACCACTTTGGCCAAACTATAGTAGCTACTCATTCGATTTCCAACATAGGTCTGAGTAAGAAAACTTCACAAAATAACTTTTGCATATAGGAGGACACTAGAATGTCTCCTCCTAGTCTGACTATTTAGAATGTCTAACAATTTAATATGATTAAATAGGAGGAGACTAATGACATTTGGTAGCTCAGTATTATAAATTATTCCTAGTTGGTATTGAATTGTTAAAAATGATTTTCAACAATCTAGACTAGCTCGTTCTATTGTTTTCTCTTTGAAAATGGTGACTAAAAATCTGTTAGTATGAGATGCTAGAACATCTACAAATGGACGTACTAAGTGTAGTAAGAGATTAAATGCGATCATCCTTAATGAAATCCTACATGGTCGTTTTGTTCAAGTTAAAATAAGATGTTTGAGTTGCGATGGTACTTTGTGATCTTTGGACTTGAAGTGTTGTATATTACATGTATGGGTTGCTATACTTTTATAATATTAAGTGTTGTTCTCTAGCCACGAACCTTCAAAAATATTCATTGGATATAGTGGGATATACATGTGAATATACGAGTATGCAAGATATAATTAACCTACACTTTTATAATACTAAGTGTTATTCTCTAGCCACGAACCTTAAAAAATATTCATTTGATATAGTGGGATATACATGTGAATATATATGAGTATGGAAGATATAATTAATCTATTACTCTTAGCAAAAGTGATGTGACCGATGTCCTTCGATTTAATATAATTCACCCAAGCCTCTAGGTAGAACAATACGATGATTGGGATGAGATTCTAACCTGTATCACAATTGATTATATTATCAATCAAAATACATATGATTAGAATATGAGTTTTTGACTTAGCCATACCCCGTTATTCATTTCAAATACATGGATAGAGAGATCGTATGATACTTTTATCATAGCTAAGGAGGTTCTCTTGGTTAACTTCTTGGTAATGGGACATGACTATTTTATGTGGACATAACTCATAGCTAAAGGAAATACCTTAAGGGAAAAATTATTTTTGTAGGTTATATTAGGGGGCAACCTACAATTTGTTGGCTGCCCTCAGTAGAAAATGTCTGATCTGTGCATCCAGGGATGTACATAATTATGGGGTTACCTATAAAAATGGAAGATGTCAATTTCCTTATCAGTTAGAGCTCGACTCTACTGAGAAGCATTATAAGAATTAAATCTTGAATGCACTACCTCAATGTTGGGAAGTGCCCAATTTTTTTCTTCTTTAGGGAGGTGATTAGCCAAGGAGCGCATAAACTGTCTATACACACTTTACCGAAGATGTCAATCACCTTCATCGTCGTCTTTGTCTACTTCATGGTTCTTCGTTATTCGCTTGTCATCGTTGTTCTTCATCTTCGTGCTCGTCATCATTGTTCTTCGTCATTTTTTTGTGATCGTCTGCTTCTTGGTTCGAATTAGGGTTTTGATTTCAAAATTGAAATCGAAATAAGATTTCGATTGTTAAAATGGTTTCAATTTCGAAATCAAAATGTTCTTTGTGTTCTCATCTACGTCGTCTACTCAGGATTTCGATTTCGAAATCGAAATCGAAAGGGGTTTCGATTTGAACCCCTTTCGATTTCGATTTCGAAATTGAAATGTTCTTCGTGTCCTCATCTTCATCGTCTACTCAGGATTTCGATTCGAAATCAAAATCAAAATCAAAATCGAAAAGGGTTTCAATTTTGAAGAGTAATCTCTGCATCGAATGGTATCAATAACCAATTTCCATATTCAATATACAAGAAACAAGGCAATTGGGACCTGAGAACCGTGTTCATGGGTTTTCACATATAGAGGAAAAACACACATTAAACATGACTAGTATTCAAACTCAATTGATTCCAAAGTTCAAACTCTGTATAGTTCGATTGGGGTTTAGGATTTCAATTTAGATTGGGGTTTAGGATTTGATTGCTTGATATTTCTTGATTGTGATTTAGGGTTTGATTGCTTGATAATTTCTTGATTGCGGTTTAGGGTTCGTTCTTGATTTCTTGGGTAAAATCGTTATCGAACACTATTATATTCTTAGTTCCAAAAAAAAATTATCTTTACTAAATGCGATTCTATTCCCAAGAAAGAAACATAATTTTCATCCCATCCCTTTGTTTCCTAGGAAAATAGCATCATAGCAATGCCATTAATAAATCTATGAGAATTGGGATTCGTTGTTGGTGTGATGGTATTTTGCATTTTTTTTTTATTTAAGGTGCTTTATATTACATGTATGAGTTCTTATACTTTGATAATACTAAGTGTTATTATCAATTCACATGCCTTTGAATACATTCATTACGTACAACGGGACATTCATATGAATATACGAGTATGCAATATGAAATCTATCAGTCTTAGCAAAAGATATGTAACCTTCGTGATTCGAATTAATATAATTCACCTAAGTCTCTAGTCATACTGGTGTGATGATTGGGATGAGAATCTAATCAGTATCACAACATAATTTAGATTCTCAAATAAACAGACAATAAAATTTATCATTATATTTTAACAGCTAGTGAAAATAAAGATACAATAATAAAAGAATTAGGTGAAAAATTAGAATATATTAAGAATCAAAATTCTAGCCACATAGAAAGACTAGTTAAAATCGGAAGGATACTAGGATTTGAACATTTACCCAGCAAAAGTGACATAAAAGATTTAATCAATGAAAAATTTCAAGATAAAACAGTAGATACCACAGAAATAGAAGAGTTATTTAAAGATTTAAAACTAGAAAAAGAAGAATACAGTGAAAAAGGTAAAAAACCCAAAAAAGAAAAAAATTGTTATATCTACGGAACAATAAAATGAGCGGCAAAGAAGTAATAATACATGACCAGTTAAAAAGAAATCTTAGCATCAAGTTATTTAGGAAAAGTAAAGTACTAGATAATCAAATAGAAACGTTAATAGATACAGAAAAAGATTACGAAAAGTTTAAGAAATGAGGATTAAAAAAGATAAAAGAAACACACCTATATAATAAAGGAAATATAATAAAAAATATAATAGATGCTAGTCAACTATACATACATTTTCACAAACAAATCATTAGTTGTACTACAGAAAATGAACAGGTATCAGTAAACCTTATAAGTAGAAAGAGTTATAATGACATAATAAGACTAAGTTTAAATCTCACTCACATAGGATTAGTGGTAATAGCATTAAAGGACTGCACCGACAATTTTTAGGAACCAAAGTTTTAGTATGCTTATATGATGGTAGGCACCGAAACTTAGAAATGAGTCTCCTAGGAACTGCTGAGATAGATATGAGCCATAATGGTGGAATTGTGTATTTTACACTTGATTTTTTAATAAAAACAACATACCTTTTAAATCACATAAAAATAGGAATTAAAACCAAAGGTTATGATATAGAAATAGGAACAGAAAATTTAATCGTATGTATAGGATTCATAGGAAGAATGAGTGAAAATAGTAATACAAATTATAAAATTAAAAATGAAGAAATATTTAATCTACTAAAAACAGAAGGTATAAAAGCAATCCTAGCCAAAAAATTCAGCCCAAAGACGAATGCAGGAACAGAATGGAACCTTAATAGCTTCATAAATAAAACCGTACTCCAAATAATAACATAACATATAAAAATAAAGATGACAACCTAAATTTAAGATTTACAGATTATAAATATCAGGCCGGTAGCAGTGATAGTCAAAATAGTGAAGAAATAAATAAAGAAGAAACAACATATGTTAATATAGATAAGGAATATAACTTTACTCATATAGATTACGAGAATGAAATAACCGAAGAATATTTAACCACATTACTAAATAATGAATATGACAGATTAGAAAAATTAGGATACATACATGAACAGATAATAGATCTTAATAAAGAAATCTGGAAAATGGAATTAGTAGAGGAATTATATGCAGGAAATCCAAACATAAAACCTCTAAACACATTTAAAGATATAGAAAGTATAAAGATTAATTTTGATACTAATACAATAATTAAAATGGAATCCATGAAAGTAGACATAGAACTAGAAAAAGTCAATGAATATCTAGAGGAGGTTAAAATGAAAAGTACAGTAGAACAATCACAAGGACATACAACTATAATACCAACGGGAGAAGGAAGAATAGAGGACCAATAGGTAAAGTTACTCTTATGCGAGACAGAACATCTTATTATTTAAGACCGAATACCACAACAGAATATCCTTTAGGAGTAAGATATCCAAGAAAAGGAGCCAACCTCTTAACAATAGATTTAACAGGAAAACCAGTAGGGAAAAGATTAAAGCCAGACAGTTTAGAAAAACTACGAACGGCCACATAAACCGGAACAATACTAGAATTAATGAGATATGAGCCTCAAGTTTGGCAAAAAATAATCGATAGGTGGGAATAAGATGCAGCTAGAGCATGGAAAAATAGTAATTGGATAGAAGGAATGTTTGAATATCTAGGAACGCTATTAGGTGAAACAATGGAAATTTTTTGTAATGAATACAAAAGAGATAATCCAAAGGCCATTACTCGGTTAAAAGATTTATGAAATAATCCATATAACTTTACCATTATGGTTAGACAAATAACAACAGGAATAAATGTATACTCTCCAGCCGAATACTCTCTAGCAGAAGTAGCATTAAGAAATATAGATAAAATGAAAATAACAAATTTGAAACACATAGTAGAATTTAGTTAAGATTATGGATATTAAGCAAGCAAAGCAGGATTTGCATATAATGAAGAAATAAGAGATAGATATTTTAGAAAAATACCTGGACCAATAGGAAGACATATACAAGAGGAATGGGGAAAGCATAGTAATAATATAAAAATGCATGAATAGGAGCTAGGATAATATTTGCCTTTGATCAACTAAGAAGACAATGCACAAACTTAAAAATAATAGAAATAGTAAATAAAACAGATTATGATTTCTGTAACAGAATAATAAATGCACCTCAAAGATATGGAGAGGAAAGAGAATTAAACAAAAAGTATAAAATTTTTAATAAAAATAAAAAATATACAAGAGAACATAAAAACAGATATAATCACAAAACCTACAAACTTTATAAAAACAAGAAAAGATATCTTAGGAAAAGTAGAACTTATAAAAAGGGAAAATTCAAAAAAGTTAATCATGTGAAAAAATTCAAAAGAAATAATAATACTAAGTGTAAATGTTTTATATGTGGAAATGAAAAACATTTAGCCAATAATCCACAAAAATTTAAAAATATAGAACGTGCAAACATGATCCAAGTTATAGACGAAGAAATAGTAAGCATAGTCTCGGACGACTCCAAAGCATAAAGTATAATAACATAAACAAGTAGTGAAGAAGATATAAAATTATTATATACAAATAATAGTAGCACATAATATAGTAGTAACACAGAATTTAATGATGAATTTTGCTATATGAACACAACAGAAATAGAACCTGGACAGGAATGTGACATGCATAACTGGAAATATAGTTTAGGAGACAATACTATCAGATGTTTTAAATGTAAAGGATTCCCTAGTCGAGAAAGAAGATACAAATATTTGCAATGTCATCTAAAAATATGTCATATGTGTATGAAAGAAAACTATGGAATTGAAACTAATTTAAAGGGCTCACCAAAATTCACAGAAAAAGATTTAGAAATAGCACAATTAAAACTGAAAATCGAAAAACTGAAATATGAAACGGAAAAGATCAGATGCCAGTATGGCAGAGAAATAATGAAATACGAAAGAAAAATAGAAAAATTGGAAATGAGAAAAGACAAAGGAAAACAAATACTAGAAAATGAGAGTGGTGATATAAAAAGCAATTATAACAAAAGATACGAAATAGAAGAAAACACATTAGAACAAGAACTTTAAAGTAATAAAATTCAATATGAGAACTACGATTTAACAACATCACTGATACCCTCAACCAACTTATTAAATTTGGCATGTAGAATAAAATTTAAAACAGGAAACACTCTAGACATCACAGGAGTAATTGACACCGGAAGTACAAAATCACATTTAGACATAAATCTCATCCCAAAAGAGGCAATTCACGAGTTAAAACAACCAGTTATAACAGAACAAATTGATGAAAATACATTACAATATGATAAGTATCTTAGAGATAGTCAAATAACATTCTTAACAGAAGATGACTTTAACATATACTATTCACTGCCACAAGTATAGTTAAGTAAAATAAATCACAGATATAAATTTATAATTGGTTTAAACTTTATTAGAAGTCAAGGTAGTAGTATCACAATAACAAATGATTTTGTAACAATAACAAAAATGGCAAGTGTTACACCAACATATTATTTCATTACAAAACTACCAATAACCTCACCACTAACACAAAGGGTTATGCCGAAACAATCACAACCAGAGTCCTCGCATTCAAAGCGTGGTGGGGCCATCAATAGTAGAATCAATAATTTAAAACAGTTATATTTATCAAACACAGAAAGTAGTAAATATATAGCAAATATAGAAAATAACAAATACCTTGAAGAGGAAATCTGGGAACATTCTAACTTCCTTATACAACCAAAAGATTATAATTACTTTAAAGAATTTAACATAAAAAATAACATTCCAAAGCAATTAAGTAAAAAAGAACAGTTATACAAAATAATACAAATAGTAGAGGAAACACAGGTTTTGGGAGAAAATCCTATAAGATTTTGGGAAAGAAATAAAATTGAAGCGCACTTGGAAATAAAAAACCATGAACTTAGTATAAAAACAGCCAATGGAAAATACGATCCAATAGATAAAGAAGAATTTGATAAACAAATAACCGAACTCAAAAATTTAGGAATAATAAGAAATAGCTCGAGCAAACATAGTAGTACAACATTTATAGTAAGAAATCATGCCGAAATAAAAAGAGGAAAAACTAGAATGGTTATAAATTATAAACGCCTAAATGATAACACCGTAGAAGACAAACACCCAATACCAAACAAAGATATGTTAACAAATTGCATACAAGGAAAAACAATTTTTAGCAAATTTGATTGTAAATCAGGATTTTGGCAAATAAAAATGAACAAAGACAGTATTCCTTGGACAACTTTCTCATGTCCTAATGGACATTTTGAATGGTTAGTTTTACCTTTTGGATTGAAAAATGCACCTAGCATATTTCAAAGAAAAATGGATAGCATATTTTTAAAGCACATAAAATTTGCATTAGTATATATAGGCGATATCTTAGTTTACTCGCAAAATAAAAAAGAACACATGGATCACCTACTTACGATATTCACAGAATTTTTGAATAATGGAATAATAATAAGTAAAAATAAAATGGAACTTTTCAAATAATATATAGGATTCTTGGGAACGGAAATAGGAAAAGGAAAAATCAAATTACAACCACATATTGTAAAAACGAAATTAGAATTCTCAGACAAAATAACAGAAACTAAGCAGCTTCAGGCTTTCTTAGGACTTTTGAATTATGCTAGAATATATACCAAAGATTTAGGAAAAATAATAGGACCACTATATAGTAAAACTAGAACAGTAGGACAAAAAATATTTAATACTGAAGACATAAATATAATTCAAAAAATGAAAGAAAAATGTAAGCAACTCCTAGAATTACAATTACCCTTAGAAATAGACTACAAAATAGTGGAAACAAACGCTTCACAAGTAGGATGGGTAGCAGTTCTATACTATAAGCCCAATAAATATTCAGACAAGAAGGAAGAGAAATTATGTAGATATGAATCAGGAAAGTATAAAGAACAAAAGACAACACTAACTAGCCTAGACTATGAATCGTTAGGAGTAATTAATGCATTAGATAGTTTTCGACTATTTCTAAATAAACAATTTACAGTCAGAACAGATTGTGAAAATATAGTAAGATTCTATAATAAAAGTAGTGAAAAAAGAATACATAAAAAAAGATGGGTCAACTTTGTAAATAGTATTGTAGGAAACGGATACAAAGTGGAATTTGAGCATATAAAAAGAAAAAATAACAGTCTATCAGATTATTTATCTAGGGAAATATATCCATAATATTTACTTGATTTCATTATAGATGGAGAGAAGAATGATAAAGTATGGAAAGATAGAGCTTCCAGTTTACCAAAATCAAAGTAAGAAGTTTAGAGCTAGTTACAGGATTACTGAACAACAAGCGTGTCTCTTGGATAATATATGGAATCTCAAAACTTTAGAAAGTGAAAATATTGTTAAAATAAGAATTTTAAATGCACTCACAGAATATTTTGTAAAACCAAAAACTTTCAAAGCACATCAGAAGTATTCTTATTTTGTGATAGTCAAAGGATTAGAAACATGAATCTTTCACAACTGGATAGAAGTAATAAAAAGGATTGATAATTATCCTAGGCCACTTTACAAAGGTTTTTATGATCTTTCAACAGCCCTAGAGTTTACAAAATCACAACTTGGCATTAATTATTTAATATCCTCTTGTGCTATTGAATTTTCAAAGAATAATAATATCTCTGAAACTAATCCCAACACTTTGAAAAGGTTTAAAAGTTTTGCAGATTATGGGGAGCAGTCTTCTAAAGATCCCAAACCTTTAGAACAATCACAGAGTTTTCAAAATCAATGTGAAAGTTGTCTTCAACTTATGCAGAATTGCAGAAATCTTGAATTTCAAAACATAGAATTATTGTCACAGAATGATTTCTTTCATCTTAAGAGTGATAAACAGAGTGAGGAAATTTCTCTTCTCGGTCAAACAAAAATGGTTTTAAAAGAAAAAATCTCTTTATTTGAAAAAATTATTTGTGACCTTAAAGGAACATCTACATCCCAACAACCTACTTCATCTCATCAATCGTCTTCTTTAACCAAAGAACAAATCACAAATCTTAAAACTCGAGCCTTCTTCTTCACCCATACCTTTCTTGATCAATTCCCTCAGCTTATCAGACCAACCATTATCCATTACAAAAATTGCCTTGATCTAGATATCCAAATCGCTATCCAACAATTCTTTAGAAACAGCTGGACCAAACACACCTATTTTCGAGGAGCCAGATACGTCACAGAAAATCATTGCCAATTAACCACATGTTGCCGAAACAATCGACATTGTCAAGAGATTCCACTTGAACATGCCGAATGTAAATGCAAACTCATGTATACCATCATTCGTCTCGAACTCGACCTCCTAAATTACCATACCATAATATTTTACCACAAGAACCATAAAATTTCTCTTACACCACAAAGACTATTGGACTATAGATTCCTAGCAGCCATGTTTTTTCACAACCCTAGCCAAACATAATTCTTTGGAAGAAAACTCACTACTTGTGTTAGTTATCTTTTTGAAGAAAGTCTAACAAAAATGGTAGAAGTTGCCATCAAATCCCTTGGACCAATCTTCGAAGGATACCCACATTTTCAGGCAAAATATAAAATATTACTTCGAAAAAGAAAAACCATTCCAAACTTCCTTGACCCACCTTCTCTCAGCCAACCCACAGAAAGACCATGGATCTGTGATAACCTTAGCCTTGACGATCAAATAAAAATATGGAACTATGACAACATTACCCACAACATCAATTTTGTACCCCATCATTATGATTTCGGACCTTTCCACTTAATTACGGAAGACGATCATCAAAAAATTTATTACGAATGACACATTCCAGAAGTGGATTTCAGAATTCTAACAAGAAAGGAATCAATACAGCTCCAGTATGAAGAAGAATTATGAAAAGCAACAATGCAGAAAAATGATGCTGAAACAAGAATTGCTAAAGCAAAAGAAAAATATTACAAGAAGTACTCTCTATACAGCACTCGCATGGACATCTCACAAAAAAAAAACAGAAGATGAAGAGGATTTTAAAGAATATGAGCCCAATTTCTGCTTGGAGCACCTGGACAGTGAAGGCTACCCAGACAAAGACTAAAAACCAAAAAAATGGTTATATATATATATATATGTAAAATATTTCATCCTTGTAAATATGAATTTTGGACTAAAATAAAAAATTGGTTATGTACTAAAGTACCCAAAGGCCACCGTCCATGTGTGGTATGACCAATTTGAACATTTGAGTCCAAAATGCATCATCCGTTGCGTCAGCAGAAGATTCCTTTCGGACAATTTCATAACGTGGACAGTAAATAGCCTACAGCCTTTACTGTATACTTTTTTGAAAATTTTGGTCCTTTAACCGTCCTTTAACCTTATCTCCTTGCTGATAAGTCTTTTTAAGTTTGCCTTTTACCGATTTCCTCGATAATCAACCGGAGCAACCTGTTTTCTGGTTAGGGTCTATAAATATTATGAGTACCCATTTTGCTAGGTATGAGTGGAGAAACGATAGAGGTCTGAGAATAGAGAGCATCCAAATAATAATCTGAGCCCATATATCAATCCTTAGCCATTGATACTTAGAAGGGAAATATTTTAAGGCCAGTCTTGTAAAACTCAACTCTTACATTGTGTAGAAAGCTTTGTGTTTATCTTTTTGTGGGCTTCCCGAAAGGGAAAACCTATCTTATTTTCCCAATAGTATGTATATTTAAAAGTTTTTAGTTTCTTGAGTTATTACTGTTTATTGATGCAATTGGTAGCCAGTTGAATAACGAAATTTTTAAAATCTTAAGTTTTACTATAACAAGAGAATCAACCTCAACAAAAAAGCCTCTGAACACTTTATCTTTGTGCTCCTTTGACTGTTTGCCTATGATTTAGCATCATTAAGTCTCTTGTGAGCTTGTGTGATAGGGTGACATGCTAGAATATTGAGTGTTTTAATCTTGCTAAAGTAAAACCAGTAGATTTAAAAAATTTGCATAACTTCAAGCCCATCTGTGGCGACTAGCTTCTCTATTGCATACATAAATCATTTAACTTAAATCTTTAAACTCTTCTACATAAAATTAGTTGGGAAAAAGAAAAGAGGTGGTGAGTAGTGAGTAGGACTTCAACAACTCAAGAAAAAACAAACGTTTATGAGCTGTAATACACCATATAATTTTATTTTAGAAATCAACAAACTCAACCTTGAAAGACAAGAAAAAGTAGAAGAACAAATAAGGATCTTAAAGAAAGAAGTACTAATCCACAAAATTAACTATATAACTTTACTCGAAAGTTTTCAGAACAAAACAGATTTTAATGTTAAAATACATTTAATAACAAAAAATATAGAAGCTTTAGAACAGATAAAATCCGCTGCCCATAATCTATTCTACATACCAGATTATCTAAATCAGGATTAAAAAGACCGAGATAACCAGGATATCACCCTACATAAGTCTTCGGGGTGAATCTTAGCCACTCTTTATATCCCCTATATACAACGGTCCAGATTAATCCACTATATTAACATAAATATAAAATATTTATTTATTAATAATAATATATTTTCTAATTTTAACAAAGTAATTAAAAGAGACCCTTCCGTCAATAATTTTTTTCCATTTGTTTGTTTACTTTCCTTTTTCTTCTAACTCTTCTTTTCCCACTTATCATCTCTTACTCTCAGTCGCATTATGAGCCCTAATTTCATCCTTCCAGTAAATTGCAAGTGATAAACTCCATTCCATTTTTTCCTAAATCGCATAGCTGTCGCCATACCCTCGCCTCACCAAGTCGCCATCGCGTTGCCATTACCGTGCCCTATTATTCTCTCTATGCCAACTATGAGCTCTTCTTTCTGCCTCAAGCCAACGCTGGCCTCAACCCCAACGCCAGCCTCCACCACCGTGACACGAAATCAAGGTGTCGTTATCTCTCATCCTAGAAACAGGTAAATTCTCCTTCATTATCTCCAAAATCATCGCACTACATCACCGTATATGTATAATTTTTCTAGAATCACTATTGTTTGTCCCTCCAGATCCACTCTACTTCACCATCACAGCACCTAGACCCAACTAATCCCAGAAACCAGGTAAGGCATATTTCTTTTCTCCGAAGTTCATATATTTAGGGCAATTCATTAGGGATTGTTTAGATTTGTTGGTTTCGAACTGAATCTACGGTTTGATTTATTAGGGTTTGTCTCGATTTGTTGTCTCTAATTTCTTAAATCAGTTGTCCTAGTCTCCTAGATTTCTTAAATCTATTTTTCATTCATGATGTAGCCTTCGTGCACATAGATTTGACCTAAACCGAGTTTCTGGGGTTCTTGATTCTCTTTATTTTCAAATGTTGTCACTAACCATCTTACATTTTAATCATTCTTAATATTTTAGAAGTTAGGCCTCCAATGTTGCAGCCTTCGTGCACATGATGTAGCCTTCGTGCATACACTGTCGCAAATATGGGCCTCCAATGTTGTTTTCTGCCTCCCATTCCTATGTTAATCTTACTGTCCACCACCATCAAAATCCGCCACTATTGTCCACCACTAGGTATACCCCTTATGTGACTATGGAAATCAAGATTTCAGTTTCAGAAATTTGTTTGTTGTTTAGAAATCTGTTTATGTTTTAGTTTCTATGTATTTTTTATTTATGTTTATTGTTCTAGGTTTCGAACTGAATTTTCTTTTTGATTCAGATCTAAAATCATCTAAAATCCAGCTACTAATTTTAGATCTAAAATGAATGCTTCATTCTTGCCTACAAACCACTGCAAGCTCCCGCTAAACCCAAGGTCCACCACACCATAAAGCGAACAATTACAAATCCCTATACCTATAAGTTTTTTTTTTCTTTACCTTCGATATTTCGGATTCCATGTTCTTAGTAATCTTTTAATGATTAAGAAAAACTTTTTGTTTACTTGAACTTTTGTTACTTAAATCTCTAAACTTTTAATTTTCAATTTTTGTAACTTTTAATTGCTTGAACTTTTTGTTTCAGGTATAGCTTTAACCAACCTAATTGCTTGATTTTGGTGGATACTTTTATCATTTTTATTGCCTTTACCAATATTTCTGTATCTGGTGCATTTTTGTATCTGCACCACTGACTTTCTTATTTTTGTTGGAAATGTCTAGAGGAACCCTGACGAAATCCCTTGAGCTAAAACTGGTGCTAAATACATCATGAAATAAAAAAAAAATGAAGTCAAACTCGCTTTTGAAAGAAGGAGAAGATAGTAAGTTTCTTTCTTTATCAGTTGGAATTTTGATGATAAGCTACCTCTTTTTTTTTTCTTTTTTTCTTTTTTTTTTTTTTTTTTTTTTTAACTTAAATGAAATTTTAAGCATTGAATTTCTTACCTTTTGGATAGAGTTATAGAAATGAAAATGGTCATTTCTCAATACAGATTTCAATTTTGGAGGCATAATGATAATGCTTTTAAGTTGTTTTTGGGGTTATTTAGTCATGATTTTTATATTTTTGGACCAATTTGAAAAGAAAAAGAGAAAAGAGAAAAAATAAGAAAATTTTGTTAGGGTTTTGATTGGGAAATCATGATTTTGCGGGGGGCAATAGAAGGCGAAATACAATTTGTTTTTTCTGAACGAATTACTGATGATTAATGCCCTATGTTTCTAGTAGATCGCTTCAAATGAGATGTTAAGAATCAACCTTTGATTGTATTTATTGTCTGCACATTTTTTCACAAATTCTCGCATTTTTAATGTTGTGTTGTCTTATTATATTCATTAACAATTTCATTTTTTTTTTGTTTCAATTCAAATTTTATGCCTTTTGAAGTATGATATATGATGTTTAAAAGATAAATAGTGTTTGGGATGTCTAGGTCTCATTATATATTTGCAGCATTTTTTTGTATTGTGTGCGTGTGCAGATTGTCTTGAGTTGAAAATTTAGAGGTTCTTTTGTATTGAGAGTTAATTTTGTGTGTAGATTAATTTTTGCAGTTTTTCTTTTTCCCTCTAAATATTGTCGTGTTTTCAAGATTTTGAATTTCATGTATATTGCTGTTTTTTTATTTGTTTTATTTTTTTGTTTTATTGGATGGAAGTTTGGTTGAAGAAAAATGATGAAAACTCACATTGCCTTATTTATAAGTTGTGAGGAGCGTTTGTTCACATTTTTGTTTCTATTTTTTTTCCTATTTCTAGAAATTTAGCTCTTGATATATATTTTTTATTTTTCTTTCCCTCTTTTCATGTTTTCTTAAAGTTTTCTTCTTGCCCATTTCCAAATAGATTTAGGCTTGCAATAATTACTTTCAGGAGTTATATATCTGTAACTGGAGTTATATATTATCTCACATATTTTTTTCTAATTTTTTTTTTTCAAATTATGTTCGATTGGTTATTCTTTACATTATATTCTTACACACATAATTTTTTTTTTTCAAATTATGTGTGTTATGATTAAGTTAAATTATTTGCTCCTATGTGAAATAAGAAGAAATAATTTTGAATGACTAAAATGAAATATAAGAATATTAGTGGATCTAGTCAAGAGAAGAAAATGGTTAGAGGGACGAAATGATAAAAGAAAATAAGTTAAAAAACGTATTCAGAGAAGTGATCCAGTGACAACAGTCAACTGATGAGTCGACCGGACATAGAAGCTGTAACATTCTATATCTCTAAGTCGACCGACAGGTCGACCGGCCAAGAAGGCTAAACTCTCTGAATCAGCAAGTCAACCGATAGGTTAACCAGTGAAGTAGTGTTGAACTCTCTGAATCTGTGAGTCGACCGGGCGGTCGACCGATACACGCCGCAACGATAGTTTGGCTGCAACCTGAGTTGGGCAGTCGACCGAACGAGCTATTTCCAGATACAGTTTAATCAGAGATTATATCCAAAAGTAGCCATTTTTTGTTGGGGTTTAAGAGAAATTTGTGGGATATTATCTATATTTATGATATGGTTCATATACTAATTAAATCCTATTAATATGGTTCATTAAATATTAATATTTCTCAATTTGGTACTTAAAATAGATTCTATACTTATTTAGTAAGATTGAGAAATACTTTGAGGGTTTAATTGAGAGATTTGAAAGATATTTTTTTGGTGGAATTGAACCTAAATGAAGTTCTTATGATATTAGGGTCTATAAGAGTTTTTATTTGTCATGACACATGTAAACTAGCCGTTAGAAGATTGATTACATATTCCTTTAAATAGAACTGCGAATTTTTATTTTAGGACTAATCATTCATTGAGAGAGAGCTAAAAAAGGTTTATATCATTTGTGAGCTTTTATAAAAGTTATCATTCTACGATATTGTGAGCTTTTCTAAGAGTGATTTTGAGAATCAATTGCAATTAATTTTTGCTGATACCGGATTTGAAGCTACATTGTTCTATCATTATTTTTGTAGATTCTGGGTGAGATCTTTCCATATTGTTTATTATTTGTTTATTATTCTATATTTGAAAATTGATCTTAGAAATTGATTCTGATTTTTTAAGAAAATATTTTTTACAAATAATTTCTTGAATTTGATTACGTGGTCCAATTTGCTACCCATATCTTGTTGAAATCAAATTTTTGTATCTCACGTATTTTTATTACTAGTTGAGATATTAATTGAGTTAGTGTTTATCTGGGGTGGTAGAAGCTCCGAGTGAGATTTACTTCTTATCAACTGTTGTATTGGTGAGTTGTGACGAATTAAATACTATTGGGAGTATTTAATCAGGGGTAACTGAGTTTCGGTCTCTTCTTATAAAGAAATTGAGGTAGTGATTCTTCCTGGATAAAAATTGTATTGTGAGTGATTTATAAAGGTTCCATACTTACTTGGTAAAAGGATAATTGGAGTATTTGTGAGAAGTTTTGATTCTTGAGCCTTACTGTTAAAAAAAATTAGGTTATTCTTTAGCTTGTAAAAAGTAGAGGTTCTTCCTTAGCCTGAGAAAATGACATTATAAAGGTTGATTTTGAGCCTGTAAAAGAATCGGTGTGTGGGTTTGGTTCCTACCTTTAAAGGGATCTTGGTTTTAGTGGGTGCAATCTCCGTGGAGCTCGAGGGAATAGATTAACCAAGAGTAGCTTGGTGAACCAGTATAAATGTTTTGTGTACTGCTATATTTACTTTGCTATTTTTTCGGTTTGGGTGTGCACTTAGTTGATTATATTATTCCGTTGTATTATAAAGATAATAATTAATTTAGGCTTAAAATTAATTATTTGATTCATTGAATTTTATTCTGATAATTTTTTAATTACCCAATTCACCCCCCTCTTGGGTATTCTACTGGGCCAACAGTAGGATATAGGGAAAACAAACTTGTAGCTACCTCTAACAGAAATCTTGGAGCAAAGCCCTCCACAACTTTTTTTTCCAGGTTTGTTCCCATCCTAATATACAAAAACTGCCAATGAGTTCTTTTTTCTTTTCCTTTTCTTTACGTATAGAGAAAAGCTTCTTTTTAAACCGTATACGATATTTATTATTATTAATTTTTGAAGGAAATATCATCAATTTCATTCTCTAATTTTGCGTTAATGCTAACCTCTAAATCACTTGTGAATAACAATTCTTGATTCTCGAAATCAATATCACTTTCACCAATTGATTCATTTGATTTGTTGTGGTAAAAAAAAAACTTTGCAACTAGATCACCCTCTTCCGGGTCTTGACAACCATCTTCATGGTCTGAGAGATTTTCTATGAGAATAGTATTGTGAGAAATTTTTGTCACTACTCTCGAGCTCAAATCACCATCTAAAGTGAGGTTCATTGCACTCACTTGTTCCAAATCTTCAGATAAATCTATAAGCAATACACCTTCAATACCACTTGAACCCACTGAGTCCTATTCACTACGAATCATATTTACAATCATATTTTTAAATTCTAATATGTTCAAAGTCATAGACAAACCTAAAAAATGTCCATATTCTATCCCCTTTTATACTCTATGCAATACTAATTTGATTCTATGTATCACATCCCCATTAGTAGTAGGCTTTGAATGTTGAGTAAAATTTTCAGTTATTTAATTTGATTAAAATAGAGGAGACCAAAGACATTTGGTAGCTCGATCTTCCAAATTGTTCCTATACAATTGGTATTGGATTGTTGAAAAGGGTCTTCAATAATCTAGTCTAACTTGATTCGATATGCTCTATTGGAGAAGGGTGAGTAGGCCTGTGCAAAATTTTGACTGGCTCGACCTACCTGCGACAAACTGACTGACTCGGCCCAAAAACATCGGGTCTGCTGGGTGTTAGCGGTCGGATTGGGTACAAACCAATTTTCCACACATATATCGGATCGGTTAGTAGGTTTTCATTCTTTCGCCCATAATTCACCCAACCTGACCGATCTATGTATACGTTAGGGACCTAGGGTTAAACGAATCCAGACTCTCCTCCATCGACTTGAAACCTAAGTGGCGCTCATTTTTCAAATCATTTCTTCTCTCAACACTCTCATTAAATCTACCCTCCAAATCCATTAATGACGCTTTGATTTGCACATCGCTAACTTTGAAATCTTCAATTGCATTGGTTGATTTGTCTTCATCACTTCATATATCTCCCTACCAGGCTTCTATCATCTTATCTTTTTCGTTTCTTCCTCCTTCTAATTCCACAATGGCTATAAATCAAGATTTTTCAATCCAAGATCATCTTGTAGACTTCTTGTTTGATTCAAAGCCAAAATCTAAAATTAAACACTCTATTTTCTGTGACAGTGAAACTGATGAGAGGTAGAATTGACTGTTGATATCAATCCCTAAATAGTGAATTCTTCTATTTGTTCTTTGATTTTGATTTGTTTGATTTGTTTGTTCTTTGATTTGTTTTTTGATTTTGATTTTGTATGGATTAGGGTTTTCGAATTTGCTTCAATTAGTGTTTTCGTTTTGTTTTAAGTTGGGTTTTTATTTCAACTTGTGTTTAGTTTCAACTAGTGTTTAGTTTCCACGTTCCCAGATTTAGCTAGTTTATGGTTCCGGGAACACTTCTGGGAACAAATTCCATTTGTTTTGTTCTTGTTCATTTGGTGGCATTTGTTTAGTGTTCTGTTCCCAGATTAAAACAGTTGAGGGTTTGTTCATGATTGTGAGAACTATATATGTTTGAACTTGTATTAATATTAGAAGGTGTAAGCTCTATGAGGAAGAAGTAACTTATATATATGTTTGAACTTGTATTAATATTAATAATAATTCAGAGTTCATATAATAATATATATGTTTGTACCTGTATTGATATTAATAATAATTCAAAGATCACATAATATTACGTATGTTTGAACCGATATTGTATTGATATATATATTTGGACTTTCCTTTGTGATAAATACTCTCTTGATTATGCATATATAGTTATATACATATACATGCGCCAAATAACATTGATTTAGAGATGATATTTCTTCCTCAAAAAAATAAGCAGGACCACAATGGGTTAACTTTTTCTTATGAGAAACAGTTCTAAGTTTAATTGTTGCGAGTTCACAGTTTCTCTACTTGATCTAATAAATTTTCGGTTTTTATAAAGTTGTTCACATTGATATCTAAGGTTTGAATTATTATTCTATTTTTGTTTTTGATTCTGAGGTTTGATTAATTTTATGTTTCTGGACAGTTCTAAGTTGAATTGTTGCGAGTTCACACTGGGGGGTGTATGCTTGATCCTTTTTGTAATTCTTTATCTTCAATGATGGTAGAAGCCCTTATTTGTTGTCAAAATTGGCTTTAAGCTTCTGTGTCAATTTCACTACGAATGGGGATAAATGTTGTTGAGAAGATGCAAGGAGATTTAGGTAATTTAAATTATATTGTTTTTCCATTGTTTTTATTTTTATTTTTAAGTAAATATTTCGAAAGAGTATAAGAGCAATATTAGATTGATTTGTTATTTGATTTTTGTGGGGATTTGAATTTGGATATAATATCAAATCATTTGCAAGCTAATCTTCAACTCATGTTATTTATTTAATGGTTTATTTTTATTGTTTTCTCTTATTTTTATATTATTTTAATCATAATTTATTTTTTTAGTTAATTTTTTGAAGTTTCATCTACAATGTGAACAGGAGAAAATTGAAAGACTCATTGTCTCATCGGTTTTGTTCGTGTTGAATTTGTAATTTTTTATTGGGTTAATTACACTTTACCCCCTTGTGATTTAAATGTTGCCACTTACCCCCCTTGTAGTTTTGGACTTAAGTGCCACGGTTGAGGGTTTCGATTTCGATTTCGAAATCAATTTCGAAATCGAAATTGAAACCCAATTTCGAAATCGATTTCGATTTCGAAATCGAAATGGAGAGTAGACGGTGAAAAATGAGAGCAGACGGGAAAGACAGAGAGCAGACGAAGAAGACGAAGTTGCCTTGCTGATAGTGGTGGTTTTGTGTGTGTATATGTGTGTGTGCATACATACATATATATATATATATATATATATATATATATATATATATATATATATATATATATATAGAGAGAGAGAGAGAGAGAGAGAGAGAAATAGATAAGATGATGATGGTGTGGTTGGCGTGGTGTGGTTTGTGGTGTGATTGGCGTGGTGTGGTAGTGGTTGTTGGAGAACCGGAGAATCCCCGCCGAAGAGAGAGAGTTCACCGGAGATGGCAGACAGAGCAATGGAAAGAGAGAAGGGAAGAAGATGAAACAGAAAATACACAATAGCCCCTTAAGTTTTTGAATATACAAAAATAATCCTCACAAAATATTTTAAGGGTATAAACGTCATTTTACACTATTTAACGGATTTTGGTTGACTTCCGTCCATTGATCGTTAGAGTTAACGGAAAATTTAACCGTTGCACTTAGGCCCAAGACCACAGGGGGGGGTAAGTGGTGACGTTTGAACCACAGGGGGGTAAAGTGCAAATGGGTTAAATCACAGGGGGTAAAGTGTAATTAACCCTTTTTTATTTTACAGTTTTTATTTCATTTAAGAGTTAAGACTGATTATTATTTTCAATTGGGATGTATTGGTAATTTGGTAGTTATTGTAGTATTGGTTTTGGATTTTTTTTATTTTTTTATTTTTTTCTTCAGAATGTGATTTTTTTTTCCGAATGATTCGTTGAAAGAGATATTGTTGAAATTTTGATTAATTTTTTGATTGGTGCGTTGAAAAATAAGTGTTTTATGGATTTGGGCCTTATTCACCCAACCCAACCTGATTTCATCCGAACCATTACCTGAACTATCACTTGAAGACAACACGACCCGACCCAATCTTATATGCCCAAACCCGCCTGGTAACCGACAGGCCCAACACATTTTGGATTTGGGCCTTGTTCGGTTTGCAATAGGCTTACTAATTCTCAATTGATCACCATCGGGTCGGGTGACCCGAAAAATTACGTCACCCGACCTGTGCACACCCCTAATGGTGACTTTCAATTAATTAGTATGAGATATTAGAACATCTGCAAGGGGCCTTGATTGCCACTTGGGTCAAAATTAGATTGGACATATTGTATTCTTGTAAGGTTAAATTATATGTTGCGGGCCAAGAGTTTGGATGTAGTCTTGTTTTGCTCCTTGATGTTGCAATTTGTTTGTAAAATTTATGTGTTTGATAATATGTGTTTTACAATTTTTAAATGATTTTTTAAGTGATTATTTAATTTTTTTTATCAATTTTTTTAGATTAATTAGTACTTAATGTACTTATTACATTTAATTTGAAGTATTTGATTGTCTTACGAGATTTAAGTTGACATTAGTCCTAAAATATTGGGGTCTAAAGTGTAGTTTTTCTTGTCTTGTAGTGGAAATTGATTGTCTTGTTTCTTCTTCTCTACTCTCTTTCTCTCTCTTTTCTTTTTCTCTCCTTTATTTTATGCCTGAAAGAAACACATTTGGTCCACGACCATTGATGATGATGTCAGCAGGGAAAGAAAACCTCTTTCCACGGTCTAAAATTTCTTTTAATGTCTGTCATTGCCAAAAAAAACTTGGGATTCACAACCCCGGGTTTAACATTTTAAAAACAAAAATAAAAAGTAATCTAAAGCTACAAGAGATTGCAGCAAAAATTTAGAATTTCGAAGTTGTATCTGGGGTTACGAACCCCGGGTCTAACTTTCAAAAAAAAAATTAATATCGTATATTCGGTGTTGTGAACACCGAGTATACAAACTTGATTTTTTTAATACCCAGGTTGGTAACCCCGTGTTTTTGTTTGTGTTGGTGCATAAAATTGGTACACACTTCGAGTATGGTCTAGTCGGATAACAGGTGTGTCCTCTTGCTGAGGTAGAGTCGTCGATTGAAAAATCCTTAAGTGAGCTGTGCTGGGTCCTAGGAGGACTGACCTGCTGTGTCCAGAGTCCTGCTCCTCAGGGAGTGTACCTACAGAAGGCTCAGACCGGGGTTTATCTCGGTGAAGCCCCTCCGGCGTGGTAATCAGTGCTCAGAGAGAAAAGGTACAGGATATAGCAAGGAAACAAATGAACTCGCACGTAATGTAAGTCATTAAAGCATCCCTCGGGCTTACATAGCCCCCGATATATATAGGCGTTGGAGATGATTAGTCGGGTCTAAACACGATTAATTAGTTGAAACTTTGTGTTTAGCCGATAATCTGGGGCGTTTAGGAGATAATCATTGGGCTTGGGCTTTTGGACCCATTTGGCGAAGCCTACGGGCTTTTGTCAGGTTTGCGGCGGTAAGATGGTGGAGGAGAGCGGAGATCCGTGGAGTCCTGGAGAAGAAACAAGGTGAAAAGGGGAGGCGGTCGAGGTGAACGGTTGAGTCCCTGAAACTGACTACCAAGGGCACGGCACAGAGCTCAGAGCGACATGTCCCAGTAGGGCTCCTCACTCCTCCTTGAATGCAAATGAGGTTCCAGGGAGGAGCCGTGGTCAGCGTATGCTCCAGTGTGGCGTTTGTGGATTTCGGAATGCGTCCCTGTCACTACAACTATGGACACGTGGCTGGGTCTCAAGTACTGACTCAGAGGTGCCCAAAAATACCCTCATCAGTAGCCCCCCTAGCCCTGTGCGACGAGGGAAGCGAGACGGTCAGGGATATCAATTCCTGGTTTAAACGGCCATCCTAGAGACTTCATAGCGCAAGAAACACCTCTGATCGACACTTTTTCAAGAGTTAGTTTTTTCTTGAGGAGTTTATTTGAAATAGGCCCCAATACGGTCGGGGTCCGGGGTCAAGTAGTACGGCAGGGTGGTCCCGAATTTCTCCGATTTTCAGGATGACAATTTTTTAGGAGTTGGAGTTTTTTAGAGGAGTTAATTTGAAATACGCTCCCATATCGCCGGGGTCCGGGGTCAGGTAGCGCGGATAGCCTATGATGTGTAAAAATGTTGAAAATCCCTTGTTTTCAATTTATTTAAAAAAAAAAAAAAAAAAAACCATTTAAATGGTAAACAACTTGTTGTCGCTATGAGTAATTTCTTGGGTTTCTTATAGAGGTTTCGTTTTTTCATGTTTCATCCTCAATTTGTTTAGGTATTGCAATTCAGTCCCTCTACTTTGGTTCTCGTTCGTTTTTTTTATAGAGGCATTCGGTGGCTAGTCCCTTAGTTTACCCTTAATTTTTAAAAAGTCCAACTGACGGAAGGCCCAATACACGCACTTGGACTAGCGCAGTTACATTTAACTAATTTATGTATAAATTTTTTATTAGATGTAACAAATATTCATGTATTTTGTAGGGATGCCAACGGTCCGGGTTCGGCTTGGTTTCAAACAAAACCAAAACCAGAATCGTTAGACATATATAAAACTAAAACCAAAACCGCCCTTTTTTTTTTTTTTTTTTTGTAAACGGTTTTAAAATCAGACTATTTAATTTTAACCAAAACCAAACAATGAAATCACGAAACAGTTAAAGATTTTTTAATTTTATGAAAAATCAAAACCAAAACCGCGGACCATTTTTCTTATATACAAACAAAAACTTAACAAAAATATGAAATATAAATTCCAAAAACAAAAACAAGACCACAAAACTATTAAAAACATAGGGATTAAACTGTAAATACTAAATAAATAAAAAATATTATATATATATATATATATATATATATATATATATATCGGTTATACAGTTACACGATTTAGCTTACGATTCGATCACGTGGTTTGGTTACGCGGTTACTATCCCAAAACCAAAACCAAAATCGCTTCAATTTCTAAATTTAAAACCAAAACCCAAACCATTTAGTCGTTTCAAGCCGGATCATTCGGTGCAGTTTCTTTTGATTTCCCATCGGTTCGGTTTTTTTTGCCATCCATAGTATTTGTAATATGTAATTAATTTGTGTGTAAAAATTTGTTAAATGTAACAAATATTACACAAATACATATAATTTGTAACATGTAACAAAATTTATACAAATACATGTAACTAATATTAAACTAATTTATGTGTGTAATATTTTTTAAATCTCACAAATATTATACAAATATATGTAATTTGTAACGTGTAACTAATATTACACAGGTACATGTAACTAATATTATATGAATATATGTAATATAATTAATTATTAAGTTGTAACTAATATTCAATATAATACGAATTTATTTACCAAAATTCTCTCTACAATCCCTGTAATGCCTGCACACGCGGGACTTAAACTCAAACAAAAACTAACTTAAGGAACTACTTCAAAACTTGCCTTAATTTTTTTTTTAACCAAAGTTACAGATTCAATAAACAAACATAACCTATAGCTAGTAAAATTAAAATTAAAAATAAAAAAAATGGCACGGATGATTTAAAATAAAAAAACAAGGGAACCAGTTCGACCCTTAAAAGACAAAAAGATCCTTGCATAAATAGTAATCTGTCCAATTTCCCTAACATATTTTTATTGGGTTAGATTGAAACTAAATTGTAAGTTGAGGGACCAAAGGTGTTAATTATGAAATTTTAGGAACCATTTAACATCCACACCGAACTTAAAGAACCAAAAATGTAATTTTCCCAATTTATTTTTTTGATTTTTTTTTTTTTAAAAATTATTGTTTGCTAATTACGACGATTTGGACATGTGTATAAAAATTCCATAAAGGTATCAATTGAAAAATGTGATTTAATTCAAATGGAAGGTACTAAAAAAAAAAAGAGGAAAGCCTAAGCAAACTTGAATTGATTCAGTTAGAAATGATTTGATAGGCTAGAACTTGACTGAAGGAATCCTTGAAATGATCTTTGTGACACAAATGAATTCATATAGATGACATATCTATCATAAGTTCAAATCCCTAAGACATCTCCCAAAAAATCAGCCAAAAACGACAAGTTAATGGCTACTTTTAGATCAAATCCTTGAAATCCTCTAATCCTGAAACTGCCAGGTCGGTTGACCGACCAATGACCCATCGGTCAACCAATCGTTTCTGGCTGTAACCCAAGCCATTTCTCAAACTGGGTTGGTTGACCGATTCCCCAAGGGTTGGTTGACCGATCAATTCAGAATGTTCCCCAGGCCTTTTTTCGGACCTGGTCAGTTGACCGATCATCAATGGTCGGTTGACCGAGCATCGATGTGTCAGCTATTCAAAGAATTTGTTGGCCTAGTAGATAATCCAAGAGAAGAGGTGACTTGAGTAATTAAAAAATTATCAGAATAAAATGCAATAAATCAAATAATTAATTTTAATCATAAATTAATTATTATCTTTATATCACAGTGGAATAATATAATCAATTAAGTGCACACCCAAACAACAAAAATAGCAAAGTAAATATAGCAACACACAAAAGATTTATACTGATTCACCAAGCTACTCTTAGCTAATCTAGTTCCTCGAGCTCCACGGAGGTCGCACCCACTAAAACCAAGATCCCTTTAAAGGTAGGAACCAAACTTGCAAACCAATTCTTTTACAGGCTCAGAATCAACCTTTACAATATCTTTTTCTCAAGTTAAGGAAGAACCTCTACTTTTTACAGGCTAAAGAATAACCTAATTCTTTTTAACACCAAGGCTCAAGAATTAAAACCTTACAAAACACTCTAACTATTATTTTCTCAGGTAAAGATGGAACATGTACAAATCATTCAAATCACAATTCTATCCAGGAAGAATCATTACGTCAATCTCTTTACAAGAAGAGACTGAAACCCAACTACCCTTGATTAAATACCCCCAAACAGTATTTAATCCGTCACAACTCACCAATACAAAAATTGATAAGAAGTAAATCTCACTCGGAGCTTCTACCACCCCAGATAAATAATAACTCAATTAATATCCCAACTAGTGATAGAAAAACGTGAGATAGAAAAATCTGATTTTAACAAGATATTGGTAGCAGCGTTTCTTCTCACCTTCCAACTAGATATTCAACTTTACCGCTGCAACAATCCTGTGAGTGTGGGAGAAGATTTCTATTGGGAAATGTGCCACCATTTCAAAATTTTAATACCGTTTTTTACCGTTTCGACGCCGCCTTGCCGAGGATTTTGGGAACAAGTGCAAGGATTCTTCGCCTTCTGCTAGTTCTGCTTTGTCGCCTGACTTTGAAATCCCTCTAGCTTGAGGTTAGTGTTTTAAATCGTATTCATATTCCTTTCTACTTCCTATGGACTTTTATCCAAAGATGTTTTGGGGTTAGAAAACCCCTCGGTCGAATTATTTTTCAGTATTTGTAGATGAGATCCCAGAGAAGCTCGGTCATAGGAGGTTGAGGAATATTTTTCGATGGCACGGGAGAGTGAGAGATGTTTATATATCTCATAGAAGGAGATTGGGCAAAAATTCCAAGTTTGGTTGTGTGAGATTTCCCACCAGAGATGAGGCAGTTAGAGCAGCTGGGAATCTTGATGGCCTAAGGCTTCACACAACTAGGTTGAGGGTATCATTGGCAGATAGCGGCTTTAACGTTGCTCGGAGAGGTTGGGGACATGAGCCTATCTTGGCTCAGCGTAGCTATGCTAAATTGAAGAGTGTTTGGGTTAAGAAAGTCCCTCAACCTCTCAAGTCTAATTCTTCCAATAATGATCTTCCTTCTCTTGAGAATTCATTTATCCAAGTGCTTGATAAAGGTAGAATTATTATCAATACTAACTCCAAAGATTTTATCGTTGAGAATATTTCGGTTAATTGTGAAGGTAAAATGTACACTATTAACATCAGAGAAGATCTCGGTGCTTCTATCGGAAACCATCTCAATCATTTGCAAATGGTTAACGAAGCCAAAAGTAATATGATCTCTATTCATTCCATCTATCAAAGATCTTACAAAGAAGTTGTGGTAAATGGGGGTAGAAGTTAGTAAAGACATTGTAGTTGTAGTCCCTAAACCTTGTGAAACTACAATATCTGTTTGCGAGGACCGACTTGAAGATGTTGTGAAGAGGAAGGATGATGTTACTTTGGAACCAAAGTCCACATGGACAAATTCACCGAAGGAAATGTTTGCACCCATTGACCCAATAGAGAAGCTAGGGAAATTGAGGTCATCTTTCTAACAAGGAAGAATTTTGTAGAAAATGGATACACCTTCAAAGATAAACAATCTGTCAGGGTTAATGATGGAGATGTGGTAGCATATTCTTCTGGGAATAACCCCTTATCTAGACAAGAAGATAAGATTGATGAAATTTTTGTAGAACTTGATGGGGGAGAACCTTATAAGAAAATAGTCTCAATTCCGAAAAAGAATAGTAAAAAAAAGGCCTTTGCGGTATAGGTGTATTAACAATCTCTTCTTGGCGCGGTTTGTGAAATTAGGTATAATTGGGGGTTCTAGTGCTAGGTTGTGTTGTAATTGGGAACCTTTATTTTAATGATTGGTGGTGTTTGAGGTGCTTCTTTTTCGCTTTCAAAGTTAGTGAATTGTTTTTCTCGAGTCGAGCTTTATCATCTGAATATTTTCCATTTCAAAGGCTAGTCATTGTCGGGAATGGTCTTGTTTCTTGGTTTTTTAGCTAAAGTGGCGCTTTGGTCAATGGGCGAACACATGGAGCTACATCAGAATAACGTGGCAAGGTGTGTAATTCTTTAAGGGGCTGTGCTATTGAACATGGAATGAAAGAGTTGTGCTCGTGGGCATTTTGTTGGTATTGTTTTATCGAGTTTGCTGGGTGGCCTAGAGTATTTGATTTTGGGTGTTATAGTTATTAGTGGTTAGATTCTTTGACCATCGTAGTTGTAATGTATTTCTTGTATTTTGTGGGTGTGATTTTTTGGACTACACGATAAATTGTTATCGTGTAGTATAGCCATGTGTTCTGTATTATGTGTAGTTTGGGTGACTTTGCCCCTTATTAATATATTCCACTGCTTATCGAAAAAAGAAAAAAAAATATGGGTAGCAAATTGAAGCACATAATCAGTTTCAAGAAATTGTTTGTAAAAATATTTTCTTAAAAAAATAAATCAGAAACAATTTCTAAAATCAAATTCCAAATAATAATCAAATAATGCAATGAAAGAATATAATTGGAAAGATCTCCCCTGGAATCCACAGAAAGAATGATTAGAATAATAGAACTTCAAATCTAATAATAGCAATTATCAACAATTGATTGTCTTAGAAAAGCTCACTCAATTCTCAATAAGATATTTCTTAGAAAAGCTCACTCAATGATATATTTTGATCTCTCTTGATAATCTATCAAGTATCGCATAAGTAATTCGCAGGTCTATATATATGAGTATGAAATCAACCTTCTAACGGCTAGTTTACATGTGTCATGACAATTAATAGCACATATAGACCCCTTATATCATAATAAGCGACATAATTAAGTTCTATTCAAATCCAACTAATATAAACATCATACTAATCACCATGATAATAAATATCAAATCAGCCAATATACGTAAAACATCACATCTCAAGCACACATCTCAAACACACACACTGGCTAGCCCTAGTAATCATTTTAACCTCACGATTGGGAGTTGCAACGGTACCGTAACATCCATAGGAATGCCTTCCTACAAAATATCCACACTCCTTTTGGGGAAAAATATAATCCACACCTTTTACGGGGAGAACTATCCACATCCCATAGGAAGAATCCACACCCCTTTCGGGGAGGACAACTTTGGCATCATCAAAATCAATAACATCGTCAAATCAATACCATCACTCTGCCAAAACAGATAATCATCAATTTGCCGAAATAGATAAATACTATAGTATCGTGAAGTCAATAACATCGTTAAATCACACATCCACCTGTCTTTTCCAAAAACCGACTTTCTATTCGAAAATCATATTTCTCACTTTCTTTTAAAAGGAAACGTCATGATTTTACCAAAACTACTTTTCTACTTTTTATTTTTTGAAAACCATACATATTTAGAAAAACAAATATTTTCCACTCTCTTTTAAAACCTCAAATTTCAGCGAAAAACCATTTTCAACTTCCTCTCGAAACCAACACAATTAATCGAAAATCCATTTTCTCAACTCACCCAGAAACCTGCTTGATCCATATCATTTTGAAATCATTTAATTTAACTACATACATTTTTCATCATCATCATCATCATCATCATCATCATCATATATATATATATATATATATATATATATATATATATATATATATATATATAGTTTGGCAAGAAGACAGTACACTTACCTGGCTATCCGGTCCGTAAAACTTTCAACGACTACTCCCTACCGAGACTCCGGTGCCTGTGAACCTAATAGTGACAGGGACTAAATTAATATTTTATGCAAAAATAACCTAATCATGTAGTGCAGGCCCTAGTTCCGTAATTTTCCATTCTCCACATTTTATTGTGGAAAATTATTATTTTGTCTGTTTTGTTACGTTGATATTCACCGCACCAATTTATTTAGATTGACGATTAATAAAATATTACTATGATTATGAAAATTTCTTTTACAATTGTGAAATTTTTAATATAAACAATTTAATTTAACAAAAATAATACCCGATTAAAATTTTACCTATTTCCGAATCTCCCACCGGCCGCAAATTGGGTTTTTGGTTTTTATTCTGGGTTGTTTGTGTAATTTTCTCCTCTTTTTTTTTTTTTTTTTTTTTTTTCCTTCTTATTCCTTCTTTTCTTCTTCTGCTTTTTGTTCAGTTCCCAGCCGTTCCTCTCTCTCCTCTGTTTCTGTTTCTGATGTGGGTTCCCGCCGGTACACCTTCACCGCCGATCAACCCATTTTCACCGATCACACCCTACGACGACCACACCCACCCCATTGAATTGATCAGTAGCACACACGCCTGATCAAATACACCCACAAACCGCAACACATATACACACAGCCGACGGATAGAAGGGACAACACATACATACACACATACACACCGCACACACAGATGAACAGACACACACACACAACAGCCTACATGACGGCTCATACACATGCACCGAAACACACGCACTCAACGTCTACACCCATGCACATCGTTGGATTGAACACATACCTACACATGATCGCCGGTGAACCATAGCACTGCTGCTGACGAGTTCCCCCGCTGATCACTGCTTTGATTAGCCCTAGTTTATACTAATTTTTGTCAAACAAGTTCAGTTCAGAAACCTAAAAACTCGTTCCAGTTCAGAAGATGAAACGAGAAACCTCAAAAACTCATTCCAGTTCAGAAGATGAAAACGAGAAACATGAAAACCCTAAAATTCGAAAGTCGTTCCAGTTCAAAACAAGAAAACCCCAATTTTTGGAACATGAAAACCCTAATTTTCGAAACATCAAAACTCAGAATCGGATTAACATAAAGGAAATACAAAATTTTTACCTTCGACGGTGAAACCCTAGTTGCAAATCGACCATTTCTTCCAAAACTCTTCAATAATCGAACAGATATTGAACGATTCTTCGAAAACCCTATATCGTTCTCGGATCTGGTGGAAACTGCAAAAAAATTGAAGAATATCATATCGAAATGAACAAAATGAATGCAAAATATGGGAAATAAACAGAAAATATGTGCAAAATCGAACATTCGAAGAACGATCTAGGGTTATCGTGAACGATGGTTCTCAGATTTACGTGAAACATGAGTGAGATTGAGAGTGAGTGATGAACGTCATCTGTGTGAAAGATGAGCAAGATTGAGAGCGAATGATGAACTTCTTAAAGATGGATTTTGTGATCATCTGGTAGAACGACACTGTGGAGAAGTGGGGAACGGTTGCCGTGGAGAAGTGAGGAACGAATGTGCAATGTGTAGAGGTTGAGAGCTTAGGATGAGAAATGGGTAGGGCTCAATGAGGAAGAAACGTCTAAGTGTTAATATATATAAAGAAGGGTAAAATCGACATTACACGATTTTTGTTAACGGAGTGAAGGTTGCACGTAGGTCCACAAACCACATGGGGGTAAATGGCGATGTTTGAACCACAGAGGGGTAAAGTGCAAATGCGCCAAACCACAGGGGGGTAAAGTGTAATTAACCCTTAACAAAATTATATAAAATTACAAATTTATCCTTATAGTTGACTCGGCCCAGAAAAATAAAGAAATGAGGAAAAAAAACAAATGAATTTTATCCGATCCAACTCGATCTGAGAATATAAATATTAGAGAAAATGACCGCGCCATCCCGTTTTTTATACCAGTGACCGATCAAACCCATACACTCGCAGCTGAACCGACAAGTCCTGCCGCTGATCGATTCTACACTGAGAAGACCCATCCCGCAATTAACGATGATAATCATTTACAGATTTACCCTCCCTGCATTTTTGGAGCAAACGTTTCTATATTTAGATCATGATTTCCATCCATAACGCATCGCTGGTTCAAGAAACGTAACATTCCATTATTAGGATTTTTTGAATTTCAAATCAGTTCAGTGAACGTAGAGCCGACGAAGAATAGATAGAGCATTCTGAAATATATGTTGAGATTCAATCGAAAGAGCAAAAGTGGAAGAGTCATCAGTGGAGCACTGTTGATATTTAGAAGTCGATATTTTCACAGCTACAGCATTCAGTCGTAACAGGTATGTAAAAAATGGTTTTGCACGAACGCATACACATTACGAGTGTGTTAACCAAACAAAACGCAAGCATTTCAAAATTAATTTCAAAATGAAGTTCATGTTGTTTATTTTTATAAGACAACCACTTTGCATATAAAGACGTTTCACGAGGGGGATACCAGTTGTTCTGTTTTTTGGGGTGTTTTGTCTTGTGTATTGTCTGGGGAATTAAACATCGTCACGAAAAACAAGAACATACGACACATTCATGGATGTTACATTCAACATCAACACAATCATGCTACATTAAACCCCCCCATACGAATAACTGTGTGTTGAACATGTGTACGAGACATTCCACTCTCGTTTTGGATACTGCCAACATTTTTTTGTGTGAAATAAACAATGATTGGTATGTTCAACATACACACATGGACACATGCATGGATGTTACATTCAACACACACATGCGGATACCGGTGTGTGGTGTTTGGTTGTTTTTTTTTTTTTTTTTTGGAAAATTAAACATTGGTACGTTCAACACACATATACGACACACGTATGGATGTTACATTCAACATCAACACAATCATGCTACATTCAACACCCCTACACGATAACTGCGTGTTGAACATACGTCTCGGTGGATACTGCCGGCATTTTGTTTTGTGAAAAATAAATAGTGATTGGTACGTTCAACATGCACACATGGACACATGCATGGATGTTACATTGAACATTGGTACGTTCAACACACACACGTGTGGAGGGGAGAGTGCGCACGTGTGTTACATTCTACATACACGCATCAAATGGAATCAATGTCACTATAGGGACAAAGAAACACAGGATGTTACATTTCACACGAACAACACATAATAGTCTGCGCGGTATAAGTGATCTGTTTTTTGTGCACTGACGGGAAAACACGTTTGTTTTTGTTTGAATAGGATAACGTCATCAATCCCACTTTTGTGCAAATACGAGAACATCACAACAGTGTTGAGGATGAGAGATGATTGCGATATTGATGGTTTGCGTCAAAAAATTGGGAACAAATGGACAGATTGTAGCAGCGGGAGGATTGAGTTGTCCTATTCACTCCCTGGACACTCGAAATGTGTGTTGAATGACCAAAACGACTTTAAGGAAATGTTTTTCCTAGCGGGCATAATGAAGATCGAACTTATTCAATTGTGTGTGGAAAGACGGGTGAGTGATTCAAGCGGTTCAACTGGGGCATCATCATCTGCGTTAGTCCCCGTCACCGATCGCAACGGTGATAATAGCGAAGCTGAAATAGACTATATTGGTAACTATGGTAACATGTTATAAAACCCAAATGATAAAACGCTGCTATCATCAAAATGGGCCGATGGAATATAGGAGGAGGGGCAAAAATTCAGAGGAGGGAGGAGCGAATTTCGCATGGCGTTGCAGAAATATGCGGTAGAGGTGGGGTTTAATTTTCGCTACCTAAAAAATGACAAGGTACGTGTCACGGCGGCGTGTGCAATACGAGAAGAAAGGAACTACCCGTGGTTTTGTGCATGGACGCGTGAGAGGTGAAAATGGTGTATTCTACATTCGCAGCCTAGTAAAAGAACCTATGTGCAGTGTTGCATTTCGGATAACAAAAAATAAACGTTTGAGTTAAGACATTATATCGTTGTGCTTGACTGACGAGGTGCGTGAAAATCCAAAAACTCACCCAGTAGACATCGTTGACAATTTTAGAAAACAATATGAACTAGAGATATCATATTGAAATGCATGGATGGGGGTAGAAAAATCCAGGAATAGCGTATTCGGTGATTACTCGTCGTCATCCGATCAATTAAAATGGTATGTTAAGCAATGCAGAGAGACAAACCCTGGCAGTCATGTCACACTGGAATACAATGAGGACACAAAGCATTTTAAAAAGATATTCATTGCATTCCAAGCGTGCATACATGGATTTCGTTTTTGTCGCCCCATGTTGTTCCTCAATGGCACCTATTTGACTGGTAGGTACAAGGGGAACTTACTAGCAGGAACAACAAAAGATGGAAACCAAGGTATGTATACAAAAAATGCTGCTAACATATCAGTGTTACATTCAACCTGGTTACCATTTTTTTGCTGTCAAAACGTAACAATGTTACATTCAACATTGTTCTCAGATTTTCATTTTGTATATTGTATGATTGTTTTGTGTGTTCGTGCTGCATGAGTGCATGTAGGAATGTTCCCAGTTGCGTTCTCCATTGTTGATGCAGAAAACGATGATAACTGGTTGTGGTTTTTATCAGAACTCAAGAAGATTGTTGATCCAGACATAGTGATAACATTCATTCCGATAGACACAATGGAATTTTTCAAGGAGTACAGAACATTTTCCCACAGTGCCACCACGCATATTGTCTGCATCACTTGAAAATGAATTTGAGTGGTGCGATGGCTGGCACAGGAACGACTTTCAAGAAGATGATGATCCAAAAATTAAATGGATTGGCATACGTACACATGCCAAAAATGTACAAGATGTCGTATCATCGAATGATGTATGAGAGGGGCGCAAACGTGCGCAGATTCATCCATGAATTGTCAGCCATGAAGTATAGTAACGCTTTTTTCAGAGGAAAACGGTATGATGAGATGACGTCCAACTTGGTTGAGTGTTTTAATTATTGGATAAGCAAATTTTGTCATCTACTTGTAATCTTGTTGATTGACAAGATAAGGATAAAGTGGATAAACTTAATGGCAGAGAGGAGGGATGAAGCAAACAAGTTACAGGGGGGAGATCACGCCTTATTGGGAGAACAAAATATGTGAATTAGTGAATGAAGGGCGAACGTGGAACGTCAGCTCATCAAGCAATGGAGTGTTCGAAGTTCATTCAATGCACTCTATCTTAGTTGACACTGAGGGACGTTCATGCTTGTGCCGATAATGGCAGATAAAAGGGTTCCCATGTGCACACGCCTTTGTAGCTATCAACAAGAGTGGACTTCCAACATTTAAATACGTAAAGGATTATTTTCGAAGCTACTTTTATCGGGAGACGTATTTGAGAGGTATATACTCAATACCAACAATGGAACGACTAATATCGGTCGAGAGCGAAGCAATGATCCTACCTCCATTATCAAGGAAACAATTGGGAAGACCAAGGAAAATTCGGATTGCATCTCGGGGGGAGGTAAAAGAAAGACGATGCAGAAGATGTGGTCAAATGTCGAGACACAATAGGAAATCTTGCAAAGCCCCACTCAAATAGGGGGGATTTTCAATACTCTGAGTTTTTATTTGATTTGAATTTTTTTTCAAACTAAAACAAAATCTATGTTTCCTCGTAGATTTATTGAACATGAATGGAACAACCATTTTTTTTTTTTATTTTGGGGGTTGGTTTTGTCATCCACAATTTATATGCATTTATATGTTGCTTATAAATGAGTTTTGTTACGTGCACGTTACATTCAACACGCAACATTTGTTGAATGTAACACCAACGTAGAGACGGATTTTTTTTCACATCCACATGATGAATATGTTCTACACAGTGTTTTTTTGTTTGTTTTGACAAATTCATGTGAATGAATTGTCACATGATGAATCTTCTCTACACATTGTACGTTGATTTATATATAAGTTGATACGTGCACGGTACATTCAACATCAACTATTCTGTGGAGTGTAACACCACCGTAGAGATGGATTCTTTATTGTACAGCCACATGATGTACCTGTTCTACACAATGTATTTTTTCTTGCCATTGCTTTATTTTTCTTTGCGCCCGGTGAATGTGACATCATGACCAAAAAACACATTATTTTTTTTTGTGTTGAATGTAACACCACGGGGGTTGAATGTAACATTCAAAAGTAGACCAGTCAATATTAAATGTAACATTTCAGCGCAAAAAACACATACAGTCAATGTTGAATGTAACATTCAAAACGTAGGAAAAAATGATGTTGAACGTAACATTTTTTCCCGGGAAAAAAATAAATAGTGTGTAACACACGTCCAGAGTACAAACAAGCGATAAACATAATGTTTGACGATCAAAACAGAGACATTAGTTTTATATGTAAAGACATAGGGAGGGACATATCAAAATTTGTAATTTGATACAAAAAAAAAAAAAAAAAAACACATATCCATGGGCTTTACTGCTCCATGTGCACCGACGACTCACTTAGGGTTGATGCAACATAACCAGGTCCAAGGTGGCTGCTCAACATCTCAACCTCATCGCGCAGACTAGAGACGAGCAAATTGAGTCGTCGGATCTCAAGCTTCATGGCCTCGTTGTCCTTGGCCATCGAAGCGTACGTGTAGCGGGCACCGCCCAACTTCCAACGCAGACCCTGTGCTATTTCCATCAACACTTTAGAGTCCTCGTCCCATTCTGCGAGCGACTTGTCAAAGTCAGTGGTGTTCGGCTGTCCGACCATCCTATTAGAATAAAAAAGCATTAAAATATTCATTTTTACAAAACAAATATCCACAATTAACAACATGGGGAAATCAAAAGGAACTCTTATGATGTATGCGTGGGTTTTGAAGAGGCTTTATATCTGTGCAGAAATGAACGAAGAAGTAACATGCAACATGAAACAGGACCCTAATCGTGTGGGAAGAACCAGACGCGCGAACAGTGTCGACATTTGGATTCGAGTGAGATATATAAAGGGAGGACAATAGGGTGAATGTGAACCGCTTCGATTTATAACGATCGCCCCATACCCAAATGTACGAGATGGTTCGCTCCCGAACGCAAAAGAAATGCCGACACTGTGCACAAGTAACAGGCGTACATTTTTTCATCACGACATTTCAATTACCAGCAATTAGTAAAAGACGTGAAATGGACGACTTAGGCGGTGCTAAATGATTGCCTATGCACATGATTACGAATACAACATTACACAATGCTTATGTTTGGCGGAGAAAATGTCACACAAAACAACGCATGGAATGGAATGGGGGTTTACACTATATTAATTGATGATGCACTAAATAATTCATAGTTTTGGGAATGTGACACACGTGTTGAATGTTACAGTGAACATGTCAATTGGATGCAGAACATAACACGGGTGTGTGTGGGGGACAATGTGTGTGTTGGGGAGGGGGGACGTAACACGACATGTGTTGAATGTTACATTCAACAATCAAAAGGGATGGGGGTTGAATGTAACATGGACGTGTGTGGAATGTTACACCATCCTTTTTTTTTCATTCTTAAGATGTCAAAATCACACGACATGTGTTGAATGTTACATTCATCACTCAAATAATGGGATTGAATGTAACATGGATGTGTGTTGAATGTTACACCATCCATTTTTTTCATTTTTAAGACGTCAATATAACACGACATGTGTTGAGTGTTACATTTAACACTTAAAGGATGGGATTGAATGTAACATGGATGTGTGTTGAATGTTACATCATCTTTTTTTTTTTTTTTTTTTTTTTTTTCATTTTTAAGATGTCAATAAAACACGTGCTTTGTGTGTGGGGAGGGAGGGTTAGTGGTGTTGAAATGTATCAAAAAAAACTACACACAACGAGTGGAATGAATTTTTCACATTTTTTTTTGAATGTTGAATGTAACACAACCTGTGCTAAATGTTATATTCAACATCCAATGACAAAGTTGAATGTAACACCCAAACCATATTTATCTATGTATTTTCGACACATTCAACAACATTTAAAGATGGGAATAATACGAAAATGGTAACCAATGTTATACTGCAATACGCAGCCCAAAAAAAATAAAAAAATATCAGCAGCATAATGGAAAAAAATAAAAATCCATATGCTGGCTAAATACCACGACAAATTCAAAACGACAACTAATATGGAAGTACGGGATACACTGTAAATTACGTTTTCCTATATAAACAACTATCCACAGTCTAAGAGCGGGGATGATCATTGAGGAACGCATGGACCAGTGCAGCTTGTTCCATCCGAAATCCGTCAGGCCCCAAATCAACGTTGATTTTTTGCGCACTGTAAATCTGCTTCATTACGTAAACTACAACAACACCGTAGTCAACACTGCACACAAAAAACGTGATGGAACAGTTAGCGCCATGTGGCATATTTTTTAAAACATAACGGTATCATGCATGAACAGCGAATGACACTTACACTGATCCACCCTGATTAGGCACTTCTGACACGTTAGAAACCTGAACACGCTTCAGCCTATATTCCTTAGCCGTGGTCCAAAGCAACTTGGTGACGTATAAAATCTGTGAGGACAAAAAAAAAAAAACAACGTAAGGATGATGGGTGCCCGAACTAAACATACAATTAAGTGTTGAAAAAAATCTTACAACTTTTTTGGCATCCCCATAATAATGGTCAAATGATCTCGGTTGCCGCAAATCAAAAGAATTATAATGATCACAGGTGGATTTTTGCTTATCACACACGAGGAGTGTCCAATGCCCCGAATCAGCTGTCACCCTCTCATGATGTAAAAGAAAATGCACGTAACGGACAGTGAACGAAAACGCATCTATTATGCTTGGATTGATAAATTTTGCAAGGCAATCAATAACTTTTCGCTTGATCCAGGTCTGTCAGACACCACAGTAAAGATGCAAAAAATGAACAAACATTATTTGGGGCATTTTTCACGGGGTTACAGTGCATGTGTTGTACACATTAGAAAGAGAGATAAGTAGGTGTGTTTTTTTTAGACTCACCCAGCACGCACTGTTTATAAAAAATGACGAATTAGGTAGATCCGGCAGCTGGGTGACAACTCTATTCTGGTCAGTCCACATAATTTCCATATATGAATTAATAACCTACACACACACACACAAGATGTTACATTCAACACAGTAGATCAAATCACACTCAACATTTCTCAAGCATGTTACATTCAATACATATGGAATGTAACACGCACACATATGTTGATACACAGAAAACTCTGGAAGGAACTTAAAAAATTTGATTACTGATCCTCCCATAATATACCAAGAACGTTGCACACTGATAAATGAGCATCCATAAATTTACCTCTCCATATGCACACACTACAGATTCATTCAAAATATGAGACATGGGGACATTTGAATTTGAAGCTTAAACAAAAAGAATAAAAGAAAATAAATACTTACGAAGACATGGGGACGTTTGAATTTGAAGATTAAACAGAAATAACGAAGACTCTTCTGTGCGTAGGATCAACTTAAGCTTCTCCTAATCAGCAGGGTCCAACAGACAGGCAACAACCCCATCTTTGGGAGGCAACACATGAGGCTCAACAACAACTGCAGTTGATGCGGGGGGCTCACTAGTGTATTTCACGTTCTCACACGTTTCTTTATATTTTTTACAAGCAAATTGGGCGTTGTCGGTCGGCTCTTCGATTGCAAAACGGGTCGTGGCGGCTAGACTATTACCGAGTCATCATGACGCCCAATCTCTTTAGCTTGCTGCACGATTACGTTATCCCTATCTACTAGCTCCATTTGATAGAAGTCAAAGATGCCAACAATATTATCTTCATACTTATTCTTCTCCTCAACTGACTGCATTACAGAATGGACAACAGCCTCGAGCAATTGATCTTTAAGATTGGTTTTTTCAGTCTCATGGCGCACTTGCTGCGTAACTACGTCCACCTTTGATTCCATAAGATCCTCTTGCAATTGTTGTACTGTCCACTTCAACTCTCATATATTTTCACGTAGTTTTACAATCTTCACCGACTTCCTCAGTCTTAGACGCCTACGAGAATCCCTCAATGCCTCAACTTTGGTTGTCAACTGACGATTTTGCTCAACAAGGTCATTCAGATTTTGCGAACCACCACCAAAACCAGTGACATCCTCGTTAAACGGCTGTCATATCCCCAAATCAAAAGATGGAAACTCGCTTGATGAGCTAACTTTTGGTTTTCCTTTACTTCTTGTCCTCAACTCATCAGTATCACCATGCACGGGCAATACGATACTGACTTGTATTTCAGCTATTGTCTCAACTAAATGACCTTCATCGACCTGAAACAATGCAATTTTTCATCAACATACAGTATGGATATTACATTCAACACACAATGTAACATACCTGAGCCCCATCAATTTCAGACAGGTGCAGCCATAATGCAACAGTCATCAGCTCTAGCATATTCCACTTCCCCCAGCGTGGTATAAATGTCTCTCGCCCAGGAGTAGCACGGAGAATTTTAGTGTGCTCACACAGCTAAAACTAAATATAAAAAGTTCAAAACAAAATAACAAAAGTTACGGACAATACTTATTAACTAAAGTTCTAGGTTTAAACAAATGAAAAAGAAATATAACCTGTAACGCAAGGACGCACCCAATAATAGACGACGGTGTCTGGTATCCAGCTTCAATTGAAGACATCAGGCTGGAATGCACATGATCAGCCCAATTGTAGGATGAAAGGGCACCCAAATCTTCAACAAGCCTTATATTAGAAATACTACACGATTGGCCCTTGTTTGCAAAAAAATACGTCGCGATAAGATGCAAACAGAGCAACTGCACGACGTCCTCAACATCATTGTCAACATCACTCCCCATGACTCTGACCAGCATGTTCCTGATTTGAACTACATTCATCCGATTGGTCTTCACACCCCATCGGTGCAAAAATGAGCTATCAGTCTTCTTTGCATACCGGGCTGGTATCGGTTTCCTTCAGGATATAAAGCCAAAAATTAGTTGCACATCATCAGGAGTGAAAGTCACTAGCTTCAGGCCAATTCTGAAAGCCTTCCGGTATGCTTGGTATGTAAGTATGATATTTGCACACAAGCTATCAAATTTGTTAAAGGCTAAATCCACCGAATTTTCTTGAAAAAGAGCACTCATTGTGTTCCAAAAGGGCGTCCGTTTCAGCAGTTCAAGGTGTGAATCACGCAGACGAATACTGGAAACAAGCGAGCAAAATTGCGATACGTTGGCCCGGTATTTAGCGATGGGGGCACACAACGGACGTGATTCTAAAATTCTAGACAGCGATGAAGCAATGGCATTTGAATCTGAAGAGCTACACGATGGCACTATAGAGTTTTGAGACCTACTGGGCGACGCAGCGCGCTGCGTGGATCTTACGGGAACGTCATTGTCTGAAAAAACACACAAAGAAATGATAATGAATGTTACATTCAACAAACTAACAGACAGAGAACCAACGTTTGAATGTAACATTCAACATAAACCAAGTTGATGTGTAACAATCAACACAGCCGCCACAAGGGGGGATCGGGCACACAATGTATTTGATTTTTTTGACAAAAAACATTCTCTCTTTTTGTTGTGTTGAATGTAGCACCAAATTGACAATGTTATCATTCTACACACACGCACGGTCAAATCACGTTACACTGAAAAACCAGACCAATCAAATGTTGAACTAATGTTACATTCAACAAACTAACTGACATAATATTTTACACCAAAATACATCTAACTCACAAAAGTTGACAAACAAAATTTATAAAAAATCCCACAAACAGAGATTTTTATTACATTCAACATATGTTACAGTCAATTCAAACGCATCGAATGTCTTTTACACAGACAACATAAGTCATTATGCAACATTCATAATGCTACATTCTTTTTAACACACTCTGGATTCTTTTTACTGAGTCAAATGTGTTAAAAATGACACATTCAACCCAAGTTCTTCAAAAATTCCCACCAAAAAAGCTTTGTGAACGTTACATTCCACACAAACACAGAACATAATACAAACACGGACCACGAGTTAGAGGGCGAGTACAAAAATGACCATAAACTCGACACAATTGAACCCCACAGAATCGGGAAAAGAGTGACTGATGCAGGGTCGAAATGCAACATGGGGTTGAATGTAACAATTACAAACAAACACACAATATGAATCAGAGGGCGAGTACAAACACACCAATAAACACGACAAAAAAAGGATCGACAAAAAGTGATTTTTATAGTGTTGCTTTCACTTGCATGTCGACTTTTTTAGGATCAAACAACAAATAAACAAGTAATACAGTATTTATTATAATAAACACACACCAATAAGGCAAAACATTTGAGAAATCGATAAAACCTACCAGAGTCGGTGAGATTCACCGTGGTTGCAGCCGTATTTGGGTTTACAGTTCTCATCTTATGGCGAGTTGTCACCATTGTCTTTCGGATATGAAGGTTTTTAGAGAGTTTCGTTATGGAAATCGGGGGCGGCAATATGGAATACCGACGATTTTTTTTAGGGTTTTGGCTTAATAATGGAAGGTTTTATGCTTTGTATATGGCAAACGCGCCACTACCTAAATGGTCATGCTTATACACAGAAAGTACGGCGATTTGAAATAGGCGGCAGAAAGGGGAATGATTTGGTGCTTTGCGATACACGGCACCATGCATCCAGAAACACATACGTTTGTATGTTACATTCCACACACACCATTTGAATGTTGAATGTAACACCCACACAACTTCATATCAACTCGTCTAAAAATCACGAATAGTATAATATTTTTAACACTGATTTTTTCTGATTAATATGATGTAAAACGTTTATTTTTTGAACACCAAAGAAATCACAAAAACAGCCGAGTTCCATGTTATTTTGATGCCAACAGTCGAACGTCCAGGTTTTGTAGAATGAAATTCACGAACATTAAATGCAGCCCAGGAAAGGAAACAAAAATGCCTAATCCAGACACTTGCAAGAATAGGATGGTCACGAGAAAACACAAAGGACCTCTCAGTGCAAAACAAAAGCTTGGGTTTTGATTGGTACATGGAATTGTGAAAATAGAACTATTGGTGCGCCCCCCTAAATATTAATTAAGAGCAAACAATTTATTAATGTTGATCTTTGAATTTGATCTTTAATTTTAACAAAAAATTTAATAGTTGCACTTTAGTTTAAACTATAAGAATTAACAAGGTTTATTATTATTATTATTATTATTATTATTATTATTATTATTATTATTATTATTATTTAGTAAAGGTAGAATTGTCTTTTACTTGCTTTCTAGGTTTTCTATTGTACGTCTATATAAGTCTCTATTTTCTAGGTTTTCTATTGTATTCTTGTATTCTTTATTCAAAGATAATAAACTCTAGCCGTCGTTTCTTTTTTCTCTCTAGAAGTTTCATGTTATTCACTGATCTTTACATGGTATCAAGAGTCTAATCTCATGGAAAGAAGTTTAATTCTATCCACAAGGATCATGGATTTGGTTTCTCATTCATACAGTTCCGACATCCGTACGACTATGATTGTTGATGTTCGTATAGTTTTGGCTTTCACGCAACTCTGATTTAGTTTTCTCTGAGTGAATCATGGATTTGTTTATGGTATTTGATTTTATTTCTCTGTTGCATTAGATTTGTGCTTTCGTTTGTTGGTATTTGTAATGACTTTTGAAATGGATGATTCGCTTCAGTCTATTGTAGTGAGATTGAATGGGAAATTTTTTTATATTAGAGTTATATGATGAAAATTTTTCTGATGTGGGGCTACATTAGTGGTACGTTGGTTAAGCCAAAAGATGAAAGGACTAAAGATTATATAATTTCGTTAGACACTTGGGAGGCAAATAATTCAAAAATCATTACCTGGATTAACAACTCTGCTGAACATTCAATTGGTATGCAATTGGCGAAGTATGAGTACGCCAAAGAGGTTTGAGATCATCTATCAAGGTTGTACACACAGTCTAACTTTGCAAAATAATATCAATTAGAATCTGATATTCGAGAACTAAAGCAGAATGATTTGAGTATCTAGAAATTTTACTCCGCTATCACAGATCTGTGGGATCAATTAACTCTTATGGAATCTGCAGAATTACGATCATATACTTCGTACATTGTCCGTAGAGAATAACAACATTTGGTTCAATTTTTTATGGCGTTACGTAATGATTTTGAGGGACTTCGTGGGATAATTTTTCACCGTAATCCACTTCCTTTTGTTGACTCGGAAGTTAGTGAAATATTGGCTGACGAGATACGCTTTAAGTCTTAATCAGACACAAGGGTTCTCCAATCACCCAGTCCATCTGTTCTGGCAATCCCTTCTAAACCACCACCTAATCATCAAAACAAGTCTTATTCAAGGCCTGCCTTTAATGAATGTAGCTTCTGTAAGTAGAAAGGTCATTGGAAAGCTCAATAACCTAAACTGAGTAGAACACAGCAACAGCAGCAACAACCGCCTCCCTAGTGGAAATCTGACAATCGTGTTAAAAAACATCCTTACAGGTCTCCACAACCTAATATTGCAGCAACTGTACCGTCATCATCAAATTCGTTTAGTTTTGGAGACCTAACATCTTCTAATCCCACAATGAAGGCCCTTACTGAACAATTTCAAAAATTTCTTGCCGTACAGCCACATACCATGTCTGCTGCATCTTCAATAGGTTTGTGGCCCTCCAGTTCTTCAGGTATGTCTTCCTCGATATGGGTTCTAGATTCTGGAGCCTCTCATCATATGTCACCTAATTTGCCATCATTTGTTTCTTTAAACCCTACATCATTTGTATCTGTTATGACTGATGATGGTACTCTGATGCCATTAGTAGGCATTAGTTCTGTTGTCAAACCTCGGTTATATCTTTCAAGTATTTATCATATTCCCAACCTTGCAATGAATCTTGTTTGTGTAGGCCAATTATGTTATTCTGGTTACTTAGTTTCGTTCTATTCTACTTCTTATCATGTACAGGATCCGCAATCCCAGAAGCTGATTGGGATAGGCTGTAGGCAAGGGGGACTATATATACTAGATGAGCTACGAGTACTAGGTGTTGCAGCTTTTGGTGTTGACTTGTCATCTTTTCGTTTGACTTCTTCATCTTCTAGTTTTTATTTATGGCATTCTCGTCTTGCTCATGTTTCAGCATCTCATTTAAAATACTTAGTATCTAAAGGATCCTTAGGGAATTTGTCAGTTTGTGATATTTCTGATTGTATTGTAAACTTGCAAAATTCTCTACTTTATATTTTAATCGAAGCATTTCTTCTTCCTTTGCACCATTTGATCTGGTTCACTCTGATGTGTGGGGAACTTCCTCGATTGCTACAAAATAGGGGTCCAGATATTATGTTTCCTTCATTGATGATTACACTCGATATTTTTGGATTTATCTTATGAAACGTCATTATGAATTCTTTGATATTTTTCAAAAGTTTCGAGCTCTTGTTAAGACCCAAAATTCTGCTATTATCAAGTGCTTTAGATGTGATTTGCATGGGGAGTACATTTATAATCCTTTCACTAATTGAACAATTCACCAAATCTCATGTACTAACATTGTCACACCCCACCCCGGACACCCTTCATGTGGGGCCGGCGTGACGACGGTGTGACATCACCTATCCAGCTAAGCAACCACAATACGACAATATATAAATTTACATCTATACCACATATACACAAATTCCATCTGATAAGGATACACCGTCCCAATTATAAGAACTACCAAACTAATCCCATGAATCTCACTTAGACTCATCTCTGACACCTCATTTCAAAATTCCTCCCAATTTACTCTATCACGAGATCCGCATAACTCTGTCTAGCGCCAGTAGGGGACCGACCGACTTCTAGCCATTTCACCTGCGAGTGTACTGCCTTCTTAGTAAAAATATTTTTATAATGATAATAATCTATTCTGCAACGTCTAAATGGATCAAGCTCAAGTGTGTAAACATCACGTAGCTCGTAAAAGTTTTCATAATATCAGCAATGAAAATAAAGCACTATATATATATAGGTTCCATTCAAAATCATTTAGTATAAGAATCATGCCAATCACCATAATAAATAATAAATCACCCAGTATAAGCAAAATACCACACCTCAAAACATCATCTCAACCACACATACACGCTGGCCACCCCTAGTGATCGTTTTAACCTCACGATCGGGAGTTTGCAAAGGTACCGTACCATCCGTAGGATATGCCTTCCTATGAACACCCATTACTCCGCCAAAGCGGATAATCACTGCGTAGTATAAACGTCTATCATCACTCTGCCGAAGCAGATAAACATCACTCCGCTGAAGCGGATAATATCACTTCGCTGAAGCGGATAAATACTATAGCGTCATCAAATTAAATACAGTATCATCAAATCACAGCTCGCTAATTATCGTTTATTCACCATGTCTATCTCTTTTCCTCAAAACCAACGTTTAAATCCAGAAACCATATTTCACACTTTCTTTTAAAGAAAACGTCTGATTTTATCAACACCACTTTTCCACCTCTTATTTTTAGAAAACCAGGCATTTTTTAGAAAAACAGATGTATCCTATTCTCTTTTAAGAACCCCGTCTGATTTCACCAAATCCAACAAAAATTCATTTTCAACTTCTTTTCGAAAACCATCGAAATCTTCCAAAAATCCAATTTACTATCTCACCCAAATCCTACTTGATCCATATCATTTATAAATTCGTGTCGTTTAGGCAACACATATTTCATCATATATATATATACATAGAAAAATAGTTTGGTAAGAAGACAGTACACTCACCTGATTACCTATTTTCGAAGACTTTAACTGCTTATTCTCTACCGGTACTCCAATGCCTGCGAACCTAATAGTGACAGGGCCTGAATTAATATTTTTAGGTAAAAATAACCTAACCATGAAATGCGGGCCTTAATTTCCGTGATCTTTTATTCCCCGTATTTTATTATGACATATTACCATTTAATTAATGTTACTCCGTTACGGTTTATTATATCAAATTATTCATGTGAGCGATCTCACTATTTTCAATCACCGTATCCATTTAAACCATTAAATACATATATTAAAAAAGTTTGAAATTCTACCTTTCCTGGATTTCTCGATAGCAGCGAGATTTTTTTATTTTTTATTGGGGGGGTTTGTGCAATTTTCTCTTCTTTTTTTTTTCTCCTTTCCCGCTTTTTCTTCTCCCGCTCCTGCTCACTGTTCTGCTGCCACCGTCGATGACGAACCTCTGATCACATCCTCTCCGTTTACCGCCTTTGTCGGCCGCCCATTCCCAGTCAATCACACAACAACCCACCCCCAAACACTAAACACACGCATTCCCAGTCACGATCGTCTGGTTCGCAACACACACACGACACCCACTACACACGCACACACGGTCCGACGACGGTACCTACCTACACTCGTTGGAGGAGCACACACACACCACTGGACCTCAGAACAGAACTCACACAAGATCATGCTCACAACCGGACCTCAGAACAGAACAGAACGACACCCTCTCTCTCTCTACTCTCCACTCCGGTGGCGCCTACCTATAACAACCATAACAGCACAGAAAACACACCCACACACCCCTGATCATGTACCCACAACTAAACACTCACCTACACCCTCGGAATTCATACTCCCACTCACCGACGACGACACCGTGACGATCGTCGGTCATCCCCATCGCCTGCGCACACACACATACACCAATAATACTGAAGAATACACACACACAGCAGGCGCCCACACATACGCCTGCCCTGCTCTCTCTCTAAACCATACTCTGGCCAATTCCGGCGACGACGATGATGATCAAACACACCACCGCCACATCTGTCGACGAACTCACTGACCGAACCCACCACATACACCTACATCGCATCACACACATATACAACGAACATGTGACAACCCCACGCCGCCGGACGATCGACGGCCCACCGACTCCCCCATCGTCGGACGTTCTCTCTCTCTCTCCTTCCCTTTCTCCGTCTTCGATTTCTCTTTCCCCTTCTCCCGCGTGTTTGCATATGTGTATATATATGTGTGTGAGGGATCGGCCACGTATTCTCTCCGAGTTCCATTTGATTACACGTTGCGGTCGTATATATATATGTATATATATGTGTGTGTATACACCTTAGGAAAGAAAATAGGTTAGTGTATTTACACTCATCCCCCCCTCTATTTTGTTAAATCTTGAATTAAACCCAAATTAATATATAATATTTTAAAAATTATAAATTGACCCCTAAAATATTTAAATCAAATAATAAATTACGTCATCTAAAAGAAATTTCGTCCCGAAATTTATCAACCAATAGAAATTAATAACTTAATCCAATCATTTATACATCAGACGTGCACCACAAAGTTACATTTGTTACCCTTCATTCTAGACTAGTTAGTTTTTATGTAGAGTCCCATAATCTAACGTCACCCTTAATTCGTAACCGATAATTTTTGTTAATTCAATTCCACATCCATTTCAATATTTTCATTTGCAATCATCAATATTATATCCAAAATCCAGCAGACGGGGTGCACCTTGGTTGGTAATACCTATTCCAAACAACCAGTTTGCGACATTATCTTCATTCATATTTATACCAACAATACTTGCAACTAACCTCATAAGAAATAGCTGGCTCAAACCCCACGTGAATTGGGTCGAGAGACTAACAATCATCGATTGCAGTATTTACATCGGAACTTCTAATAATCCCCTAAGTGTTTCATATCTAGTACCATCATCCCATGTTAACTAATAAATCTTTCACAAGATGTCCTTACGTCAAAACCTTCCTAGATACCACCAAACCACATCAACCCGTATTAAAATACGTTGAACGGGTCATCTATAAAAATTTCTTTCATGCCTTCACATATAATCAAGTCCCTGGCAAAGCTGCGTGCTTCAATTACGTTCCATTCTACCTACTCATGCTTCAAACATATGTAAATATGGATCAAAGTACCTAACTACATTCCAACTACAAAATTTCAAGACATCACAAAAGTCATTCGGGATAATTCAATTTATCCTTCCCGCATGAGATCTCAATGACCCTACATGCCGACTTCGTCTAATAATTAGTAGAAGATCAATACACCTAATTGAGTTTTTTTTTTTCCTCCGTATCCTATAAAAAAAAGTAACCACACCGGGCTGTTTCCAATTCTTGCAAATTTTTCGTTTTCCTATCTCAATTTAGTCTATTTGACCGAAGTCATACATCCATTTTATACAACACTTTATTCGGTATTACCTTGATCCCTGAAAAGGTATTTATGAGTTTAAACACATTCTATTAGCGCCACGTGATCCTCCTCGCTACCAGAGATTCCCAAATGCAACTCCTCAACATCTCCTTTTATATTTGAATCACACCTCTCGATTGACCATTAATCTACAAATAAGAAGAGTTACGAACACTCAACTTGACACCCAAAGCAATATGAAAGCTCGACTAGAACGTCAAAATAATTGTCAAATTTTGGTATTACAGTTCATCCAATAGAGAAATATTACCTAGAACTAGCTACCCAACTTTCTATATTTACAACATGTCGATTTTATGACGGTATTTATTACATATAAAACTCATATTTCAGAATATCACCATTCAATACTGTATTTCGAATTCATCCGCGGACTGTTCATACAACAGTGATTTAATTTGCTTTGATAAAAATTATCTTCCAATTACATTACGGCAACAACACTTACTCATTAACAATTCAACTATCAAAATACGGTCAATCAATTTATCCAAGAGCAACTATCAATTATTGGACGAATAAGTCACACCGACCTCTTATCCCAAATTCATTCGACACTTATATTGAACCGATGCCTCATGCAACTGAACAATCCCGCCAAAGTACACTTAACATACGAATCAAGACTCACCTTTCCATTCTAGAATAGGTAAAGGCTTGCAATGACCCTCCTGGATATTAATACTCGACCTAAATTTTTGCTGACATACAAGTCACCTAACAACAAATTCTGCGATTTTTTTTTTTTTTCATTTTCCTTCAAACCACCGATAATGCTCCCTCAATCTCGATATAGTTTGAGATCACCGGGGTGCATTGTGTATATTGAAATACGTATTTCTTTAAGGTCTCTTTCGTCAAATGGGCATCATTAGGAACATACAGTCTATTTTCAACCATCAAGAATTCATCATTATTTCTGACACGATCGCTAGCCCTACGACCATTTCTCACTTTACCTCTAATCTTCCTCAACTAGACATCCAACCTCTATGCTTTTACAGTACAGTTGATCAATGTCGATTTCTAAAATCAGAGTATCAAACAATGTTTCCATCTGACCAATCGCCCATTACACTCGGAAGGTTATTCAATGCATAATTTAGTGTGAACAGCTTGAATGTACACAACCCGACTTACCAATTTCCGACTTAAAGCATTGGCTCCGACTTTGGTCTTTCCTAAAAAATAATAGATGGTGTAATTGTAGTCTTTAATAAAAAAAAAAATTCAACGCCTCTACCTCCGATTTAGTTCCTTGTTGAGTGAGCAACTATTCCCAATTCTAGTGGTCGGTGCATATCCCACAAATCTCGTCATACCGGTAAAATCACTAGAATGTCAAAACAACTACAATCACTACCATTTCCAAAAAATTTGAGTTCCAAGTACACTTTTCGGCCCTTCTCAATATAGCTTCAGCCTCCTTTGGATTTATGTGGATGCTATTCCGCAAGATCATGGGTCCCAAATTTACCACTCGATCCTACCAACCTCACATTTACTGCACTTGGCATACCATTGCTTTTCTCGCATCATCAGCAACACAATCTGGAGATGTTCTACAAGCTCTTCTCTACTCTCAACCGGATCACCGTTTCCCCCCATGTCACAGTCCCTGACCTCCAACAGGTAAATCCTACTCAAAATCTAACACCCTGATCTTTCGTAGTTGATTAAAGTTACCGTCAATTTTAATCAATGAGTTACTAACACTGGGTCTTCATGGAGCGAAACACCAGGTCTAAGTTAATCATGAGTTAATAGTCTAATTTATTGTAACGACCCGGTTTCCCGGAGCCGTCACACGACTTCTTCTATAGTGACTTCCTACACCTAAAACTAACTCACTCGAATTCCCCATACTCAATGAATTGTAATTACAAACTAAGTGCAATCACTCTTCTGCTTCAAATTGACCATCTTTAAAGTTCTAAGGTTAAAATTAAAATCCCCATTCCCCATATTTCATCAACACTATTCTATTTAGCCAACTTATTGAGTCGAACGTTCAATTTATTAAACTCATGGAACCTATTTTACAACGGCTAAGATTATTATTCATGCTTACTAACACCCCGACAATTCTTTTCCCTAGCTATTACAATATCCACCGCCTAAACTAGCCCTGCCTGGTGCCCAACACCTGCGTAAAATATGCTGATATCCTTGATTTAACACCTTCCTAATCTCCTGAGCCAACTATCAAATTGACTAAAGTAATGATTATATCTTTTACCAAAATACAAACTTTGATTCATCCCAGATTGAAAAGGTAACTTCGTTTTGAAACAATCCACCGACAACCCTATATTACTCATACGAAACAAACTATATTTATGCGCACCTACTATCATTACAAGCCCACAATTCTCGGCTACTTCCTATAGATCAATCTCTATTCCTACTGTTATACTTACTAGTTTCACAAACTGTTGCTCTGTCTGCCCATTAACTTAGAACGTACCATTTTTTTTATTTATTTATTTATTTATTTTATCGCCACAGTTTGCTCACATCCTTATTTTCAACTAATACGAACTCTCCCTTTGTTTTTATAATTTGGTTTTCATAATCTGACTTAAATGTGTTCTGCAATGCTATCGAGTATTTTAACAAATACCAAATTAAGTGCTACTAATACCTAGGAATATGCATATGGTTGTTTCTCGTAGTACTCTCACAATCGTGATCCACCCATTACCACTACCCTCAACATAGCATCCCTTGAATCCATCGTCTGGCAATATCACTACTTTGTCGCATCACTACTTGCTAACAAGACAACCAACCATGCATGACGCCAATACACCAACTAATGTAATCGACACCCTATCCCATGTCCCTCACTGACTAGACGACTCGCACGTCCTCCTATCTCATGATTTCCTACTGACGCAACCACCGACAAGTCTACAGAACCTATAACCTAGGCTTTGATACCACAATTGTCACACCCCACCCCGGACACCCTTCATGTGGGGCCGGCGTGACGACGGTGTGACATCACCTATCCGGCTAAGCAACCACAATACGACAATATATAAATTTACATCTATACCACATATACACAAATTCTATCTGATAGGGATACACTGTCCCAATTATAAGAACAACCAAACTAATCCTATGAATCTCACTTAGATTCATCTCTGACACCTCATTTCAAAATTCCTCCCAATTTACTCTATCGCGAGATCCGCATAACTATATCTAACGCCAGTAGAGGACCGACCAACTCCTAGCCATTTCACCTGCGAGTATACTACTTTCTTAATAAAAATATTTTTATAATGATAATAATCTATTCTGCAACATCTAAATGGATCAAGCTCAAGTGTGTAAACATCACGTAGCTCGTAAAAGTTTTCATAATATCAGCAATGAGAATAAAGCACTATATATATATAGGTTCCATTCAAAATCATTTAGTATAAGAATTATGCCAATCACCATAATAAATAATAAATCACCCAGTATAAGCAAAATACCACACCTCAAAACATCATCTCAACCACACACATACGCTGGCCACCCCTAGTGATCATTTTAACCTCACGATCGGGAGTTTGCAACAGTGCCGTATTATCCGTAGGATATGCCTTCCTACGAACACCCATCACTCCGCCGAAGAGGATAATCACTGCGCAGTATAAACGTCTATCATCACTCTGCCGAAGCAGATAAACATTACTCACTGAAGCGGATAACATCACTCCGCCGAAGCGGATAAATACTATGGCGTCATCAAATTAAATACAGTATCATCGAATCACAGCTCGCTAATTATTGTCTATTCACCATGTCTATCTCTTTTCCTCAAAACCAACGTTTAAATCCAGAAGCCATATTTCACACTTTCTTTTAAAGAAAACGTCTGATTTTATCAACACCATTTTTTCACCCCTTATTTTTAGAAAACCAGGCATTTTTTAGAAAAACAGATGTATCCTATTCTCTTTTAAGAACCCCGTCTGATTTCACCAAATCCAACAAAAATTCATTTTCAACTTCTTTTCGAAAACCATCGAAATCTTCCAAAAATCCAATTTACTATCTCACCCAAATCCTACTTGATCCATATCATTTATAAATTCGTGTCATTTAGGCAACACATATTTCATCATATATATATACATAAAAAAATAGTTTGGTAAGAAGACAGTACACTCACCTGATTACCCATTTTCGAAAACTTTAACTGCCTATTCTCTACCGTTACTCAAATGCCTGTGAACCTAATAGTGACAGGGCCTGAATTAATATTTTTAGGTAAAAATAACCTAACCATGAAATGTGGGCCTTAATTTCCGTGATCTTTTATTCCCCATATTTTATTATGAAATATTACCATTTAATTAATGTTACTCCGTTACGGTTTATTATATTAAATTATTCATGTGAGCGGTCTCACTATTTCCTATTACCATATCCATTTAAACCATTAAATACATATATTAAAGAAGTTTGAAATTCTACCTTTCTTGGATTTCCCGATAGCCGCGAGATTGGATATGGTAACAGGTTAGTGTATTTACACTCATCCCCCCCTCTATTTTGTTAAATCTTGAATTAAACCCAAATTAATATCTAATATTTTAAAAATTATAAATTGACCCCTAAAATATTTAAATCAAATAATAAATTACTCCATCTACACCGTTATTTATTTATTTTTATTTTATTTTACTATATTTTTTATTATATATATATATATATATATATATATATATATTTTATTTTATTATTTTTTTTGAAACTTTTTAAAATACGACTTTAAAAAAAATCAGGATCTTACAAATACTCCCGAGCAAAATGGTGTCACTAAAAGGAAACATAGGCACATTATTGAAATTGCTCGTTCTGTCTTATTATCTGTCTCTGTTCCTAGTATATTTTGGAGAGAAGCAGTATTTACTACATTGAATCTAATTAATAAGATCCCATCCTCTCATTCTTCAAGTTTGTCTTCATTTAAAAAGTTGTATGGTCATGCTCCCAACTATTCCTCCTTATGAGTATTTGGGTGCACTTGTTTTGTTCTTTGACCGAGAGTAGAGCGTAGTAAGTTATCTTTTCACTCTGTAATTTGTGTCTTCTTAGGTTATGGTGAGGCACAAAAGGGATGTCATTGCTTTGATCCAGTTCCATAAAAACTATATGTGTCCCGTCATCTTGTGTTATACCTTTTTTCTCTATTTTTTCTAGTACACACAACTTGACAAAATTTGATCTCATTTCTATTGATCATTTCTCTGATGACACAAATAGTTTATCTTCTCAAAACCCATGTATTACAAATATTGACTCATCTAATGCGTCCCAACCTCATGTTAACACTGGTAGCTCTACAGGTATTGATACTTCTAGCGTCCCCTCCCTTCCGATGGCCTACCAAGAATCTTCTCAGATTGTGGATCCACATCCTCGCTATCCTCAACACATTCGTAAGTCTACTGATATACCAGATTTTGTTTACTCTTGCTATTCACATTTTTTTGCTTCATTTTTAGCCTATATTCAGTGTCTCTCTGAGCCTTTATTCTATAAAGAGGCAACACTTGATCCTTTTTGGCAATAGGCTATGGTTGAGGAACTCTCTACTTTATACAAGACGGATACATGGGATTTGGTACCTTTACCTCCAGGTAAAAGTCCAATTGGTTCTCGTTGGGTTTACAAAATTAAAACCAAGTCTGATGGTTTAGTTGAGCGGTACAAAGCTCAGTTGGTTGCCAAGGGATTTTCTCAGCAATATGGTATAGATTATGAGGAGACTTTTGCTCCAGTTGCAAAAATGATGATTGTTCACACTCTTATTGTCATTGCATCTGTTCGTCAGTGGCATATTTCTCAGATGGATGTTAAAAATGCCTTCTTGAATGGCGATCTTCAAGAAGAAATTTACATGACTCATCCTCCGGGGTTTCTCATAAGTCTGGAGAAGTTTGCAAACTCAAGAAAGCTCTATACAGCCTTAAACAGGCTCATCGAGCCTGGTATGAGAAGTTTTCTATGGCAATTACTTTGCTTGGTTTTCACCCAAGTAATCATGATTCTACTATGTTTATAAAGTGTATCATTGTTGGCCGTATTCTACTATCTTTATATGTGGATGACATGATTATTACTAGTGATGATGTTGATAGGATTGCAATTTTGAAATCAGAATTATCTCGTCAGTTTGAAATAAAGGATTTAGGGGCTTTACGCTACTTTCTGGGTATTGAAGTAGTTTTTTTCTACGAAAGGTTGTCTTCTCTCTCAGTCTAAATATGCAGCTGACATTCTCGAGTGTGCTCGCCTTACTGATACTAGGACTGTTGATACTCCTCTAGAGGTGAATGTTCACTACTCACCTTCTGATGGTGCCCCTCTGTCAGATCCTACATTATATCGTACTATTGTTGCCAATTTGGTTTATCTAACTATCACTCACCCGGACATTGCCCACGTTGTTCATATTATCAGTCAATTTGTCACTTCTCTTACTACAGTTTATTGGGCTGCTATTCTTCGTATCCTTCGATATCTTCGGGGTACCCTCTTTCAGAGTCTCTTACTTCCATCGACCTCGTCTTTGGAGCTACATGCCTATTTTGATACTGATTGGGCTAGTGATCCCACAGATCGCAAGTCTTTCATAGGTTTTTGTGTATTTTTTGGTGATTCTCTTATTTTATGGAAGAGCAAGAAGTAGACCGTTGTTTCCAAATCTTTCACGGAAGCTGAGTATTGTGCGATGGCATCCACTACCACCGAAATAGTTTAGTTGCGTTGGTTACTTGCAGATATGAGTGTTTCTCTTTCTCATCCCACTCCCATGAATTGTGATAACAAGAGTGCTATTAAGATTGCTCATAATTCAGTCTTTCATGCACGAACCAAGCACACCGAGATTGATTTTCATGTCACTCATCATCATCTTCAACATGAGACGATTACTTTACCTTTTGTGTCATTATCCATACAAATTGCAGACTTATTCACAAGTCGCATTCTATTTCGCGCTTTCGTTTTTTTGGTTGGCAAACTCTCAATGCTACTTGCAGCAACATTGTGAGTCTGAGAGGGGATATTAGAGTTAACATAATTTATTATTATTATTATTATTTAGTAATGGTAGAATTGTGTTTTACTTGTTTTCTAGGTTTTCCATTGTACGCCTATATAAGTCTCTCTTTTCTAGATTTTCTATTGTATTCTTATATTCTTTATTAAGAGATAATAAACCCTAACCATCGTTTCTTTTTTCTCTCTAGACTTTTCATGTTACGCATTGATCTTCACATAAACTATAGGAGAGGAGGGGGAAATGATGATGAAAATATAGTAGGGATATATGGTGCAATTTGGTCAAATCATAAGGGGAAAAACTGTAATTAAGCCTAACAATACGGGGGCTTAATTGAATTATTCTAAAATGAAGGTGGTTAGTTGAAAAAGTTCAAAACTCTAGGGTTGATGCACGTTAGAAGCGTTTTTGGCTTTAAACTTGGTACATGGGATTGGGCAAGGAATTGAAATGGTTATGGGAATGATCGTTTCATTCCTATATATGTTTGTAAAATGATCGTTTCATTCCTATATATGTTTGTAAATTTTATTTCCATTATCAAGAATTTCTTAATCCCATAAAACATGAGATTAACCAATCCTAAGATAAATTTAGTATTTTACCTCTGTTTAGATACTTACGGTTATTCGGATGTTTGCTTTTCATGATACAACGATTGTAATTCTCAGATACTAGCACTCGAAATCAAAGAATCCAACGAACAAAATAAGTGTTTGAACTCTCTCTCAATAATAAACTAACATAGATTCAAATTGTATGTGTAGTGTTAGATGTCCTAAGTTTTCATGCCTGAATGATAATACGAACTCTCTATTTATAGAGAAAACAAATGAATAACTCCAACATACCAAATGTGTAATACTCTGCAAATTTATATTTATGAAAATAATATTCTATTTAAATAAGTTATAATTTTTTTAAAATAATTTTTTATTTATATAAGTTACAATTTTTATGGAACGATTTTGATATATTATAGAAACCTTAGGGTATAAATAGATATTTAATAATTTTTGAGGTTATAAATATTATTAAGTTTTGTTTCTTGAGAAAATGTAAAGTATGAGAATATGTATGTTGTTATGTTGAGACATGTGTAAATTTTTGAGTATAAGTGTGTGTATATTGTATGTGACATGTGTATTAATTTTGTTGAGACATGCGTGAAAGCTAGTATATATATATATATATATATATATATATATATATATATATAGAGAGAGAGAGAGAGAGAGAGAGAGAGAGAGAGAGAGAGAGAGGTAAGTTGTTTGGGTGTACACACCATCCCAAAATTTTTAGCCTAAGGCTATTTTCTATGTTTCCGGTAATTATTCTCGATTAAAGTATTAAAATTATATTTTTAAAACAAATTTTAAAAAGATTTTTGGATTCCACATAAAAAAAGGAATTTTTTTTTTTTTAAAAATTGTACTATTATTTGGGGGTTATTAATCATGTGGGGTGCACGTGAATAGTATGTGATGATTTGATTAGAGTTTTGAGCAGGGAGGGGGTTGGGTTAGTCATGTCCTCGTCATGGAATCTCAACCTTTTGATATTTTGAACCTGGAAGTTTCGGAATTATGAACCTTGTGTATAAGTTTAAAAAAAATAAAAAATAAATAACCTTATATCCGGTGTTGTCAACGCCAGATATACAAAATTTTGATTTTTTAAAACCCGGCGTTGGTAACCCTAGGTTACCAACCCCGGATTGCTTGTATTGTGTAAAAAAGATCGGAAAAACTTGTTTTCAGATTATTTGTTTTAAAAATGTATTTACTAAGTAAACACGTTATCGTTCATAAACAACGTCATAGATCCAAACCCACCCGCCCATCGTCAATTCCATCTCCTCCATCATAGATCAATCTTTAATTAATAAGTAATGGATTTCAATTCTTATTTCTATTCATTTGATTTTCTCTATATTTCGACAAATTTATTGAAAGTTGAAGTAGATTTTTTATTTTTAAGCCGATTATATAGATGTTTGCTACTAATCTATTCAAATTTAATATAAATTGAACCCAACTTTAAATATGTGTTTTTTTCTTTTCTTTTCTTTTTTAAGCTAAACTTGTTTTTCTATGATTTATAATCAATAATAACAATCGTAAAAGTACAATAAAAATTACAAAAAACTACTAATGTTCATAAATAAAATAAAATAAAAAAAAACTTTATTGTTTTCTTCTTTTTTCTTAATGATGTTTGCAACCGACTTTGTTGTTGCTGTTTTTGGGCGTAATGTGTAGAAAATATATTTATGTTCTCAAATTCATGTTCTTTGATTTAACGTGTCATGCTAGCAAGTTTTTAAAACTTCTCATATTCTTCCTCAGTTGTCCTTTCAAAGGAGGCGGTCTTATGACTATTTATACGACTATGAGTATGAAATATTTACATACTTTGTTACTTAATGTATATAAAGAATCAACTTATTATGATCATTTTAGGCGCATATACCACTGAATTTTGTATATTTATTTTGAGAGAAACGAAATGTGATTACTTGAACATCTTCTCTTATTTTTTATAATTCTTTTCAATTTTAAATTTAAATTAGCTTTGGTATTTTTTTTTCTATTAATTTTGATTTGGAATAGGACCTAAATACTACATAATAAATAATATATTAATATAAATATTAAATATTCGAACACTATAATTCAATTTCCATGTCAATTAGATGGTATTAAGGCAAATTTCGCATCATCCTTCATTATATTTACTATGATGAAAATCATTTCAGATTGTTAGTGGGAGAAGTTCAGGTTAGAATTATGGAGGTGGCAATTGATTTTCCAAGCATGAGATTGCCATCTCCTATAGCTTCTATTACTGCAAAACATGTTAAAAATTGATCATCTGACAGTTATATTTATTAATAAGGAAACAATCCCTGAATGTTCATATGTTCACCCTTGAATTCTTGACGGTTCACGTTTTCACCCCTAAATCTTCATCTCTTGTTATTTTGTTTCAAAATATTGAATGGACATTCACATCTATTCATGTGGTTTTTCACATAGTTTATTTCTAATGTATTGCGAATGTTGATTTAGGATTTTTTAAAAAATTTTGATTTTGTTGTTCGTATTGATTTTGTGAATGTTTTGTGATCGTTTTGGGTTTGATCATTTTGTTTTTTGTGACCTTTGTATTGGAGTATTTTTTTTAGTGAATGTGCACTGGTTTGTGTTTTTTGTCATTGTTTTTTATTTGTTTCTGGTGTTTGGTGAATATTCACACTGTTTTTTTTTTTTTTTTGTTGACCTTGGGGTTTATTTTAACATTTTGTAAATGTTGATTTAGGATTTTTTTTTTCAATATTTGATTTTGTTGCTCTCATTGATTTATGAATGTTTGGTGATTGTTCTTGTTTGATTGGTTTTCTTTTTTGTGATTGTTCATTCTATTTTTTTTTATTTTTTTTGCGAATGTTTGATTTTGGGGAGGGGGGGGGGGGGGAGTTCAATGTCCTCATTTGGTGTTTCTTGATTGTTTTGGTAAAAACATGTAAATATAACCCAAAAATAATAATAATAATAATAATTTTGTTCACATAAAAAAATGAACATTCACATTAACACAAAATGTAAAAATGTATTAAAATGTTTAAAAATAGCAAAATAAAAAATGTGAATATTCATGTCTGGTTATTTTTTAACAGAATAACATTTTATGTAAATAATAATAAAAAAAAGATGATAAAAAAATAACGGACTATTATTTAAAAATCTATGGGGACTAAAATTTTATTATAGTAGTTGAGAGTTTATATTATCATTTTTATATCTCTTATGGTCTATATATTAAATTTCCTATAAATATATAAGTTTGTTGATTTCATTTTATGATTATAGATAAATTTAAACAGTGGTTTTAGGCACGGGTAAAAGCTAGTGTGTGTGTGTATGTGTGTATCGAGCACTATTAAACAATTTAATCAAGTAATCAGATATTGAAACCATAAGATATAAGCTGCAGAATGTAAAAAAAATAAAATCACAATATTTGATATCTTGTTCCGGAAGACAAATCTATCCGTATCAACATAAAACAATAAAACAGTAAAGGTTAAATCTAATTTAATCAATTACCTTTTCTGGTACTTCAGCCTCAGAGCTGGTAATTCAGAAAGCGTGATTTGAGAAGGAAATGAATTATAAAATGATGCGTATTCTGGTTTGGTGTGAGATATATAGTACAACTTGTTATATTGTTTGCCCGGGCCAATCATCTTATTTAATGGCAACCTTCTTGAGGAAGTTTACATGCATATTTCTCCTGATCTAGTTGCTCATCAACAAAAACTTTGTCACCTCTGTTATGCCCTATACAGTCTCAAATAAGCTTTGCGTGCTTGGTTTGCAAAATTTAGCACTACCATCCACTAGTTTGGGTTTACATCTAGCGCCTATGATTATGACTTATTTATTCGTTGAACAGACAACAACATTATCCTCTTTCTACTGATATGGATGACATGATCATTACAGGAGATAATCTATGAGGAATCCCTGGACCCAAAAATTTTCTTAGTGGTCAATTTGAGATGAAAGGCCTTGGCGTGCTCACTTAATTTCTTAGTCTCAAAGTTTCAACTGGTTAATATTAATATTTTCTTTCCCAAGCCAAATATGCATCTGACCTTCTTTCCAAGTCAAGCACCACTTATTCCTCCACTGCCAACACTCCTCTAGAGCTGAATATCAGACTTACTCCACTAGATGGCTCTCCTCTTCCGAATGTCACTCTCTATTACCAACTAGTTGGAAGTTTGGTATATCTCACAGTTACTCGCCCAGACATTGCCTATGTCGTCCATCAAGTTAACCAGTTCTTGTTCGATTCTCGAACCATTCATTATTCGGTTGTTCTTCGCATTCTTCGATATATAAATGCCCCTTATTTCATGGGACTTCATTTATTCGCCCAGTCTGTTCCCACCTTACAGGCTTATGATGATGTTAACAAGGCTGGAGATTCTACCGACAGATGTTCAACCACTAGTTATTATTTCTTCTTGTGCAACTCTCTCATTTTCTGGTACAGTAAGAAATAAACCGTGGATGCTTGCTCCTGCACTGAAGTTGAATATCGTGTCATTGCTGATGCAACACAAGAATTACTTTGATTTCTTTGGCTCGTTGTTGACATAGGAATCTCCTCTCCCACTGTCTTTGTTGTACAATGTGACAATAGGAGTGCTATTCAGATCGTCCATAATGACGTTTTTCAGGTGCGTATAAAACACATTAACATTGATTGTGTCACACCCCACCCCGGACACCCATCACCCTGGGGTCGGCGTGATGTCGACATGACATCATCTGAACGTCAAACCAACTAGCAAACCACAAAGTGCATACATAAATATACAACCACAAATTGTCAACATATACATCATCTCTAACTGGGGACACACATGTCTCTGAATTTTAATAACAACAATAAAGCTCTCACAGGTTCGCCTCAGACAACTCTTCTCAAATTACTGTCATACTACACCATCGTCGAATTCTACCTAGTTTTAGTAGGGGACCGACTCCTAGCTGCTGCACTTGCGAGTGTATTGCCTTCTTAATTAAAATATTTTAGATGGATCAAGTATAAAACATATAAATATTACATATCAAATAAAAATATCATAATATACAAATGTCTCATATCACAAGAAAAACACATTTTTCCTGTCACCACAAAATCAACCTTTATAAACACACACACACACACACACATATAGCATCCCAACTAAACAATGAAATTTAACCAGAATAATTCAACTAACCATATAGTATAATGAAATCAGAACATACTAATCCAGTATAAAAGAATATGTATAAATGTACTCATCCCAATCACTATATACGACAAAACACCATATACGACACTACATCACACCACACCACACCACACCACATCACACCACACCACACACCTCGACTAGCCATGTGATCGTTTTAACCTCACGATCGGGAGTTGCAACGGTACCGTACCATCCGTTAGGATATGCCTTCCTAGCGGATCAAATGACCATATGCTCGGACCACTTATCGGACTGGTCATAATATCAATATCCACATGTCGGACCACCCATCGGCAGGACATAAAATCAATAACATCATCAAATCACAATGTAATGATATCGTCTAATCAACATCGTTAGATCCCACATCCACATTTCTTTTCCAAAACCGATGTTTTATCCGAAAATCATATTTCTCACTTTCTTTTAAAAGAAAACGTCTTATTTTACCAAAATCATTTTTCCATTCTTTATTTTTAGAAAATCAGACATGTTTAGAAAAATAGATATTTTCTACTCTCTTTTTTAAACCACAAAATCCAACGACAAACCATTTTCACCTTCTTTTCGAAAACCACCATAATTTAACGAAAATTTATTTCCTTAACTCACCCAAAACCTGCTTGATCCATATCATTTATAAAATCATACAGTCCAAGTAAAACTATTTTACACAAATATTTATATATATAAATATAGTTTGGCAAGAAAGCAGTACACTCACTAGATTATCCATCTCGAACAGCTTTTACATATTACTTTCTACCGATACCCCAATGCCGGCGAACCTAATAGTAACATGGCCTAAATTTATATTTTATGCAGGATAGCCTAATCATGCAATGCAGGCCTTAAGTTTCGTAATTTTCCATTCCCCACATTTTATTTATGGTAATTATTATTCGGTTAGTTTCGCTCCGTTAATATTTACTGTATCGGTTTATTAAGATTAACGATTATATAAATATTATTACAATCACAACAATTACTATTACGAACGCAAAAAATCTTAATGCTTAACAAGTTATTTTTATTGATAATAACATCCGATGAAAAAGTTACTCGTTTTGAATAATTCACGGGCCGCGAGATGGATTTTTGGGTTTTTATTGGGGTTGTTTGTGAAATTTTCTTTTTCTTCCTTTTTCCTTTTCTTCTTCTTCTTCTTCTTTTCTTTTTTTTTTTTGGCGTTTTTGTTTCAGTCCGACCCCGACTCCCTTCACCGCCATTCACACCTCAGCGATCAGAACACCCCAGATGCAACATCACAACCGGTCGACAACCGACTGCCAACCTTGTAGAATGCGCACTGATAGGTGTGAAAAACCTATCTATTTTCAATCCGAATTGGTTAGTTTTCGAATATGTTTATAGTTATTTTTATTATGTTTTAATTAGTTTTCATACTTTTTGTATAACTCAGGTGTGTGGGTCAAAAAGATAGAAAACTGGAGTTAAAACGATAAGATCGAACCAAAGCGGTTCGAAGTTATGGTGGATAAACAAGCTCCGAGGCTAAAAGTTGAAATAGGCCCACCGCTTCGGCATCCAGACCACCGCCTAAGCGGTGAAGATGCAGAGAAGAGCAAAATATTACTGACGGACGACCGCCGAAGCAGAAATTCTACAGCTTAGGTAAAAATCCAGCAGAGGACGAAGAAGGGTTACTGACAGCCGCTCACCTAGGCGGAATTTCTACTGCCTAGGCGAAAATCCAACAGAATGTTCTCCAATCCACCGCCTACTTCACCGCTTAGGCGATCAGACTTAACCGGCCTAATTCCGCCTAGGCGCAATTTCCACCACCTAGGCGGATTTGCCCTACACAGTCTTGATATATTTTTAGATATTTTTAGGATATTTTTGCTATAAATATCCCCTCTCCTCCCCCTTGGCCGGCATCTCTCCCCTCTCTTGTATTTTTGAGCCCTTTAAGCTATAGTTAAGCCTAGGGTTAGGGATTTTAGTGGTAGAGCTCGCATCCCGAAGTAGGGAAGACGGCGAATCGATCGTGGAGCGTTCTAAGCGGTTTATCTTCGGACGAGGCTAAGTTCTTCTATCGTTTTTCCTTATTTCTTTATCTTAGGAGCATGTAAGCATATTTAGCTCATTATTTTCTTATATATGCGGCTATGGCCCCGAGTTAAATATGGATTGTAGTAGGGATTAATACTATATTTATAAATACGTTGTTTGGATGATTTCGGTGTTTCGTTTGTGATTGTTCTTTATAGTTTGATTGTATTTATCATATTGTTTGTTTATTATGCTTGGATTGATAAATGGAGAATATGGATTTTTGACAAAAACCCGGATTCGGATTAAGGTAAACAAACGCCACGATTCTATAACCCGGTCGGGGTTTGAATCGTGGACAATCGATGACGTAGGGCAAGACACACGCGACCTAGGGTCGTTAAGACGTTGAGGGGAACCTCTTCATTGACTTGAAGTTGCGTTATATCCTTCGTCTTACACTCGGGAGAAGTGGCAATGGAGTTTTAGAACGGAGATTGTCGATAGGGTAAATACGACGCAACGATCCAATAACCCAAGAGGGAGTTGGATTGTGTGCAATCAATGATGCTGGGCGAGACTCACGTGACCTAGGGTCGTTAAGACGTTGAGGGGGACTTCTCCGTTGACTCGAAGTCATGTATTCTCCCGTTTTACACTCGAGAGAGATGTCGGCGGAGTTTACGTACTGAGGTTGTCAAATAGGTCGAACACCGCAAACGCGAGTAAATCGGAATCGAACACGTATTTATAAACACGTTAATCCCTATACAATTCTTTACCCTAAAACATATTAGCATAATAGTGTAGTTAATTTAGCTTATATTAGTATTAGTTTAATTAATTAATTACATTTGTTTTTCGCCTAGATAAAATTAGGTCATGACAAACGCGATATTCGATACTAACGACAACAATCTATGTGGATACGATAACCCGATCTTAACGATCACACTATACTAAAACTTAGACCTCGTATACTTGCGAGAGTAAGTAGCGGCGTATTTCACGCCCTACCACGCACACACACACACACCCCACTGGAAACACATACTCATAGCCGATGACAACCCACCACCGAACGACCTTCGTCGGACCAACCTCACACTACCGCCACCGGCAGCACCGAAAACACATGCACGAAACACACACCCACACTGTCTGCACCAAACTGAAAACAGAGCACACTCATGCCTAAGATGAACGATCGGACGAGCACATTCGTAATAATTTAAACATACATGCATGCGAAAATATACACACTCACCGAATGATGGCGACGAACGGCGACGATCACACCGTTGATGATCTACTTCCACGACCGTCGATCCCACACTGAACCAAACGACGACGATCAATTCATCCCACGATTACCAGAAAATAAACGAAGAATGGAGAGCAGAACACACTCAAGCTACCACACACACATGCACGCTAATTCCCCCACCTATCGCCGGAGGGGACACCCCTACCGAACTCCCATTCCGTTTTCCCCCCCCTCTCTCTCTCTAGAATTTCTCTGAAATGGGTTTTGAGATTTTTTATTATTTCACTTGCTTGATCATATATATATATATATATATATATATATATATATTGCATGATTTGAGTAGAGGAAGTTTTGATCTTAGCTTGCCATGTTGCCCATTTCTCGACTCCTTCCTCCGGTCAGTGATCGCTCATTTCACAGTGTGGGTATATATATATATATATATATATATATATATATATATATATTTGTGCTTAAAATAATCTTTAATTAATTACACTTTTCTTCCCCAAATTCTTAAAGTCTCTTTTCTAGTTAAATTTTCATTTTTAACATTTTCTAAATTTGTAATTTGATCCCTAATAGTTAATTTTTTTAATAAATTGAATGGAAATTTGAATCCCAATTTTAAATTTAATATTTCTAAATTTTCAATTTTGGATCCTAATGTTTTAATTTAAATTTGATTCATAAAAATTTTTATCCCGAATTTTCCCAATGTTTTAAACATACAATTATTAATGACGTGCGTGCTACGATTTAGGTCTTATAGATTGGCACTTCATCCTTTACCACATTCTCCAGAATACGGTTCATCTTCAATCTGTCAGTTCAGCTATCCAGACAACAGATATTTTCACGAAGGTTTGTCTACTCGGATGCTTTCATACTTTGATTTCCAAACTCAATTTCACATCTGATGTACCTCCTTGAGCTTAAGGGGGATATTAACATATGTAATGGGCATTAGCCCACTATGTCATACCCTAGTCTCACTAGGAAAACCAAATTCTAACCCTACCAGGGTTAACCCAATTAACTACTATATATAAACTCTTTGTATATCTCTGTAATTGTATATATCATATATCAATATAATTCTCTCATGTTCCCTCAATATTTTGCCTCACAGTTATTCTGACAAAGAGTATGAAATCAACCGCTTTGGCCAAACTATAGTAACTACTCATTCGATTTCCAGCATAGGTCTGAGCATGAAAACTTCACAACACAACTTTTGCATATAGGAGGACACTAGAATGTCTCCTCCTAGTCTGACTATTTAGAATGTCTAACAATTTAATATGATTAAATAGGAGGAGACTAATGACATTTGGTAGCTCAATATTACAAATTATTCCTAGTTGGTATTGAATTGTTGAAAATGATCTTCAACAATCTAGACTAGCTCGTTCTATTGTTTTCTCTTTGAAAATGGTGACTAAAAATATGTTAGTATGAGATTCTAGAACATCTACAAATGGACGTACTAAGTGTAGTAATAGATTAAATGCGATCATCCTCAATGAAATCCTACATGGTCGTTTTGTTCGAGTTAAAATAAGATGTTTAAGTTGCGATGGTACTTTGTGATCTTTTGACTTGAAGTGTTGTATATTACATGTATGAGTTGCTATACTTTTATAATATTAAGTGTTGTTCTCTAGCCACGAACCTTCAAAAATATTCATTGGATATAGTGGGATATACATGTGAATATACGAGTATGCAAGATATAATTAACCTATACTTTTATAATACTAAGTGTTATTCTCTAACCACGAACCTTAAAAAATATTCATTTGATATAGTGGGATATACATGTGAATATATGAGTATAGAAGATATAATTAATCTATTACTCTTAGTAAAAGTGATGTGACCGATGTCCTTCGATTTAATATAATTCACCCAAGCCTCTAGGCAGAACAATACGATGATTGGGATGAGATTCTAACCTGTATCACAATTGATTATATTATCAATCAAAATACATATGATTAGAATATGAGTTTTTGACTTAGCCATACCCCGTTATTCATTTCGAATACATGGATAGAGAGATCGTATGATACTTTTATCATACCTAAGAAGGTTCTCTTGGTTAACTTCCTGGTAATGGGACATGACTATTTTATGTGGACATAACTCATAGCTAGAGGAAATACCTTAAGGGAAAAATTATTTTTGTAGGTTATACTAGGAGGCAACCTATAATTTGCTGGTTGCCCTCAGTAGAAAATGTCTGATCTGTGCATCCAGGGATGTACATAATTATGGGATTACCTATAAAAATAGAAGATGTCAATTTTCTTATCAGTCAGAGCTCGACTCTACTGAGAAGCATTATAAGAATTAAATCTTGAATGGACTACCTCAATGTTGGGAAGTGCCCAATTTTTTTCTTCTTCAGGGAGGTGATTAGCCAAGGAGCACATAAACTGTATATACACACATTACCGAAGATGTCAATCACCTTCATCGTCATCTTTGTCTACTTCATGGTTCTTAGTTATTCGCTCGTCATCGTTGTTGTTCATCTCTGTGCTCATCATCATTGTTCTTCGTCATTTTTTGTGATCGTCTGCTTCTTGGTTCGAATCAGGGTTTTGATTTCAAAATTGAAATTGAAATCAGATTTTGATTGTCAAAATGGTTTCAATTTCGAAATCAAAATGTTCTTTGTGTCCTTATCTACGTCGTCTACTCAGGATTTCGATTTCGAAATCGAAATCGAAAGGGGTTTCGATTTCAACCCCTTTCGATTTCGATTTTGAAATTGAAATGTTCTTCGTGTCCTCATCTTTATCGTCTACTCAGGATTTCGATTCGAAATCAAAATCAAAATTGAAAAGGGTTTCGATTTCGAAGAGTAATCTCTGCATCGAATGGTATCAATAACCAATTTCCATATTCAATATACAAGAAACAAGGAAATTGGGTCATGAGAACCGTATTCATGGGGTTTCACATATAGAGGAAAAACACACATTAAACATGACTAGTATTCAAACTCAATTGATTCCAAAGTTCAAACTCTGTATAGTTCGATTGGGGTTTAGGATTTCAATTTAGATTGGGGTTTAGGATTTGATTGCTTGATATTTCTTAATTGTGATTTAGGGTTTGATTGCTTGATAATTTTTTGATTGCGGTTTAGGGTTCATTTTTTATTTCTTGGGTAAAATCGTTATCGAACAGTATTCTATTCTTAGATCCAAAAAAAAATTATCTTTACTAAACGCGATTTTATTCCCAAGAAAGAAATATAATTTTCATCCCATCCCTTAGTTTCCTAGGAAAATAGCATCATAGCAATGCCATTAATGAATCTCTGAGAATTGGGATTCGTTGTTGGTGTGATGGTATTTGGCATTTTCTTTTTATTTAAGGTGCTTTATATTACATGTATGAGTTCTTATACTTTGATAATACTAAGTGTTATTATCAATTCACGAGCCTTTGAATACATTCATTACGTACAATGGGACATTCATATGAATATACGAGTATGCAATATGAAATCTATCAGTCTTAGCAAAAGATATGTGACCTTCGTGATTCGAATTAGTATAATTCACCTAAGTCTCTAGTCATAATAGTGTGATGATTGGGATGAGAATCTAATCGGTATCACAACATAATTTAGATTCTCAATTAAACAGACAAAATAAAATTTATCATTCTATTTTAACAGCTAGTGAAAATAAAGATACAATAATAAAAGAATTAGGTGAAAAATTAGAATATATTAAGAATCAAAATTCTAGCTACATAGAAAGACTAGTTAAAATCGAAAGGAAACTAGGATTTGAACATTTACCCAGCAAAAGTGACATAAAAGATTTAATCAACGAAAAATTCCAAGGTAAAACAGTAGATACCACAGAAATAGGAGAGTTATTTAAAGATTTAAAACTAGAAAAAGAAGAATACAGTGAAAAAGGTAAAAAAACCCAAAAAAGAAAAAAATTGTTATATCTACGGAACAATAAAATGAGCGGCAAAGAAGTAATAATACATGACCAGTTAAAAAGAAGTCTTAGCACCAGGTTATTTAGGAAAACTAAAGTACTAGATAATCAAATAGAAACGTTAATAGATACAGAAAAAGATTACGAAAAGTTTAAGAAAGGAGGATTAAAAAAGATAAAAGAAACACACCTATATAATAAAGGAAATATAATAAAAAAAAATATAATTAATGCTAGTCAGCTATACATATATTTTCACAAACAAATCATTAGTTGTACTACAGAAAGTGAATAGGTATTAGTAAACCTTATAAGTAGAAAGAGTCATAATGACATAATAAGATTAAGTTTAAATCTCACTCACATAGGATTAGTGGTAATAGGCATTAAAGGACTACACCGACAATTTTTAGGAACCAAAGTTTTAGTATGCTTATATGATGGTAGGCACCGGAACTTAGAAATGAGTCTCCTAGGAACTGCTGAGATAGATATGAGCCATAATGGTGGAATTGTGTATTTTACACCTGAGTTTTTAATAAAAACAACAGATCTTTTAAATCACATAAAAATAGGAATTAAAACCAAATGTTATGATATAGAAATAGGAACAAAAAATTTAATCGTATGTATAGGATTCATAGGAAGAATGAATGAAAATAGTACTTCAAATTATAAAATTAAAAATGAAGAAATATTTAATCTACTAAAAACAGAAGGTATAAAAGCAATCCCAGCCAAGAAATTCAGCCTAGAGACCAATGCAGGAACAGAATGGAATCTTAATAGCTTCATAAATAAAACCATACTCACTCCAAATAATAACATAACATATAAAAATAAATATGGCAGCCTAAGTTTATTTACAGATTATAAATATCAGGCCAATAGTAGTGATAGTCAAAATAGTGAAGAAATAAATAAAGAAAAAACAACATATGTTAATATAGATAAGGAATATAACTTTACCCATATAGATTACGAGAATGAAATAACCGAAGAATATTTAACCACATTACTAAATAATGAATATGACAGATTAGAAAAATTAGGATATACACATGAACAGATAATAAATCTTAATAAAGAAATCTGGAACATGGAATTAGTAGAGGAATTATATGCAGAAAATCCAAATATAAAACCTCTAAACATATTTAAAGATATAGAAAGCATAAAGATTAATTTTGATACCAATACAATAATTAAAATGGAATCCATGAAAGTAGACATGGAACTAGAAAAAGTCAATGAATATCTAGAGGAGGTTAAAAGGGAAAGTATAGTAGAACAACCACAAGGATATACAACTATAATACCAACGGGAGAAGGAACGAGTAGAGGACCAATAGATGGAGTTACTCCTATGCCAGACAAAACATCTTATTATTTAAGACCGAATACCACAACAGAATATCCTTTAGGAGTGAGATATCGAAGAAAATGAGCCAACCTCTTAACAATAGATTTAATAGGAAAACTAGTAGGGAAAAGATTAAAGCCAGACAGTTTAGAAAAACTACCAACGGCCACACAAATAGGAACAATACTAGAATTAATGAGATATGAGCCTCAAGTTTGGCAAAAAATAATCGATAGGTGGGAACAAGATGCAGCTAGAGCATGAGAAAACAGTAATAGGATAGAAGGAATGTTTGAATATCTAGGAACGCTATTAGGTGAAACAGTGAAATTTTTTTGTAATGAATACAAAAGAGATAATCCAGAGGCCATTACTCGGTTAAAAGATTTACGAAATAATCCATATAACTTTACCATTATGATTAGACAAATAACGACAGGAATAAATGTATACTCTCCAGCCAAATACTCTCTGGCAGAAGTAGCATTAAGAAATATATATAAAATAAAAATAACAAATTTGAAACACATAGTAGAATTTAGTCAAGATTATGCAAATCAAGCAAGCAAAGCAAGATTTGCATAAAATGAAGAAATAAGAGATAGATATTTTAGAAAAATACCTGGACCAATAGGAAGACATATACAAGAGGAATGGGAAAAGCATAGTAATAATAATAAAAACGCAGGAATAGGAGCTAAGATAATATTTGCCTTTGATCAACTAAGAAGACAATGCACAAACTTCAAAATAATAGAAATAGTAAATAAAACAGATTATGATTTCTGGAAAAGAATAACAAATGCACCTCAAAGATATGGAGAGGAAAGAGAATTAAATAGAAAGTATAAAATTTTAATAAAAATAAAAAAATATACAAGAGAACATAAAAACAGATATAATCACAAAACCTACAAACTTTATAAAAACAAGAAAAGATATCTTAGGAAAAGTATAACTTATAAAAAGGAAAAATTCAAAAAAGTTAATCATGTGAAAAAATTCAAAAGAAATAATAATACTAAGTGTAAATGTTTTATATGTGGAAATGAAAAACATTTAGCCAATAATCCACAAAAATTTAAAAATATAGAACGTGCAAACATGATCCAAGTTATAGACGAAGAAATAGTAAGCATAGACTCGGACAACTCCATAGCATATAGTATAATAACATAAATAAGTAGTGAAGAAGATATAAAATTATTATATACAAATAATAGTGGCACATAATATAGCAGTAACACAAAATCTAATGATGAATTTTGCTATATGAACATAAGAGAAATAGAACCTGGACAGGAATGTGACATGCATAACTGGAAATATGGTTTAGGAGACAATAATATCAAATGTTTTAAATGTAAATGATTCCCTAGTCGAGAAAGAAGATACAAATGTTTGCAATGTCATCTAGAAATATGTCATATGTGTATAAAAGAAAACTATGGAATTGAAACTAATTTAAAGGGCTCACCAAAATTCACAAAAAAAGATTTAAAAATAGCACAATTAAAACTGAAAATCAAAAAACTAAAATATGAAACGGAAAAGATCAGATGCCAGTATTGCAGAGAAGTAAAGAAATACGAAAGAAAAATAGAAAAATTGGAAATGAGAAAAGACAGAGGAAAACAAATACTAGAAAATGCGAGTGATGATATAGAAAGCAATTATAACAAAAGATACTAAACAGAAGAAAACACATTAGAACAAGAATTTTAAAGTAATAAAATTCAACATGAGAACTATAATTTAACAACATCACTAATATCCTCAACCAACTTATTAAATTTGGCATATAGAATAAAATTTAAAACAGGAAACACTCTAGACATCACAGGAATGATTGACACCGGAAGCACAAAATCACATTTAGACATAAATCTCGTCCCAAAAGAGGCAATTCACGAGTTAAAACAACCAGTTATAATAGAACAAATGGATGGAAGTACATTACAATATGATAAGTGTCTTAGAGATAGTCAAATAACATTCTTAATAGAAGATGACTTTAACATATACTATCCACTGCCACAAGTATGGTTAAGTAAAATAAATCACAGATATAAATTTATAATTGGTTTAAACTTTATTAGAAGTCAAGGTGGTAGTATCACAATAACAAATGATTTTGTAACAATAACAAAAAAGGCAAGTGTTACACCAACATATTATTTCATTGCAAAACTACCAATAACCTTACCACTAACACAAAGGGTTATGCTGAAACAATCACAACCAGAGTCCTCGCATTCAAAGCTTGGTGGGGTCATCAATAGTAGAATCAATAATTTAAAACAGTTATATTTATCAAACACAGAAAGTAGTAAATATATAGCAAATATAGAAAATAACAAATACCTTGAAGAGGAAATCTGGGAACATTCTAACTTCCTTATACAACCAAAAGATTATAATTACTTCAAAGAATTTAACATAAAAAATAACATTCCAAAGCAATTAAGTAAAAAAGAACAGTTATACAAAATAATACAAATAGCAGAGGAAACACAGGTTTTGGGAGAAAATCCTATAAGATTTTGGGAAAGAAATAAAATCGAAGTGCACTTAGAAATAAAAAACCATGAACTTAGTATAAAAACAGCCAATGGAAAATACAATCCAATAGATATAGAAGAATTTGATAAACAAATAACCGAACTCAAAAATTTAGGAGTAATAAGAAATAGCTCGAGCAAACATAGTAGTACGACATTTATGGTAAGAAATCATGCCGAAATAAAAAGATGAAAAACTAGAATGGTTATAAATTATAAACGCCTAAATGATAACACCGTAGAAGACAAATACCCAATACCAGACAAAGATATGTTAATAAATTGCATACAAGGAAAAATAATTTTTAGCAAATTTGATTGTAAATCAGGATTTTGACAAATAAAAATGAATAAAGACAGTATTCCTTAGACAACTTTCTCATGTCCTAATGGACATTTTGAATGGTTAGTTTTACCTTTTGGATTGAAAAATGCACCTAGCATATTTCAAAGAAAAATGGATAGCATATTTTTAAAGCACATAAAATTTGCATTAGTATATATAGACGATATCTTAGTCTACTCGCAAAATAAAGAAAAACACATGGATCACCTACTTACGATATTCACAGAATTTTTGAATAATGGAATAATAATAAGTAAAAATAAAATGGAACTTTTCAAATAATATATAGGATTCTTGGGAACGGAAATAGGAAAAGGAAAAATCAAATTACAACCACATATTGTAAAAAATATATTAGAATTCCCAGACAAAATAACAAAAACTAAGCAGCTTCAGGTTTTCTTAGGACTTTTGAATTATGCTAGAATATATATCAAAGATTTAGGAAAAATAATAGGACCACTATATAGTAAAACTAGAACAGTAGGACAAAAATTATTTAATACTGAAGACATAAATATAATTCAAAAAATCAAAGAAAAATGTAAGCAACTCCTAGAATTACAATTACCCTTAGAAACAGACTATAAAATAGTGGAAACAAACGCTTCACAAGAAGGATGGGGAGCAGTTCTATACTATAAGCCCAATAAATATTCAGACAAGAAGGAAGAGAAATTATGTAGATATGAATTAGGAAAGTATAAAGAACAAAAGACAACATTAACTAGCCTAGACTATGAATCGTTAGGAGTAATTAATGCATTAGATAGTTTTTGACTATTTCTAAACAAACAATTTACGGTCAGAACAGATTGTGAAAATATAGTAAGATTCTATAATAAAAGTAGTGAAAAAAGAATACATAAAAAAAGATGGGTCAACTTTGTAAATAGTATTGTAGGAAACGGATACAAAGTGGAATTTGAGCATATAAAAAGAAAAAAATAACAGTGTATCAGATTATTTATCTAGGAAAATATATTCATAATATTTACTTGATTTCATTACAGATGGAGAGAAGAATGATAAAGTATGGAAAGACAGAGCTTTCAGTTTACTAAAATCCAAGTAAGAAGTTTAGAGCTAGTTACAGGATTACTGAACAACAAAAGTGTCTCTTGGATAATATATGGAATCTCAAAACTTTAGAAAGTGAAAATATTGTTAAAATAAGAATTTTAAATGCACTCACAGAATATTTTGTAAAACCAAAAACTTTCAAAGCACATCAGAAGTATTCTTATTATATGATAGTCAGAGGATTAGAAACATGAATATTTCACAACTGGATAGAAGTAATAAAAAGGATTGATAATTATCCTAGACCACTTTACAAAGGTTTTTCTGATCTTTCAACAGCCCTAGAGTTTACAAAATCACAACTTGGCATTAATTATTTAATATCGTCTTGTGCTATTAAATTTTCACAGAATAATAATATATTTGAAACTAATCCCAACACTTTGAAAAGGTTTAAAAGTTTTGCAGATTATGGGGAGCAGTCTTCTAAAGATCCCAAACCTTTAGAACAATCACAGAGTTTTCAAAATCAATGTGAAAGTTGTCTTCAACTTATGCAAAATTGCAGAAATCTTAAATTTCAAAACATAGAATTGTTGTCATAGAATGATTTCTTTCATCTTAAGAGTGATAAACAGAGTGAGGAAATTTCTCTTCTCGCTCAAACAAAAATGGTTTTAAAAGAAAAAATCTCTTTATTTGAAAAAATTATTTGTGACCTTAAAGGAACATCTACATCCCAACAACCTACTTCATCTCATCAATCTTCTTCTTTAACCAAAGAACAAATCACAAATCTTAAAACTCGAGCCTTCTTCTTCACCCATACCTTTCTTGATCAATTCCCTCAGCTTATCAGACCAACCATTATCCATCACAAAAATTGCCTTGATCTAGATATCCAAATTGCTATCCAACAATTCTTTAGAAACAGCTGGACCAAACACACCTATTTTCGAGGAGCTAGATACGTCATAGAAAATCATTGCCAATTAACCACATGTTGCCGAAACAGTCGACATTGTCAAGAGATTCCACTTGAACATGCCGAATGTAAATGCAAACTCATGTACACCATCATTCGTCTCGAACTCGACCTCCTAAATTACCATACCATAATATTTTACCACAAGAACCATAAAATTTCTCTTACACCACAAAGACTATTGGACTATGGATTCCTAGCAGCCATGTTTTTTCACAACCCTAGCCAAACATAATTCTTTGGAAGAAAACTCGCCACTTGTGTTAGTTATCTTTTTGAAGAAAGTCCAACAAAAATGGTAGAAGTTGCCATCAAATCCCTTGGATCAATCTTCGAAGGATACCCACATTTTCAGGCAAAATATAAAATATTACTTCGAAAAAGAAAAACCATTCCAAACTTCCTTGATCCACCTTCTCTCAACCAACCCACAGAAAGACCATGGATCTGTGATAACCTTAGCCTTGACGATTAAATAAAAATATGGAACTATGACAACATTGCCCACAACATCAATTTTGTACCCCATCATTATGATTTCGGACCTTTCCACTTAATTACGGAAGACGATCATCAAAAAATTTATTACGAATAACACATTCCAGAAGTGGATTTCAGAATTCTAACAAGAAAGGAATCAATACAGCTGTAGTATGAAGAAGAATTATGGAAAGCAACAATGCAGAAAAATGATGCTAAAACAAGAATTGTTAAAGCAAAAGAAAAATATTACAAGAAGTACTCTCGATACAGCACTCGCATGGAGATCTCACCAGAAAAAATAGAAGATGAAGAGGATTTTGAAGAATATGAGCCCAATTTCTGCTTGGAGCACCTGGACAGTGAAGGCTACCCAGACAAAGACTAAAAACCAAAAAAATGTATATATATATATGTAAAATATTTCATCCTTGTAAATATAAATTTTGGACTAAAATCAAAAATTGGTTATGTACTAAAGTACCCAAAGGCTACTGTCCATGTGTGGTATGACCAATTTGAACATTTGAGTCCAAAATGCGTCATCCGTTGCGTCAGCAGAAGATTCCTTTCAGGACAGTTTCATAACGTGGACAGTAAATAGCCTACAGCCTTTATTGTACACTTTTTTGAAAATTTTGGTCCTTTAACCGTCCTTTAACCTTATCACCTTGCTGATAAGTCTTTTTAAGTTTTCCTTTTACCGATTCCCTCGGTAATCAACCGGAGCAACCTGTTTTCTGGTTAGGGTCTATAAATATTATGAGTACCCATTTTTCTAGGTATGAGTGGAGAAACAATAGAGGTCTGAGAATAGAGAGCATCCAAATAATACTCTGAGCCCAGATATCAATCCTTAGCCATTGATACTTAGAAGGGAAATATTTTAAGGCCAGTCTTGTAAAACTCTACTCTTACATTGTGTAGAAAGCTTTGTGTTTATCTTTTTGTGGGCTTCCCGAAAGGGAAAACCTCTCTTATTTTTCCAATAATATGTATGTTTAAAATTTTTTAGTTACTTGAGTTATTACTGTTTATTGATGCAATTGGTAGCCAGTTGAAAAACAAAAATTTTAAAATCTTAAGTTTTACTATAACAAGAGAATCAACCCCAACAAAAAAGCCTCTGAACACTTTATCTTTGTGCACCTTTGACTGTTTGCCTATGATTTAGCATCATTAAGTCTCTTGTGAGCTTGTGTGATAGGGTGACATGCTAGAATATTGAGTGTTTTAATCTTGCTAAAGTAAAACCAGTAGATTTAAAAAATTTGCATAACAACTTCAAGCCCATCTGTGGCGACTAGCTTATCTGTTGCATACATAAATCATTTAACTTAAATCTTTGAACTCTTCTACATAAAATTAGTTGGGAAAAAGAAAAGAGGTGGTAAGTAGTGAGTAGGACTTCAACAACTTAAGAAAAAACAAACGTTTATGAGCTGTAATACACCATATAATTTTATTTCAGAAATCAACGAACTCAACCTTGAAAGATAAGAAAAAGTAGAAGAACAGATAAGGATCTTAAGGAAAGAAGTACTAATCCACAAAATTAACTATATAACTTTACTCGAAAGTTTTCAGAACAAAACAGATTTTAATCTTAAAATACATTTAATAACGAAAAATATAGAAGCTTTAGAATAGATAAAATTTGCTGCCCATAATCTATCCTACATACCAGATTATCTAAATCAGGATTAGAAAGGCCGAGATAACCAGGATATAACCCTACATAAGTCTTCTGGGTGAATCTTAGCCACTTTTTATATCTCCTATAAACAACGATCCAGATTAATCCACTATATTAACATAAATATAAAATATTTATTTAATAATAATAATAATAATAATATATTTTCTAATTTTAACAAAGTAATTAAAAGAGACCCTTCCGTCAATAATTTTTTTCCATTTGTTTGTTTACTTTCCTTTTTCTTCTAACTCTTCTTTTCCCACTTATCATCTCTTACTCTCAGTCGCATTATGAGCCCTAATTTCATCCTTCCGGTAAATTGCAAGTGATAAACTCCATTCCATTTTTTCCCAAATCGCATAGCTGTCGCCATGCCCTCGCCTCACCAAGTCGCCATCGCGTTGCCATTACCGTGCCCTAGTATTCTCTCTATGCCAACTATGAGCTCTTCTCTCTGCCTCAAGCCAATGCTGGCCTCAACCCCAACGCCAGCCTCCACCACCGTGACACGAAATCAAGGTGTTGTTCTCTCTCTTCCTAGAAACAAGTACATTCTCCTTCATTATCTCCAAAATCATGGCACTACATCACCGTATATGTATAATTTTGCTAGAATCACTATTTTTTGTCCCTCCAGATCCACTCTACTTCACCACCACAGCACCTAGACCCAACTAATCCCAGAAACCGGGTAAGGCATATTTCTTTTCTCCGAAGTTCATATATTTAGGGAAATTCATTAGGGATTGTTTAGATTTGTTGGTTTCGAACTGAATCTGCGGTTTGATTTATTAGGGTTTGTCTCGATTTGTTGTCTCTAATTTCTTAAATCAGTTGTCCCAGTCTCCTAGATTTCTTAAATCTATTTTTCATTCATGATGTAGCCTTCATGCACATAGATTTGACCTAAACTGAGTTTCTAGGGTTCTTGATTCTCTTTATTTTCAAATGTTGTCACTGACCGTCTTACATTTTAATCATTCTTAATATTTTAGAAGTTAGGCCTCCAATGTCGTAGCCTTCGTGCACATGATGTAGCCTTCGTGCACACATTGTCGCAAATATGGGCCTCCAATGTTGTTTTCTGCCTCCCATTCCTCTGTTAATCTCACTGTCCACCACCATCAAAATCCGCTACTATTGTCCACCACTAGGTATGCCCCTTATGTGACTATGGAAATCAAGATTTCAGTTTCAGAAATTTGTTTGTTGTTTAGAAATCTGTTTATGTTTTAGTTTCTATGTATTTTTTATTTATGTTTATTGTTCTAGGTTTCGAACTAAATTTGCTTTTTGATTTAGATCTAAAATCATCTAAAATCCAGCTACTAATTTCATATCTAAAATGAATGCTTTACTCTTGCCTACAAACCACTGCAAGCTCCCGCTAAACCCAAGGTCCACCACACCATAAAGCGAACAATTACAAATCCCTATACCTGTAAGTTTTTTTTTTTTTTACCTTCGATATCTCGGATTCCATGTTCTTAGTAATCTTTTGATGATTAAGAAAAACTTTTTGTCTACTTGAACTTTTGTTACTTAAATCTCTAAACTTTTAATTTTCAATTTTTGTTACTTTTAATTGCTTGAACTTTTTGTTTCAGGTGTAGCTTTAACCAACCTAATTGCTTGATTTTGGTGGATACTTTTATCATTTTTTTTGCCTTTACCAATATTTCTGTATCTGGTGCATTTTTGTATCTGCACCACTGACTTTGTTATTTTTGTTGGAAATGTCTAGAGGAACCCTGACGAAATCCCTTGAGCTGTGCTAAATACATCGTGGAATAAAAAAAAATGAAGTCAGACTCGCTTTTGAAAGAAGGAGAAGATAGTAAGTTTCTTTCTTTATCAGTTGGACTTTTGATGATAAGCTACATCCTTTTTTTTTTTTTTTTTTTTTTACTTAAATGAAATTTTAAGCATTGAATTTCTTACCTTTTGGATAGAGTTATAGAAATGAAAATGGTCATTTCTCAATGCAGATTTCAATTTTGGAGGCATAATGATAATGTTTTTCAATTGTTTCTGGGGTTATTTAGTCATGATTTTTATTTTTTTGGACCAATTTGAAAAGAGAAAGAGAAAAGGGAAAAAATAAGAAAATTTTGTTAGGGTTTTGATTGGGAAATCATGATTTTGCGGGGGGCAATAGAAGGCGAAAGTTGAGAAGGACAAAAAGATTTAAAGGTACAATTTGTTTTTTCTGAACGAATTACTGATGATTAAAGCCCTATGTTTCTAGCAGATCGCTTCAAATGAGATGTTAAGAATCAACCTTTGATTGTATTTATTGTCTGCACATTTTTTCACAAATTCTCGCATTTTTAATGTTGTGTTGTCTTATTATATTCATTAACAATTTCATTTTTTGGTTTCAATTCAAATTTTATGCTTTTTGAAGTATGATATATGATGTTTAAAAGATAATTAGTGTTTGGGATGTCTATGTCTCATTATATATTTGCAGCATTTTTTTTTATTGTGTGCGTGTGCAGATTGTCTTGAGTTGAAAATTTAGCGGTTCTTTTGTATTGAGAGTTAATTTTGTGTGTAGATTAATTTTTGCAGTTTTTCTTTTCCCTCTAAATATTGTCGTGTTTTCAAGATTTTGAATTTCATGTATATTGCTGTTTTTTTATTTGTTTTATTTTTTTGTTTTGTTGGATGGAAGTTTGGTTGAAGAAAAATGATGAAAACTCACATTGCCTTATTTATAAGTCGTGAGGAGCGTTTGTTCACATTTTTGTTTCTATTTTTTTTCCTATTTCTAGAAATTTAGCTCTTGATATATATTTTTTATTTTTCTTTCCCTCTTCTCATCTTTTCTTAAAGTTTTCTTCTTGCCCATTTCCAAATAGATTTAGGCTTGCAATAATTACTTTCAGGAGTTATATATCTATAACTGGAGTTATATATTATCTCACATCTTTTTTTCTAATTTTTTTTTTCAAATTATGTTCGATTGGCTATTCTTTACATTATATTTGCATTATTAATTTTTTTCTTACAATCGGGTTCAATTGGTGTAATTCTATTTGCATTATATTTTTGTTTGCAATAACGGCATGTTTGGTTAGACGGAATCGGGGGCAGGATGAAATCGCATTCCGCCCTCGATTCTTATTCCATTAGAATGAAAATCAAGAGAATGAGATTCCATTTGAAATGAGATGGAACCAAATCCAACTCAATAGAATCAAAACAAAAATTATAAAAAAGTCCATCACTGTTCTAACCTAATCTAGAAATTAGATAACAGAAACAGAAATTAAAGAACCGAAAATTGAGAACAGAAACAAAAAATTGAGAACAAAAATTGAAAATTGAGAATAGAAATAGAAAATTGGGAACAAAAACTGAAAATTTGAGAACAGAAATAGAAAATTAGAGAACTGAAAATTAAAAACAGAAAATTGAGAACGAAAAATTAGAGAACAAAAAATTGAGAACATAAAGAAATTAGAGAACAGAAACTGAAAATTAAATGGAATAGTAGAATATAATAAAATGATGGAAGAAATAAAATAGTGAAATATAATAAAATTTTATTATAAAGGGCATAATAGAAATTTTATTATTCCATTCCTTCCCTCATTCCATACAAACCAAACAAGTGAATGGAATAGTGATTCCATTGACAATTTTATTCCATTCTTTCTCTCATTCCATTACTTCTTTCATTTTATTCCACCCTCATTTTATACCGTCCAACCAAACAAGCCATAAGTGTTTTAATTGTTGTAATTGAATGAGCATGTTGTATAAACAAAGGTAAAAAAAAAAAAATTAGTCAACTTTATATTATTAGTTATTGTTATGGTGGTTTAAAAACTGAGTGTTTGGGAATGTCATATAAATAAAATAAGTTATGTTATTTTTTTTAAATGTTGGTTATTGTTGTGGTCACTTAAAAAATGGGAGTTGGGAAGTGTTTTGCGAATTTTTAAAAATAAGTACATGTATTATTAATTTGTGTTTAATCATGGTTCAATGGAATTATTTGACAATATATATTTTTTTAAATGATGATTTATCTATTTCATTATTTCAATTCCAATTTTTAGCATTTTTTTGTTGTTTAGATTTTTTATACAATTTGTTTTTAACTCAAAATATGGTTTTAAATTATTTCAAGTCTAATAGAAATTTGATTTTTTTAGTTCGTGTCTTTAGACACGAGTTATCCACTAGTGTGTATATATATATATATATATATATATATATATATATATATAATGAAAAAAAAATCCAAGGTTTTGAACCCAAGATAGAATTTACCACGAGAGGAAGACCTCTTGGCCACCAACTTCCCAAGAATTTTGACCATCCCATTGTTCTTTCACAAAGAGAAAATTTTGTTTTGTCTGTGAGATTTTGTTTTATGTATACTCTTATTGATTTGAATCTTACTATCCTCTATATTCAAATCGGAGGTATCCTAAAGTCATGGAATTAGATTTTCTTGTAGAAATCTCATGAACAGTTTTTTTAGAAATCCTCTAGGTGGATATTATTAGAGGTGAGACATTTGTCTTATTTCTGAGAGAATCGATTTTCACGTGTTCATATTGTTTGTGTTTAGACACTTGCGAAAGAGTTTACATAGGTCATGCCTTGAGAACCACTAGTTTTGAGACTGAAGTACAGAAAAAACTAACCGTTGCATTAAATATGATTTAATATTGCCTAATTTTATTGTTTTCATGTGATTACAGTTAGATCTAGCTTTAACGTGTTGGATATTAATCGTGATTTTTTTTTTTTTAATATTCTACTGAGTAAATTTGTTGTTTTAATATCCAATCCCTTCACTCCCTTCTCACCGAATTACAAGAACCCATGGGTGACCTACACCACAACCCAACCGGAATAAAGAATAAAAAATATTCTACCAAGAAATTACAATGGAATATTTGGTATACATCTCACCAATTGTCTTATCTCACTAGTTTTAGTTATTCCAATTTACCTCATTTTATTTTTTATTATTATTTTGTGGAAATTATACCAAAAGGTAAGGGTGAAAAACTCCTTAACAACTTTCCATGGTAGCTAGGATAGACACACTAATCTTTACCTGAAAAGTCATAGTAGGTGTTGATCCTAAGATTTTGATGAACAATTAAGTATTGATGTTTTGATTAAACTAATGTTTAATTGAGTGTTTCAGTGATTTAAAATTCCAGTAATGAAGACGTCAAATTAAATAGATCAGAAATGAAGATGTCAAGATGATGAAGAAGAATTAAGAGTTTAAAGAAATTAAAGAAAACAACCCAGATGAATCTTAACTCTTAATATCCCATTTAGGAACACACACATGACACAAAATGTATTTTATCTTTTATGTGTGTTATGATTAAGTTAAATTATTTACTCTTATGTGAAATAAGAAGAAATAATTTTGAATAACTAAAATAAAATATAAGAATATAGTGGATCTAGTCAAGAGAAGAAAATGGTTAAAAGGACGAAATCATAAAAGAAAATAAGTTAAAAAACGTATTCAGAGAAGAGATCCAGTGACAACAGTCAACTAGTGAGTCGACCGGACATAGAAGCTGTAACATTCTATATCTCTAAGTCGACCGGCCAAGAAGGCTAAACTCTCTGAATCAGCAAGTCAACTGATACGTCGTCCGGTGAAGTAGTGTTGAACTCTCTGAATCTGTGAGTTGATCGGGTGGTCGACCGATACACGTCGCAACGATAGTTTGGCTGCAACCTGAGTTGGGCAGTCGACCGAACGAGCTTTTTTCGGATACAGTTTAATCCGAGATTATATCCAAAAGTAGCCATTTTTGGTTGGGATTTGAGATAAATTTGTGGGATATTATCTATATTTATGATATGGTTCATATACTAATTAAATCCTATTAATATGGTTCATTAAATATTAATGTTTCTCAATTTGGTACTTGAAATAGATTCTATACTTATTTAGTAAGATTGAGAAATACTTTGATGGTTTAATTGAGAGATTTGAAAGATATTTTTTGCTGGAATTGAACATAAATGAAGTCCTTATGATATAAGGGGTCTATAAGAGCTTTTATTTGTCATGACACATGTAAACTAGCCGTTAGAAGGTTGATTACATATTCCTTTAACTAGACCTGCGAATTTTTATTTTAGGACTAATCATTCATTGAGAGAGATCTAAAAAATGTTTATATCATTTGTGAGATTTTATAAGAGTTATCATTCTATGATATTGTGAGCTTTTCTAAGAGTGATTTTGAGAATCAATTTCGATCAATTTTTGCTGATATCGGATTTGAAGCTACATTGTTCTATCATTATTTTTGTAGATTCTGGGTGAGATCTTTCCATATTGTTTATTATTTGTTTATTATTCTATATTTGGAAATTGATCTTAGAAATTGTTTCTGATTTTTAAGAAAATATTTTTTACAAATAATTTCTTGAATCTGATTACGTGGTCCAATTTGCTACCCATATCTTGTTGAAATCAAATTTTTGTATCTCAGGTACTTCTATTACTAGTTGAGATATTAATTGAGTTAGTGTTTATCTATGGTGGTAGAAACTCCGAGTGAGATTTACTTCTTATCAACTGTTGTATTGGTAAGTTGTGACGAATTAAATACTATTGGGAGTATTTAATCAGGGGTAACTGAGTTTCGGTCTCTTCCTATAAAGAAATTGAGGTAGTGATTCTTCCTGAATAAAAATTGTATTGTGAGTGATTTATAAAGGTTCCATCTTTACGTATAGAGAAAAGCTTCTTTTTAAACCGCATACGATATTTATTATTATTAATTTTTGAAGGAAATATCATCAATTTCATTCTCTAATTTTGCGTTAATGCTACCTCTAAATCACTTGTGAATAACAATTCTTGATTCTCAAAATCAATATCGCTTTCACCAATTGATTAATTTGATTTGTTGTGGTAAAAAAAAAAAAAAAAAACTTTGCAACTAGATCACCCTCTTCTGGGTCGTGACAACCATCTTCATGGTCTGAGAGATTTTCTATGAGAATAGTATTGTGAGAAATTTTTGTCACTACTCTCGAGCTCAAATCACCACCTAAAGCGAGGTTCATTGCACTCACTTGTTCCAAATCTTCAGCTAAATCTATAGGCAATACACCTTCAATTCCACTTGACCCCACTGAGTCCTATTCACTAAGAATCATATTTACAATCATATCTTTAAATTCTAATATGTTCAAAGTCATAGACAAACCTAAAAAAATTCCATATTCTATCCCCTTTTATACTCTATGCAATACTAATTGGATTCTATGTATCACATCCCCATTAGTAGTAGGCTTTGAATGTTGAGTAGAATGTCCAGTTATTTAATTTGAATAAAATAGAGGAGACCAAAGACATTTGGTAGCTCGATCTTTCAAATTGTTCTTATACAATTGGTATTGGATTGTTGAAAAGGGTCTTCAACAATCTAGTCTAACTTGATTCGATATGCTCTATTGGAGAAGGGTGAGTAGGCCTGTGCAAAATTTTGACTGGCCCGACCTACCTGCAACAAACTGACTGACTCGGCCCAAAAACATCGGGTCTGCTCGGTGTTAGCGGTCGGATTCGGTACAAACCGATTTTCCACACATATATCGGATCGTTTAGTAGGTTTTCATTCTTTTGCCCATAATTCGCCCGACCTAACCAATCTATGTATACATTAGGGACCTAGGGTTAAACGAATCCAGACTCTCCTCCATCAAATTGAAACCTAAGTGGCGCTCATTTTTCAAATCATTTCTTCTCTCAACACTCTCATTAAATCTAGCCTCCAAATCCATTGATGACGCTTCGATTTGCACATCGCTAACTTTGAAATCTTCAATTGCATTGGTTGATTTGTCTTCATCACTTCATAAATCTCCCTACCAGGCTTCCATCATCTCATCGTTTTCGTTTCTTCCTCCTTCTAATTCCACAATGGCTATAAATCAAGATTTTTCAATCCAAGATGATCTTGTAGACTTCTTGTTTGATTCAAAGCCAAAATCTAAAATTAAACACTCTATTTTCTGTGATGGTGAAACTCATGAGAGGTAGAATTGACTGTTGATATCAATCCCTGAACAGTGAATTCTTCTATTTGTTCTTTGATTTTGATTTGTTCGATTTGTTTGTTCTTTGATTTGTTTTTTGATTTTGATTTTGTATGGATTAGGGTTTTCGAATTTGCTTCAATTAGTGTTTGCATTTTGTTTTAAGTTGGGTTTTTATTTCAACTTGTGTTTAGTTACAACTAGTGTTTAGTTTCCACGTTCCCAGATTTAGCTAGTTTATGGTTCCGGGAACACTTCTGGGAACAAATTCCATTTGTTTTGTTCTTGTACATTTGGTGGCATTTGTTTAGTGCTCTGTTCCCAGATTAAAACAATTTAGGGTTTGTTCATGATTGTGAGAACTATATATGTTTGAACCTGTATTGATATTAGAAGGTGTAAGCTCTATGAGGAAGAAGTAACTTATATATATGTTTGAACTTGTATTAATATTAATAATAATTTAGAGTTCACATAATAATATATATGTTTGTACCTGTATTGATATTAATAATAATTCAAAGATCACATAATATTACGTATGTTTGAACCGATACTGTATTGATATATATATTTGGACTTTCCTTTGTGATAAATACTCTCTTGATTTTGCATATATAGTTATATACATAAACATGCACCAAATAACATTGATTTAGAGATGATATTTCTTCCTCGAAGAAATAAGCAGGACCACAATGGGTTAACTTTTTCTTATAAGAAACAGTTCTAAGTTTAATTGTTGCGAGTTCACAGTTTCTCTACTTGATCTAATAAATTTTCGGTTTTTATAAAGTTGTTCACATTTATATCTAAGGTTTGAATTGTTCTTCTATTTTTGTTTTTGATTCTGAGGTATGATTAATTTTATGTTTCTGGACAGTTCTAAGTTGAATTGTTGCGATTTCACACTAAGGGGTGTATGCTTGATCCTTTTCGTAATTATTTATCTTCAATGATGGTAGAAGCCCTTATTTGTTGTCAAAATTGGCTTTCAGCTTCTGTGTCAATTTCACTTCGAATGGGGATAGATGTTGTTGAGAATATGCAAGGAGATTTAGGTAATTTAAATTATATTGTTTTTCCATTGTTTTTATTTTTATTTTTAAGTAAATATTTCAAAAGAGTATAAGAACAATATTAGATTGATTTGTTATTTGATTTTTGTGGGGGATTTGAATTTGGATATAATATCAAATCATTTGCAAGGCTAATCTTCAACTCATGTTATTTATTTAATGGTTTATTTTTATTGTTTTCTCTTATTTTTATATTATTTTAATCATAATTTATTTTTTTAGTTAATTTTTTGAAGTTTCATCTACAATGTGAACAAGAGAAAATTGAAAGACTCATTGTCTCATCGGTTTTGTTCGTGTTGAATTTGTAATTTTTTATTGGGTTAATTACACTTTACCCCCTTATGGTTTAAACGTCACCACTTACCCCCCTTGTAGTTTTGGACTTAAGTGCCACGGTTAAAATTAGGGGTAATTATGTCTGTTCACTTTAAAATTAAGGATAATTTTGTCATTTTATTTAAATAATGCAAGGGATCTATTTGCAAAATTTTTAAAAACTAAAAGGGTTAAAATGTATTTTTCCCTAAAACATTTCTCTGCTCCGACGACTCTGACGGCGAAGTTTGCTCCAGCGAACTTCCAACGTTTTTTCTCTCTCTCTCTCTCTTCTGGGTACCAAACACCCCCAACCCGACCATCCAACGTCGCCGATCACCCCCAACCCAACTATCCACACCGTCGATTTCGAAATCGATCCCAACCCAACCATATACATATACGTACACATACATACATATACATACATACACATACGAACTAGGGTTTCGAAATTGATTTCGAAATCGATTTCGAAACTGGGTTTTGATTTTGATTTCGAAATCGAAATCCAGTTTCAATTTCGATTTCGAACGTGATGGCGAAGACAGAAAAGAAGATAAAGACGACGACGAAGATGGAGAAGAAGACGAACGTGAGGGTTCAGGGTTTCGATTTCAATTTCGAAATCGAAATTGAAACCCAGTTTCGAAATCGATTTCGATTTCGAAATCGAAATAGAGAGTAGACGACGAAAAATGAGAGCAGACGGGGAAGACAAAGAGCAGACGAAGAAGACGAAGTTGCCTTGCTGATGGTGGTGGTTTTGTGTGTGTATATGTGTGTGTGCATATATATAGAGAGAGAAAGAAAGAGATAAGGTGATGATGGTATGGTTGGCGTGGTGTGGTTTGTGGTGTGATTGGCGTGGTGTGGTAGTAGCCGTCGGAGAACCAGAGAATCCCCGCTGGAGAGAGAGAGTTCACTGGAGATGGCGGACAGAGCAATGGAAAGAGAGAAGGGAAGAAGATGAAACAGAAAATACACAATAGCCCCTTAAGTTTTTGAATATACAAAAACAATCCTTACAAAATATTTTAAGGGTATAAATTTCATTTCATACTATTTAACGGATTTTGGTTGACTTCTGTCCATTGACCGTTAGAGTTAACAGAAAATTTAACCGTTGCACTTAGGCCCAAGACCACAGGAGAGGTAAGTGACGACGTTTGAACCACAGGGGGTAAAGTGCAAATGGGTTAAACCACAGGGGGTAAAGTGTAATTAACCCTTTTTTATTTTACAGTTTTTATTTCATTTAAGAGTTAAGACTGATTATTATTTTCAATTGGGTTGTATTGGTAATTTGGTAGTTATCGTAGTATTGGTTTTGAATTTTTTTTTATTTTTTTCTTCAGAATGTGATTTTTTTTTTCCGAATGATTCGTTGAAATGAGATATTGTTGAAATTTTGATTAATTTTTTTATTAGTGCGTTGAAAAATAAGTGTTTTATGGATTTGGGCCTTATTCACCCAACCTAACCTGATTTCATCCGAACCATTACCTGAACTATCACTTCAACACAACCCCACCCGACCCAATCTTATATGCCCAAACCCGCCTGGTAACCGACAGGCCCAACACATTTTGGATTTGGGCCTTGTTCGGTCTGCAACAGGCTTGCTAATTCTCAATTGATCACCATCGAGTCGGGTGACCCGAAAAATTACGTCACCCGACCTGTGCACACCCCTAATGGTGACTTTCAATTAATTAGTATGACATATTAGAACATCTGCAAGGGGCCTTGATTGCCACTTGGGTCAAAATTAGATTGGACATATTGTATTCTTGTAAGGTTAAATTATATGTTGCGGGCCAAGAGTTTGGATGTAGTCTTGTTTCGCTCATTGATGTTGCAATTTGTTTGTAAAATTTATGTGTTTGATAATATGTGTTTTACAATTTTTAAATGATTTTTTAAGTGATTATTTAATTTTTTTATCAAATTTTTTGAGATTAATTAGTACTTAATGTACTTATTACATTTACTTTGAAGTATTTGATTGTCTTATGAGATTTAAGTTGACACTAGTCCTAAAATATTGGGGTCTAAAGTGTAGTTTTTCTTGTCTTGTAGTGGAAATTAATTGTCTTGTTTCTTCTTCCCTACTCTCTCTCTCTCTCTCTCTCTTTCCTTTTTCTCTCCTTTATTTTATGCCTAAAAGAAACACCATTTGGTCCACGACCATTGATGATGATGTCAGCAGGGAAAGAAAACCTCTTTCCACGGTCTAAAATTTCCTTTAATGTCTGTCATTGCCAAAAAAAACTTGGGATTCACAACCCCGGGTTTAACATTTTAAAAACAAAAACAAAAATAAATCTAAAGCTACAAGAGATTGCAGCAAAAATTTAGAATTTCGAAGTTGTACCTGGGGTTACAAACCCCGAGTCTAACTTTCAAAAAAAAAATTAATATTGTATATTCGGTGTTGTGAACACCGAGTATACAAACTTGATTTTTTTAATACCCAGGTTGGTAACCCCGTGTTTTTGTTTGTGTTGGTGCATAAAACTGGTACACACCTCGAGTATGGTCCAGTCGAATGATAGGTGGGTCCTCTTGCTGAGGTGGAGTCGTCGATTGAAAAGTCCTTGAGCGAGCTATGCTGGGTCCTAGGAGGACTGACCTGCTGTGTCTAGAGTTCTGCTCCTTAGGGAGTGTACCTGCAGAAGGCTCAGACTAGGGTTTATCCCGGTGAAACACCTCCGGCGTGGTAATTAGTGCTCAGAGAGAAAAAGTACAGGAAATAGCAAGGAAACAAATGAACTCGCACGTAATGTAAGTCATTAAAGCGTCCCTCGGGCTTACATAGCCTCCGATATATATAGGCGTTGGAGATGATTAGTCGGGCCTAAACATGATTAATTAGTCGAAACCCTGTGTTTAGCCGATAATCTGGGGCGTTTAGGAGATAATCGTTGGGCTTGGGCTTTTGGGCCCATTTGGCGAAACCTGCGGGCTTTTGTCAGGTTTGCGGCGATAAGATGGTGGAGGAGAGCAGAGATCCGTGGAGTCTTGAAAAAGAAACAAGGTGAAAAAGGGGAGCCGGTCGAGGTGAACGATTGAGTCCCCGAAACTGACTACCCAGGGCACGGCACAGAGCTCAGAGCGACATGTTGGTAGGGCTCCTCGCTCCTCATTGGATGCAAATGAGGTTCCAGGGAGGAGCCGTGGTCGGCGTATGCTCCAGTGTGGCGTTTATGGATTTCGGAATGCGTCCCTATCACTACAACTACGGACACGTGGATGGGTCTCAAGTGCTAACTCAGAGGTGCCCAAAAATACCCTCATCAGTAGCCCCCCTAACCCTGTGCGACGAGGGAAGCGAGACGGTCAGGGATATAAATTCCTGGTTTAAACGGGCATCCTAGAGACTTTGTAGCGCAAGAAACACCTCTGATTGACACTTTTTCAAGAGTTAGTTTTTTCTTGAGGAGCTTATTCGAAATAGGCCCCAATACGGTCGGGGTCCGGGGTCAGGTCGCACGGCAGGACGGCCCCGAATTTTTTCGAATTTCAGGGCGACACACATTCACCGTGAACAAGCTCTAAGCATGGATCAACTTTCACCGTAGAAAAAAAAAAGACGAGCCTGCGAGGAGGAGCGCGTACTGAGTGCACCTGGCTGGCCGCAAAGGACCAGTGCTGGCCTCAAAGGGGCCAGCATTGCGCTGGGCTCTTTGAGGCCAACAAGGGGCCAGCGCTTGCTGGCCCCTTTGGGGGGAGGGGGTCAGTCATGCTAACCCCCTTGAGGAGGCCAGCGCCCATTTTGGGCGCTGGCCCAGCTGCTGGCCCTGCGGCCAGCTCATGCTGGCACCAAGGCCAGCATGAGGGGGGAGGGGGGTAGCGCCTCTCCCCCTTTCTCCTAAAAATTTATTTATTATTATTTTTTTCTTTCTTTAAGCAAATTTTATTCGCTGCCCTTTTCTCTCCTCTTTTTTATTTCAGCATGAAGCATGGAGGGGGAGCACAACCTGGACATACTTTTCATACTCAGAAACTTTTGGAGTTTTTGGTTTATTTTTTATTTTGCACTTATTGGAGTTTGAACTCCACTCACCTTGCACCTCTAAAATTCTGCGGAGAATATTTTGAATACTTAAAAGAAAATTTTTCCCTCGCACAATTTTGTACACTCGGATAGTTTTTTCTCCCTGCACAAGTTTAGACACTTGGAGGGCGGAGCCAGGTGTCCATCACTATTTAAACCATGCCAGCTAGGAGTAGCACGATAGGGAGGTACCGATCGCCACCTGGACCCTGCCGGCTTGGGGTAGCGCGGGCAAGGAGGTGCCTATCGAATCCGATGGTTCCAGCTACGGGGCCTTGAGGTTGAACCCCTAGACTGTGCCATGCACAAAGACATCGAGGTGGACAGTACTGACGAGGGGGCTCCCGAGAAGGGCGAGATTGACTCCACCCTTCCTCACACGGACGCTCCTTACAGAGAAGGCGAAGAGGACTGAGCTCGGACCATCGCTTTTTCAGGACTTAAGATTTTGCAGACTATTTTTCGCGTACTTCTTTTTTTTTTTTTTTTATGCATGAGCATTTAAGATTTTGAGCGGCATAAACAAGGTACTTCAGAGTCTACTCCTTTCTCCTGATGTTTTTTGCCAAGTCGATTTCTGCTTGGTCTTGTTTTCAGAGTTGTAAAATTTTAAAAATTTTGTTAAAATTTGTTACTGTCTCTGCTAAAGAAATTTCTCACCTCTGCCCAGGGCCATGGACCACTAGCCCCCCAGTCCGGGACACGAGCTGATTGCAAGGAAATCGTGTCGTGGACTTAGGAGGAGTGTTTCCCAGGGTAGCTGATCCTCTCAACCTACAGGAGCGCAACACGGTGGTTGGACCCTTGTGGCCGGTCATCGGGGAGTTCTCCGTAGTCAGACTCATTCAAGAACCCTTTCAGGTTATCTCCATTTAATCCATGCAGGAGCACTTTCCCTTTTAGAACGCCTGACTTAAAGTCGACTGGTAGGGAGAGGTACTTGGCTGCAGGCCCTCAGACCCAATCAATGCCCCGCCCTTGGTGGATGACCTAAGTCTATCCCTGGGTATGGACTATTGACTTTCGGAGAGGGTCTGGTTGTCACCCTCGACGCTGAGTGCCGGGATGAGACTTGTGGAGAGTTACTCGTGACGCTGAGAGTTGGGATGTTGATTTGGAGAATTATCCGCGACTCAGGAGGTCGGAGTACCACTGAGGAGAATCATTTGCGACGCCGAGAGCCGGGATGCAACTCAAGGGGTCGAAATACAGCCGTGGAGAATCACTCACGACGCCGAGAGCCGGGATACGGCCTAGGGGGTCGGAATGCAGCCGTGGAGAATCACTCGCGACGCCGGAGCCAGGATGTGACTCAGGGGGTCGGAATGTAACTTTGGAGAATCACTCGCAACGCCGAGAGCCGGGATGCGGATCTGGAGAATCATCCACGACTCAGGGGGTCGGAGCGCCATTGCTGGAGATAGGATGGAAGGCGCTCGTCTCCATCTTTAGTAGGATGGAAGACTGCTCGTCTTCGCCTTTGCGTTGCATGCTCACAGTTGGCCACTACTCGAACTCCGTGGTGGTGAGAGGGTGGAGGGTAGGCGCTTGGCCCTGCCCACGATGGGCCTTCAGGTCAGATCTTACTGCGTGGCTGGGAAGCTGAGCCCAAAGGTAGCCCTGGTCAGTCCCTGGCACCATGTTTTTGCGGAGAATGGGGTCTTGACGTGGTCGGGGGGACTCTCCAGTCCGGTAGCCCTAGTATGGCAAGGTAGAGGGCGGCCCTCAGGCACACGCCCATTTGAAGATTCCATACAAGCATCGTGATCTTGGGGTCACTCCTCAGGCCCTACAGTCTAGAGAGACGGTTCCCCCTGGACGGGGGGTTAGTAGTAGGCACGCGAGAAGGAGTTGTACATTCGACTTGAACTCTTGCATTTGGCATTCAAGGAGATTAACCCGAGATGCCTCCATATCTCTTGAGGTCTGTCCTGCAGCCCCAAGTGGCAGAGTTGACGGTCCTGCCTGACCATGGGGGGGCAGTTATCCTCGTTGGTGGGAGCTGGGGGGTATGCACTTGGATTGTTCGACATGTCTTCTCGTTCTTCTGTTTTGTGTCTATCTAACTGGACCTTGTGATCACTCAAGCTTAGCTGAGCAGAGAGTAGTGATCAGGGAAAGGCTTTTTGCTCGGTTCCCACAGACGGCGCCAAACTGTTGGTGCATAAAACTAGTACACACCTCGAGTATGGTCCAGTCGGATGACAGGTGGGTCCTCTTGCTGAGGTGGAGTCGTCAATTGAAAAGTCCTCGAGCGAGCTGTGTTGGGTCCTGGGAGGACTGACCTGTTGTGTCCAGAGTCCTGCTCCTCAGGGAACTGCAGAAGGCTCAGACCGGGGTTTATCCTGGTGAAGCCCCTCCGGCCTGATAATCAGTGCTTAGAGAGAAAAGGTACAGGATATAGCAAGGAAACAAATGAACTCGCACGTAATGTAAGTCATTAAAGCGTCCCTCGGGCTTACATAGCCCCCGATATATATAGGCGTTCGAGATGATTAGTCGGGCCTAAACACGATTAATTAGTCGAAACCCTGTGTTTAGACCGTAATCTGGGCCGTTTAGGAGATAATCATTGGGCTTGGGCTTTTGGGCCCATTTTGCGAAGCCTGCGGGCTTTTGTCAGGTTTGCGGCGATAAGATGGTGGAGGAGAGCGGAGATTCGTGGAGTCCTGGAGAAGAAACAAGGTGAAAAGGGGAGTCGGTCGAGGTGAACGGCTGAGTCCCTAAAACTGACTACCTAGGGCACGGCACAGAGCTCAGAGCGACATGTCCCAGTAGGGCTCCTCGCTCCTCTTTGGATGCAAATGAGGTTCCAGGGAGGAGCCGTGGTCGGCGTATGCTCCAGTGTGGCGTTTGTGGATTTCGGAATGCGTCCCTGTCACTACAACTACAGACACGTGGCTGGGTCTCAAGTGCTGACTCAGAGGTGCCCAAAAATACCCTCATCAGTTTGTAACAATCGCGGATAGCCTGTGATGTGTAAAAATGTTGAAAATCCCTCGTTTTCAATTTATTTAAAAAAAAAAAAACATTTAAATGGTAAACAACTTGTTGTCGCTATGAGTAATTCCTTGGGTTTCTTATAGAGGTTTCGTTTTTTCTTGTTTCATCCTCAATTTATTTAGGTATTACAATTCAGTCCTTCTACTTTGGTTCTTGTTCATTTTTTTTATAGAGGCATTCGATGGCTAGTCCCTTAGTTTACCCTTAATTTTTAAAAAGTCCAACTGGCGGAAGGCCCAATACACGCACTTGGACTAACGCAGTTACATTTAACTAATTTATGTATAAATTTTTTATTAGATGTAACAAATATTCATGTATTTTGTAGGGATGCCAACGGTCCGGGTTCGGCTCGGTTTCAAACAAAACCAAAACCAGAATCGTTAGACATATATAAAACTAAAACCAAAACCACCCTTTTTTTTTTTTTTAAACGGCTTTAAAACCAGACTACTTAATTTTAACCAAAACAAACAACAAAATCACGAAACAGTTAAAGATTTTTTAATTTTATGAAAAACCAAAACCAAAACCGCGGACCATTTTTCTTATATACAAACAAAAACTTAACAAAAATAAGAAATATAAATTCCAAAAACAAAAACAAAATCACAAAACTATTGAAAACATAGGGATTAAACTGTAAATACTAAATAAATAAATAAATAATATATATATATATATATGTATATATATATATATATATATGTATATATATATATATGTATGTATGTATATCGGTTATACAGTTACACGATTTGGCTTACGGTTCGATCACGTGGTTTGGTTATGCGGTTACTATCCCAAAACCAAAACCAAAACCAAAACCAAAATCGCTTCAATTTCTAAATTTAAAACCAAAACCCAAACCATTTAGTCGTTTCGCTAGATCATTCGGTGCGGTTTCTTTTGATTTCCCTTCGGTTCGGTTTTTTTGCCATCCATAGTATTTGTTATATGTAACTAATTTGTGTGTAAAAATTTGTTAAATGTAATAAATATTGCACAAATACATATAATTTGTAACATGTAACAAAATTTATACAAATACATGTAACTAATATTAAACTAATTTATGTGTGTAATATTTTTTAAATCTCACAAATATTATTCAAATATATGTAATTTGTAACGTGTAACTAATATTACACAGGTACATGTAACTAATATTATATAAATATATGTAATATAAGTAATTATTAAGTTGTAACTAATATTCAGTATAATACGAATTTATTTACCAAAATTCTCTCTACAATCCTTGCAATGCCTGCACATGCGGGACTTAAACTCAAACAAAAACTAACTTAAGGGACTACTTCAAAACTTGTCTTAATTTTTTTTTTTTTTACCAAAGTTACAGATTCAATAAACAAACATAACCTATAGCTAGTAAAATTAAAAATAAAAATAAAAAAATGGCACGGATGATTTAAAATAAAAAAACAAGGGAACAAGTTCGACCCTTAAAAGACAAAAAGATCCTTGCATAAATAGTAATCTGTCCAATTTCCCTAACATATTTTTATTGTGTTAGATTGAAACCAAATTGTAAGTTGAGGGACCAAAGGTGCTAATTATGAAATTTTAGGAACCATTTATCATCCACACCAAACTTAAAGAACCAAAAATGCAATTTTCCCAATTTATTTTTTTGATTTTTTAAAAAAAAATAAAATAATTGTTTGCTAATTACGATGATTTGGACATGTGTATAAAAAATCCATAAAGGTATCAATTGAAAAATGTGATTTAATTCAAATGGAAGGTACTAAAAAAAAGAGACAAGCCTAAGCAAACTTGAATTGATTCAGTTAGAAATGATTTGATAGGCTGGAACTTGACTGAAGGGATCCTTGAAACGATCTTTGTGACACAAATGAATTCATATAGATGACATATCTATCATAACTTCAAATCCCTAAGATATCTCCCAAAAAATCAGCCAAAAACGGCAAGTTAATGGCTACTTTTAGATCAAATCCTTGAAATCCTCTAATCTTAAAACTGCCAGGTTGGTTGACCGACCAATGACCCATTGGTCAACCAATCATTTCTGGCCGTAACCCAAGCCATTTCTCAAACTTGGTTGGTTGACCGATTCCCCAAGGGTCGGTTGACCGATCAATTCAGAATGTTCCCCAGGCTTTTTTTCGGCCCTGGTCGGTTGACCGATCATCAATGGTCGGTTGACCGAGCATCGATGGTCAGCTATTCAAAGAATTTGTTGGCCTAGTAGATAATCCAAGAGAAGGGGTGACTTGGGTAATTAAAAAATTATCAGAATAAAATGCAATAAATCAAATAATTAATTTTAATCTTCAATTAATTATTATCTTTATATCACAGTGGAATAATATAATCAATTAAGTGCACACCCAAACAACAAAAATAGAAAAGTAAATATAGCAACACACAAAAGATTTATACTGATTCACCAAGCTACTCTTGGCTAATCTAGTCCCCGAGCTCCACGGAGGTCGCACCCACTAAAACCAAGATCCCTTTAAAGGTAGGAACCAAACCCGCACACCAATTCTTTTACAGGCTCAGAATCAACCTTTACAATATCTTTTTCTCAAGCTAATGAAGAACCTCTACTTTTTACAAGCTAAAGAATAACCTAATTCTTTTTAACACCAAGGCTCAAGAATCAAAACCTCATAAAACACTCTAACTATCCTTTTCCCAGGCAAAGATGGAACATGTACAAATCATTCAAATCACAATTCTATCCATGAAGAATCATTATCTCAATATCTTTACAAGAAGAGACTGAAACCCAGCTACCCTTGATTAAATACCCCCAAACAGTATTTAATCCGTCATAACTCACCAATACAAAAATTGATAAGAAGTAAATCTCACTCGGAGCTTCTACCACCCCAGATAAATAATAACTCAATTAATATCCCAACTAGTAATAGAAAAACGTGAGATAGAAAAATCTGATTTTAACAAGATATGGGTAGCAGCGTTTCTCCTCACCTTCCAACTGGATATTCAACTTCACCGCTACAACAGTCCTGTGAGTGTGGGAGAAGCTCTCTATTGGGAAATATGCCACCATTTCAAAATTTTAATGCCGTTTTCGACCGTTTCGACACCGCCTTGCTGAGGATTTTGGGAACAAGTGCAAGGATTCTTCGCCTTTTACCAGTTCTGCTTTACTACCTGACTTTGAAATCCCTCTAGCTTGAGGTTAGTGTTTCAGATCGTATTCATATTCCATTCCACTTCCTATGGACTTTCATCCAAAGACGTTTTGGGGTTAGAAAACCCCTCAGTCGAATTTTTTTTCAGTATTTGTGGATGAGATCCCAGAGAAGCTCGGTCACAGGGGGTTGAGGAATATTTTTCGATGGCAGGGGAGAGTGAGAGATGTTTATATATCTCATAGAAGGAGATTGGGCAAAACTTCCAAGTTTGGTTTTGTGAGGTTTCCCACCAGAGATGAGGCAATTAGAGCAGCTGGGAATCTTCATGGCCTAAGGCTTCACACAACTAGGTTGAGGGTATCATTGGCTGATAGCGGCTTTAACGTTGCTCGAAGAGGTTGAGGACGTGAGCCTATCTTGGCTCAGCGTAGCTATGCTAAATTGAAGAGTGTTTGGATTAAGAAAGTCCCTCAACCTCTCAAGTCTAATTCTTCCAATAATGATCTTCCTTCTCTTGAGAATTCATTTGTCCAAGTACTTGATAAAGGTAGAATTATTATCAATACTAACTCCAAAGATTTTATCGTTGAGAATATTTCGGTTAATTGTGAAGGTAAAATGTACACTATTAACATCAAAGAAGATCTCGGTGCTTCTATCGGAAGCCATCTCAATCATTCGCAAATGGTTAACGAAGCCAAAAGTAATATGATCTCTATTCATTCTATCTATCAAAGATCTTACAAAGAAGTTGTGGTAAATGGGGGTAGAAGTTAGTAAAGACATTGTAGTTGTAGTCCCTAAACCTTGTGAAACTACAATCTCTGTTTGCGATGACCGACTTGAAGATGTTGTGAACAGGAAGGATGATGTTACTTTGGAACTAAAGTCTACATGGACAAATTCACCAAAGGAAATTTTTGCACCCATTGACCCAATAGAGAAGCTAGGGAAATTGAGGTCATTTTTCTAACAAGGAAGAATTTTGTATAGAAGGGATACACCTTCAAAGATAAACAATCTATCAGGGTTAATGATAGAGATGTGGTAGCATATTCTTCTGGGAGTAACCCCTTATCTAGACCAAAAGATGAGATTGATGAAATTTTTGTAGAGCTTGATGGGGGTTCTCTTATAAGAAAATAGTCTCAATTCCGAAAAAGAATTGTCAAAAAAAGACCTTGGCGGTATGGGTGTATTAACAATCTCTTCTTGGCGCAGTTTGTAAAATTAGCTATAATTGGGGGTTCTAGTGCTAGGTTGTGTTGTAATTGGGAACCTTTATTTTAATGATTGGTGGTGTTTGAGGTGCTTCTTTCTTTCTTTCAAAGTTAGTGAATTGTTTTTCTCGAGTTGAGCTTTATTATCTGATTATTTTCCATTTCAAAGGCTAGTTATTGTCGGGAATGGTCTTGTTCCTTGGTTTTTTAGCTGAAGTGGCGCCTGGTCAATGGGCGAACACATGGAGCTACATCAAAATAACGTGGCAAGGTGTGTAATTCTTTAAGGGGTTGTGCCATTGAACATGGAAGGAAAGAGTTGTGCTCGTGGGCATTTTGCTACTAATGTTTTATCGAGTTTGTTGGGTGGCCTAGAGTATTTGATTTTGGGTGTTATAGTTATTAGTGGTTAGCTTCTTTGACCATCGTAGTTGTAATGTATTTCTTGTATTTTCTGGGTGTGGTTTTTCGGGCTACATGATAAATTGTTATCGTGTAGTATAGCCATGTGTTCTGTATTACGTGTAGTTTGGGTGACTTTGCCCCTTATTAATATATTCCATCGCTTATGGAAAAAAAAAAAAAAAAAGATATGGGTAGCAAATTGAAGCACATAATCAGTTTCAAGAAATTGTTTGTAAAAATATTTTTTTTTAAAAAAAAAATCAGAAACAATTTCTAAAATCAAATTCCAAATAATAATCAAATAATGCAATGAAAGAATATAATTGGAAAGATCTCCCCCGGAATCCACAGAAAGAATGATTAGAATAATAGAACTTCAAATCCGATAATAGCAATGATCAGCAATTGATTCTCTTAGAAAAGCTCACTCAATTCTCAATAAGATATTTCATAGAAAAGCTCACTCAATGATATATTCTGATCTCTCTTGATAATCTATCGAGTATCGCATAAGTAATTCGCAGGTCTATATATATGAGTATGAAATCAGCATTCTAACGGCTAGTTTACATGTGTCATGACAATTAATAGCACATATAGACCCCTTATATCATAATAACTTCATTTAGGTTCAATTCATTTAAAAGCAGCTTTCAAATCTTTCAATTAAACCCCAAAGTATTTCTCAATCTCAATTAATAAGAATAGAATCTATTTCAAGTACTAAATTGAGAAATATTAATATTTAATGAACTATATTAATAAGATTTATTTAATATAGGAATCATATCTTAAATATAGAGAATATCCCCGAAATCTCTCTCAAATTCCAACGAAAAACGGCTACTTTTGGATATAATCTTGGATAAAACAATATCCTGAAACAGTGCATCCAGTCGACTGACCAGTCGATAGATAGATTCAGGTTGTAGCCATGACGTTCATCGGTCGACCTGCCTATTGACCTGTAGATTTAGAGAGTTTGCCTTTCCTTCACCGATCGACTTGTAGATTCAGAGAGTTCAGCTGTCAAGTCCCGTCCCGAAATCCCGACATCCCGGGCTAGCGTGACGACATCAAGACAGTACCGAAAACAACCAACCAATCGCCTATTACATAACAATATGCATATATATAAATAAACCATTATCTATAAGAAGCTATAGATATTCTGTTATGGGAACATACCCGTTTCCCAAATATACTAACAGCAAAATATAATACCATGAATCGCCTCACAAGTTCGCCTCAGAAAACTCATCTCAACCCTCCACATGACTCCATCGTAGGACTCTACCTATTGCTAGTAGGGGACTGACTCCTAACTGCTTCACCTATGAGTGTACTGTCTTCTTAGTAAAAATATTTTATAATAATAGCTCGTAAAATCTCCAATATAAAAGTAGGGAAAATAAAGCGACATAATTAAGTTCTATTCAAATCCAACTAATATAAACATCATACTAATCACCATGATAATAAATATCAAATCAGCCAATATATGTAAAACACCACATCTCAAACACACACACTAGCCAGCTCTAGTGATCATTTTAACCTCACGATTGAGAGTTGCAACGGTACCGTAACATCCGTAGGAATGCCTTCCTACAAAATATCCATACCCCTTTTGGGGAGAAATATAATCCACACCCCTTACGGGGAGAACTATCCACATCCCATGGGAAGAATCCACACCCCTTACGGGGAGAAATATAATCCACACCTCTTTTGAGGAGAAACCACACCCCTTTCGGGGAGAACAACTATGGCATCATCAAAATCAATAACATCGTCAAATCAATACCATCACTCTGACGAAGCAGATAATCATCACTTTGCTGAAGCAGATAAATACTATAGTATCATGAAGTCAATAACATCTTCAAATCACACATCCACCTCTCTTTTCCAAAAACTGACTTTCTATCCGAAAATCATATTTCTCATTTTCTTTTAAAAGGAAACGTCATGATTTTACCAAAACTACTTTTCCACTTTTTATTTTTTGAAAACCATACATATTTAGAAAAACAAATATTTTCCACTCTCTTTTAAAACCTCAAATTTCAACGAAAAACCATTTTCAACTTCCTCTCGAAACCAACACAATTCATCGAAAATCCATTTTCTCAACTCACCCAGAAACCTGCTTGATCCATATCATTTTGAAATCATTTAATTTAACTAAATCCATTTTCCATTATATATATATATATATATATATATATATATATATATATATATATATATATATATATATATATATATATATATATATATATATATATATATATATATATATAAAATATAGTTTGGAAAGAAGACAGTACACTTACCTAGCTATCCGGTCCGCAAAACTTTCACCGACTACTCCCTACCGAGACTCCGGTGCCTGCGAACCTAATAGTGACAGGGACTAAATTAATATTTTATGCAAAAATAACCTAATCATGTAGTTCAGGCCCTAGTTCCATAATTTCCCATTCTCCACATTTTATTGTGGAAAATTATTATTTTGTCTGTTTTGTTACGTTGATATTCACCGCACCAATTTATTTAGATTGACGATTAATCAAATATTAATACGATTATGAAAATTTCTTTCACAATTACGAAATTTTTAATATAAACAATTTAATTTAACAAAAATAATACCCGATTAAAATTTTACCTGTTTTCGAATCTCCCACCGGCCGCAAATTGGGTTTTTGGTTTTTATTTTGGGTTGTTTATGTAATTTTCTCCTTTTTTTTTTTTTTTTTTTTTCCTTCTTATTTCTTCTTTTCTTCTTCTGCTTTCTGCTCAGTTCCCAGCCGTCCCTCTCTCTCCCCTGTTTCTATTTTTGATGTGGGTTCCCGCCGGTACACCTTCACCGCCGATCAACCCACTTTCACCAATCACACCCTACGACGACCACACCCACCCCACTGAACTGATCAGTAGCACACACGCCTGATCAAATACACCCACAAACCGCAACACACATACACACAGCCGACGGATAGAAGGGACAGCACACACACACACATACACGCCACACACACAAATGAACAGACATACACACACAACAGCCCACATGACGGCTTATACACATGCACTGAAACACACGCACTCAACGTCCACACCCATGCATATCGTTGGATCGAACACATACCCACACACGATCGCCGATGAACCATAGCACTGCTGCTGACGAGTTCCCCCGCTGATTACTGCTCTAATCAAGCCCATATACCCACAACAGACGAACGGACAACACACCCACATGAAACACTCACCGCCGAACGACTCCTACATCTCTGACGACGATGAACGAAAAACAAGACACACAGAAAGTCACACACTGATCGGCCGACCGAATTACTCCTACTCACCAAACGAACGACGATGCACACCGGTGACGACAACACGCACATGAAATTTGTCGGACAAAGTACCCACACCGCCGACGATCACAAGACTTCACCGACGCTCCGATCCTCTCTTTCTCTCTTCTCTGTATCCAGATTTTTCTTTTTCCTCTGATTTCTTCTTCTTTGAGATTTTGGTGATCATTATATGCATAAACAATCATTTATATGTATGTAATTAGTAGTCTAAGCATTTAGCTCCTCCTACCACGTCGCTGCTCCTCTCTCTCCTTCCGGCCGGCTGAGCTCACGATCACACACACATATATATAAATAAACTTTTGTTAAATTACTCTTTTCTCCCCCGAACTTCTTAAAATCTTTATTTTAGTCCAAGTCCACTTTTAAGATTTTCTTAAATTGCAATTTCACCCCTAAAAGTTTTAATTAAAAGTTAAATGTCAATTTACCTCCCAAAGTTTGGATTTAATATTTCTAAATTTGCAAATTGACCCTTAAATTTTTAATTTGAATTTTTATTGACCCAATTTCACCCCAAATTTTCCCAGTTACTCTAAAATACAACTAAAATGACGTAAGTGCTACGATTGAGGTCTTATATCAGTCCTCTTGGGTAGTCAACCTGTCGGTCGACTTAGAGATATAGGATCTTTCAGTTGCTTGGTCCAGTCGACTTATCAATCGACTGATGTTTTTTGGATCTCTGTTCTGAACTCGTTTTATAACTTATTCTTTTTACGTTATCACTTTTTTAACCATTTTCTCATCTAAATTAGCTCTACTAATATTCTTATATTTCATTTTAGTTATTTAAAATTATTTCTTTTCAAATCACATATGAGTAAATAATTTCACTAAATCAAAACACACATAAATAATAAAATACATTTTGCGTCATGTCTGTGTTCCTAATTGGGATATTAAGAGTTATTCACCTGGGTTATTTTCCTTAATTTCTTCAAACTCTTAATTCTTCAATATCTTCAACATCATCATTTAACATCCATTTAATTTGCATCTTCATTACTGGAACTATAAATCACTTAAACACTCAACTAAAATGTTAGTTCCACCAAAACATCAATATTTAATTGTTCATCAAAATCTTAGGATCAACAAAATTCACTTCTTGGTCATTGGTTGACCGATCTCTCGTAGTCAGTTGACCGATTAATTCAAAGACTACTCCATTTTCCAGCCTACGCCCATCGGTTGACCAATCAGTGCTAGAACATATTTACCTTAGTTCATTTTAACTCCAATTTTTGACATTTTTAACCTTTTAACCGATTTCTTTTCTTGGTTAACTAAATTGACACTATCAATCAATTTTAAACACTAATATTTCGTAAGTAATTTTTCTTCTTCAATTTCACATTGGAACAAATATGTGAACAATTAGGATCCTAATAAAACAAATGCATAAATATAAATTATTTTTGTGTCGTGTATAATCCTAATCAGGATACATTAAGAGTAAAAATTAGTCTGAGTTGTTTTCACCTAGATTCTTCATAATTTTTAATCTCTTAATATCCACTTCTTTCTCTGTCTCTTTACATCCTTAACAATTTCTTCGTGATAATATCATTAATTGAACTTTTATATTAAAACAATCGATAAACTCATTAGTTCTACCAAAACTTCAATATTTAATTATCCATCAAAATATTGAGATCAACAATTTCCTCATTTTTTATGATGACAATTAATTTTGATATTTTCGTCAAAATAAGAATGTAATCACGCTCCCCCAAAATCCGAGGACGAGTTTTTTTAACTCGTTAAAACACAATCATGAAGAATAATTTAAAAACATATCAGATATTCAACGAAACACAAAATATGATCTATTATAGATATTCAATAAAGCATAACATAAAAAGTATAATCAACATTGTTCTTTCCCTATAACAGTTTAATGCTTAGGCTAACAAATCCTAAACATTAACTAACTCATTTTAAGCACAACTATGGTTTTCTATTTTATATCTTCCCTTTAAATCAAATTCAATTAATTAGATATTCAATAAAACATCAACATATTCTCCTTCTTTGTCATCTCAAAAAGTGGGGAAAGGGATCCACAAAGTAACCACTACTCTAGGCAAACATCATAATGTCTTGCCATACCAAAACTGCGATGATTTTCACAAACTTATCTTTCACTAAAGGTTTGGTAAAAATATCAGCAAGCTGGTCGAAGGTATCTATATATTAAATAATGTCCATTTTCTGAATATGATCACGAATAAAATGACATTTAATCTCTATGTGCTTAGTTTTGAGTGTTGTATAGGATTCTTACTTTGACAAATAGCATTTTTATTATCACAATAGATCGGGCCTTCCTCCATACATACTCCAAAATCATTCAACTGTTGCTTAATATATAAAATTTGAGTGCAATAGTTACCAGTTGCCATGTACTCAGCCTTAGTAGTGGATAAAGCTATCAAATTTTATTTATTGTTTGACCAAGAAACCAAGGCATGTCCTAGTAAATGACATGACCCACTTGTGCTTTTTTGCTTAACTTTGCAGCCGGAAAAATCAATATTAGAGTAACTTATTAACTTAAAATCACTCTCCCTAGGAAACCATAATCCTAGGTCAATCGTCCCCTTTAAATACCAAAAAAATCGCTTAACCGCAGTCAAGTGCGATTCTTTATGACAAAACTGAAATCTAGCACATAAACAAACGCTATATATAATATCAGATCTACTAGAAGTTGAATACAACAAACTACTAACCATACCTCAATACAATTTTTCATTTACATTTTTGCATGTATCCTCTTTGTCTATCTTTGTAGTTGTTGCCATGGGAGTTTTGTACTCTTTAACACTATCCAAGCTGTATTTCTTTAGCAACTCCTTGGTGTATTTAGCTTGGTTTATTAATATCTCTTTTTGGTTTGCTTGATTTGCAATCCAAGAAAGAAATTTAGCTCTCCCATCATGCTCATTTCAAATTCAACCCGCATTATCTTGGCAAACTCTTTACAAATATCCTCATTAGTAGATCCAAAAATAATATCACCAACATAAACTTGTACTAATAGGATATCAGAATCAGTTTGCTTAATAAATAGCATTATATCACTAAGACCCCTTCGAAAACTGTTTTCGATCAAATTTCGGCTAAGTCTCTCATACTAAGCTATAGGAGCTTATTTGAGCCCATACAAAACCTTACAAAGTTTAAACATGTGATTGAAAATTTATCACTTTCAAATCCCAAAGGTTGTTCCATATAAACTTCTTCTGCAGGAAGCCATTTAAAAATGCACTTTTAACATCCATTTAATATAACTTAAAATTACATGAGCATGTAAAAGTGAATATCATTCTAATAGCTTCTAATCTAGCCAGAGGAGCATAAGTTTCATCATAATCAATTCTTTCCTGTTGATTATAGTCTTGTGCGACTAATCTTGCTTTGTTTTTAATTATCATACCAGATTGATCGTTTTTATTTTGAAAAAACCCATTTAGTACCAATAACTGGATGAAATCCGGCTTAGGAACTAGAGTCCACACTTTATTTCGTTTAAATTGAACTAAATCTTCTTGTATCGCGGAGATCCAAGATTCATCAATTAATGCCTCATTCACATTCTTAGGCTCAATTTGAGATATATATATATATATATATATATATATAAAAAGAAAAAGAAAAAGAAAAAGAAAAAAAAAACAAGATTAATAATATCTCTTAGAGAGGAACGAATATTTACACCTCTTTCGAAATTACCGATGATTTGTTTTATTGACTGTCCAGGTACTTCCTTTATAACTCGTGGTAACGTCGAATCCTCTTCCTTAGACTCCTCTCTTTAAGGTTCCTTTGTCACATTATTACCTTGGTTTTGGTTATTTGAAATATCTGCATCATCATCATCCAAAACCTTTCTCGACAAAAACGGACCAGCTTCTTCAAAAGCATCATGCATAGACTCCTCAACAACTAATGTACGTTTATGATAAACTCTATAAGTCTTACTATTAGTAGCATATCGAAGGAAAATCCCATAATCAGATTTAGCATCAAATTTATCTAGATTATCCTTATCATTCAAAATAAAACATTTACAACCAAATACTTTGAAGTATGATATGTTAGGAGTCTTACCATTCCAAATTTCATATGGGGTTTTATTAAACCCTCTACGAATTGATACCCGATTTACCACGTGGCAAACAGTACTTACTGCTTCGACCCAGAATTAGTTTGGTAAAAAAATTTCATCAAGCATCATTCTGACAATCTCTTAAAATGTCATGTTCTTCCTTTCCACAATACCGTTTTGTCGTGGTGATCTTGGTGCAGAGAAGTTGTGAGCATAATCATGCTCATCACAGTAACTGATTACATCATTATTTTTAAACTCTCTACTTCTGTCACTATGAATATTAATAATAGAGTATTGCTTTTCATTTTGAACACGTTTACAAAATTTAGAAAATATAGAAGCAACTTCCCTCTTCTTAGCAGGAAAGAACACCCAAGTAAATCTAGAGTAGTCATCAACTATTACAAAAGCATAAAATTTACCTCCAACCCTAGCAATAGAATTAGAAGCAAATAAATCAAGATGCAACATTTCAAGATATCTAAACATAGACGTGTGCATCTTTTACTTAAATGATGATATAGACTGCTTGCCTAACTAACATACATCACATACTTTATCTTTCGCAAATTTTAAATCAGGTAGGCCACGTACGAGACTCTTCTTAGAGAAGTTAGAAATCAATTCTATACTAGTATGCCCAAATCTCCTATGCCATAACCAACTATTTTTAGATAAAACATTCAAATAAGATAAATTTTGAGGAGTGAAATCATTAAATGAGCATGTATAAACATTCTCAAAACGTGATGCAACCAATAAGATACTCATTCTTAATTATGCATCTATCATGATCAAACACAACAGTGTAACCCTTATCACATAATTGACTTATACTGAGCAAGTTATGTTTAAGACCATCAACTAATAAGACATCTTTAATAATAGTAGTACGATTAACGATATTACCTATACCGATAATTTTACCCTTAACGTTGTCTCCAAATATCACATGACCTCCATCTTTTGGCGTCAAATATATAAATTTTGATTTATCTCTTGTCATGTGTCGAGAATAACCATTGTCCAGGAACCATTTGTCCTAGCCTATCAATGCTTTTACAATAACCTGCAATGAGCACCTCATATAGTTCTTAAGTGGTACCTAGTTTAAGTGGGTCCGATTTTGTTAGTAAGGACAATTTTAGTTCTTTTTGGAACCCAAACTTGTCTACAATTAGATATTTTAGCAAAACATCTATGAATAGTATGCCCCCATAACATTATATTTAAAATATCTAATAAGACCCCTGGTTTCATAAAGGAATTTATGAAAACGTTTTTGCTTAAGATTTTTCTGAAATCCAATTTCGGCTTTATCAAAAATAACACGTGAACTTCCCAAAAGTATTTTCAAGTTATTCCCATCGTCGGTGTATTTGAGAACTATTGAATGTAAATCCGACATCTTGGATTTCAATTCAATGTTTTCAGATTCATAGTCCATTACTTGCTTGTTTAATGTGTTAGTTGTACTTTGAAGGACATTGATTTTAGAACACTAGTTTTTATAATCATGCATGAGTTCTTGATACACATCAAATAATTTATCAAAATCTAAAGGATAAGAACTTGAACATTTAGTTGCCTCATCACTAGTGACCATTAGCGAAAATATGGATGATTCTTCACTTCCTGATTTTTCTGAACTACTTAATTCTATATCATCCCAAGTATCTTCTATGGACTTCTTCTTACTTTGCTTTCCTTTTTCTTCTCATTTCTTTTCTTCTCGTTTTTCTTATTCTTCTTTGATTCGGGACAATCAGTTTGAAAATGATCAATTTTGTGATAGTTATAACATTTCACATTATTTATGTTAAAATTCCTTCTTCCAATGAATGTTCGTCGAGTCATCCTTCTAAAATTCTTCATGAGAAGCGTCACATTTTTTTCTTACTTACTGTTAAAACTCACATTATCACTATCATCCCCTTCCTCAGTTTTCTGAACGTTTAATGCCAAAGACTTCTTTTTTATATTCCCGGTGTCATCTTCATATCCTTGAATTTCCGTCTCATACGTTATTAGGTTGTCGATGAGGTCATCAATTTCATATTTTCCAAGATCTTTAGCTTCCTCAATAGCAGTCATCTTCAGCTCCCATACTTTAGTTAAAGATTTCAAGATCTTTCGAACTTTGTCCTCCATGGAATATGGTTTTCCGAGTTAACTCAAATGGTTGTAGATATTATTGAATCGTGTGTACATCTCTTGAATCGATTATGCTTCTCCCATTCTGAATAATTCAAATTGACGAATTAAGGCGTTGATTTTCAACTGTTTCACTTGACTAATCCCTTCCTGGGAAACCTGGAATTTGCCCCACATTTCTTTCGCCGATTCACAACCTGAGACCCTGGAATATTCATTAGCATCTAAAGAGAAAAACAAAATATTAATTGTCTGAGAATTAATAGAAATCTTATGTTTATCAGAAGCGATCAGCTTCTCTTTCTTCTTGGCAACTCCATTTTCCTTAGGAACAAACAAACCATCCTTAATCGCTAGCCACACGTCATAATTTGTGGCCTGAAGGAATGCAATCATTCTGTCCTTCCAGAATGCATAATTTTCACCTACAAATAAAGGAAGTCGGTGCATAGACTGTCATTCACCTATTGTACCTAACGGGTGCGCCATGTGATCTTTGTTAGCTAGTGTATCGAGTAAAACCAACTCTGATGCCAATTGTTGGCCCAACAGAGATGCACCCAAGAGGGGGGGTGAATTGGATAGTTATAAAATTAAAACAAATAATTAACTTTTCAATACTTAAATTCAAATTATTAATTTAATCCTAAATTAATCATTATCTCTTTATATAGCAACAGATAAGTGTAATTAGCTCTAGGTACACATCCAAACAACAGTAAATAAATAAATAAAACAAAAATGCAACACACTACGATGTATACTGTTCCACCAAGCCACTCTTGACTAATCCAGTCCTCCGAGCCCTACGGAGAGTCGTACCCACTAAATCACTAAGATTCCTTTAACCAGGTAGGAACCAAACATTTCCTTTAACCAGATAGGAACCAAACATTTATACAATGATTCTTTTCACAGACTCAGAATCAACCTTTACAATTTATTTTTTCACATGTTAAGGAAGAACCTCTATATTTTTAACAGGCTAAAGATTAACCTAATTTTTTTATACTTAAACTAAGAATCAAACTTTACTAAAAATTACTTCAAGTATCATTTTCAATAGTAAGGATAGAACCATTACAAAGTCATACAAACTAATTCTATCAAGGAAGAATTAACACCTATCTCTTTTCATGGAAAAGAGTAACCTAACTTTTTTATACCTTAGGTAAAGATCAAACTCCAATCTCTTTATCGGAAGAGAATGAAACCAAGCTTCCTCTGATTAGATATTCCCAATAATATCAAATCCGCACACAACTAACCAATTACAATAAATTTATAAGCCTTTTCCCACACGGAACTGCTACCACCTCAAATTAATTTAAATTCAATTAATGTCCCGAACTTATTAGTGATAGAATTTTACATGAGAAATTTAAAATCTGATTATAAAATATATGGGTAGTACACAAATAAACACGTAAGCAGATTAACACAGAAATCGTTTTAAAAATAATTTTATGCACTTTAAAGTTTGAAAACGATTTCACACAAATCTTAAATTTAAGCTAATAATAATAATGATGATGATGATGATGATGATGATGATGATGATGATGATGATAACTCAAAATAAAGTAGTATCTTGGAAAGATCTTACGAGGATACCACCGAAATAATGAAAATTGAATCGCAATTGAAGCTTAGATCGATGATCGCAAAATTCTCAACATTTTTCTCAAGAATAATCTCACAATAAACTCATAGTATATTTTCAGAATAATAACTCTCAGAAAACTCAAGAACTTATTTATTCTTGATAGATTGATATATCCAAAAGTGAAAAACGTAGGTCTATTTAAATAGATTTGAAACAAGCCCTCTAACGACTAGTTCCCATAAGATATGTCATTTAAGTGCCCACATAGACTCCATATATTAATATGACTTAATCATGATTTAATTCACTTAATTTTAACTTTCAAAATATTCAATTTAGTCCTTTAAATATTTTTCAATCTCAAATAAAACAAATAGGAAGTATTTAATGTACCAATTTGAGAAACACTTAAAATAAGTATACCATATCTATAGGGATAATCAAATAAGAATGATATATCTATCATAAATTCAAATCCCTAAGATATCTCTTAAACAATCAGCCAAAAAGGGCTAGTTAACGGCTACTGTCACACCCCACCCAAGACACCCATCACCTAGAGGCCCGGTGGGATGTCGACATGACTTCATCCGAATGTCAAACTATCTAAAAAAGACAAAGGCAATACATAAATATATAACCACAAAATGCCACCAGATACATCCTCTCTAATTGGGGACACATCTATCCCTGAATTATAATAACAATACATAAAAATATAAAAACCAAGAATCTCACACATATTCGCCCCTAACATCTCAAAAACTCCCATACGACTCTATCTAGTGCCAGTAGGAAGACCAACTCCTAAATTTGCTCCACCTGCGAGTGTACTGCCTTCCTAGTAAAAAGCTTTTTAAAATAAAAATACATTCTAAATAATACAACATTTAAATGGATCAAGCTTAACGTGTATAAACAACACATTTTGAACAGTAGTATAAAAATTATATACCACAAGAAAACTCTTTCTTCCTACCATTTAGAAATCATCACCCATAAATATATATCAAATATATGAAAACTATTTAAACCATCAGTATAAGATAATATGATAAATCACTAAAGACGATATAATAAAACACTACATCACCACAAATAACAAAACATCAAATACGACAAAACATCACATACGACAAAACACCACATATAACACCACATCTCACCACACCACATCACATCACACCACACCACATCACACCACCCTCACACCTCAAATAGCCATGTGATCATTTAACCTCACGATCGGGAGTTGCAATGGTACCGTATCCCGTAGGATATGCCTTCCTAGCGGGATATAACAACGCTTCGCTGGATTATGCCAGACGGGTGAAACAACACTCCACTGGACTAAGCCAGACGGGTGAAACAACGCTCCGTTGGACTAAGCCAGATGGGTGAAACACTGCTCCGCTGGACTGTACCAGACGGGTGAAAATCCTCCACCAATCTCTACCTCACCGCCATAACAACAACTCATCTCATCTCAACAACAATAACTCATCTCCATCTCAACAACAACAACTTAATAGAAAATATCAATGCTCTGCCGAAGCAGATAAAATCAATAGCATCGACAAAACAATAACAACATCATCAAACTACAAATCAATAATATCAACATCTATCTCCAAAATCGATTTAATCCAAATATATTTTTTTCCATCGTCTTTTAAAACCAATTAGATTTAACAAATTATTTCTTTCCATTATCTTTAAAAACAAGTGAAAACCACATTTCCAAATCACCCAAAACCGCGTGATCCATATAAGTTATAAATGCGTTCAGTTTTTAAGTAAACAATTTTTTCATCATATATTTGAAAATAGATTTGGCAAGAAGATAGTACACTCGCCTCGATATCCGTTTTGCAAAACTACCACTAACTACACTCTATCTGGACGTCGGTGCCTGCGAATCTAATAGTGACAGAGCCTAAATTAATATCTTATTTAAAATACCCTAATTATACAATGCAGACCCTAATTTTCATAATTTTTGTATTCCCCGCATTCTATATTACTATTCAACAAATATTATTCCGTTACAGTTTACGATATTGAATTTATTCATGTGAACGGTCTCAATGTTTATTATCGTCATTTCGATATTTTTTACGCCAGAATTTAATTTAATAAATTACACTAAACTTAACAAAAAACATTATTAAAATTAACCGTTACAAAATTACGATTACAAGAATTGCAATGCTAAATAAAATTTAATTTAACGAGAATTAATAATCAGTTGAAATTTCACCTGTTTCCGAATCGTTTGGTGGCCACAAGATGGATTTTTGATTTCTTGGGGTGGTTTCGGTAAATCCCCCCCCCCTTCCCCCCCCCCCCCCCCCCTTCTTTTTTTTTTTTTTTTTTCTTATATCTGTTTCAGTTTTTCTTCTTTTCTTATCTCTGTTTCGGCTGCCCTTTTCTGTTTCGATTTAGTTGCCGCCGGCCACTCCTCTTTCTCTCTACTATTTCCGTCCACCGGAGGCCTCCCACGCCTTGCCCCTCTCACCGCCAGTTCTACACCACCCACGATCATCGATCACCAACCACCACCGGCCACCTCCTCAACCGAAACACCTACCCACTTGTCCACCTGGCTCCCACCGCAACACATATAAAACCCACGCACATGTATGCACACACCTACATCACCAGATGCGTAGAAACACACATACTCCCATGATCAGCCCACCACCGTCACCACTATCACCGCCGACAATCAACGACCCACACACCCATGACGACGAAACGGAGTAGAGCACACCCACATACATTCACAACAGAACACACTTCAATCGGCTATGACACACCCACATCCACGCTGGAGAAACCACGACGAACTGAACCACCACCTCCGGCGATCATCTAGCAGCTCTGACGACCACCGAACCGAGACCCCTTTCCCCTCCGGTTCTCTTCTTTCTCTAAAACTTGATAATGACAACCACAACAACAATGGCGGCGACAGAGAAAACAACCGACGCACACACACAATCACCGAATGACGGAGATGAACGGTGACGATTACCAACAACGAACCACCACCAACTGAAACCCACTTCCCTCTCTCTCTTCGATTCTCCTCTCCCTCTCCGTTTATTTATTTATTTATTTATTTTTTCTGCTTCCATTTTCTCGATTTTTCCTCCCCCTTTCTCTTTGTGTATATATATATATATATATATATATAATGAAAATCGAGCCACCGACTTCCCATTTTCTCCATTTCTCTCGACCCTTCGGTTGATCTCACAGCTTACGTATGAATACACACATATACATATATATAAATATAAAATATCTTTTCTTTAATTACACTATCTCCCCCCAATTTCTTTAAGTCTCCTATTTTAATCCAAAATCAACATTTTAGATTTCATTAATTGTAATTTCACCCCTAATTAAATATTTGGTATTTATTTTAGTCCAAAAATTTACAACTTATATTTTGAAAATCGCTAATTGATCCCAAAGATTTTTAAATCAAATAATTAATGGCGTCAACCACCCTACTATTTTTTATTATGCTCGAATGCGACTCAATTTGTACGTATAAGAAAGATCGGGGTCTTACAACTACTTTTAGATCAAATTCTCGAAATCCTCCAATCCTGAAACTGCCAGGTCGGTTGACCAACCAATGACCCATCGATCGACTGATCGATTCAGGTTGTAGCCCAAGTCATTTCTCAAATATGGTCGGTTGACCGATCCCCTAAGGGTCGGTTGACCGATCAACTCTGGATGCTCCTCAGGCCTTTTTTCGGCCCTGGTCGGTTGATCGATTGATTTAGAGACTACTCTATTTTTCAGCCTACGCCCATCGGTTAACTAATCCTACTTGGTCGATTGCCCGATCAGTGTTGGAACATCTTTACCTTAGATCATTTCAACTTCAATCTTCGACGTTTTCAATCTTTTAATAGATTTTTTTCTTCTGGGTAACTAAATTGACACTATTAATCAATTTTAAATACTAATCTTTCTTAGGTCAATATTTCTTCTTCAATTTCACATTGGAGCAAACATGTGAACTAATTAGGATCCTAATAAAAAATACACCTAAATCTAAATTCATTTTTTTTGTCGTGTGTGATCCTAATCGGGATACATTAAGAGTAAAAATTAGTCTGAGTTGTTTTCACCTAGATTCTTCAGCATCTTCAATCTCCTAATATCCATTTGTTTGTCTCTCTCTTTGCATCCTTAACAATTTCTTCATGATAATATCATTAATAGAACTTTTATACTGAAACACTCAATAAACTCATTAATTCAACCAAAAACATCAACATTTAATTGTTTATCAAAATTTTGGGATCAACAAAATATTTGTCTATCCAAATAAGAAAATTATAAGTTTACACAATCAAATTCTTATATAAAACAATTATCCGTGCAATGAATTTGTAAATGATGAGATTTCAAAATCTAGAATTTTGAAATTCTATCATTTACAAATTCCATGAATTTATCAGATCCCTTATCAAAACTCAACCTACAATGTTTTTCTTACCCTTTTATTTGTTTTTTAAAAATCACTAACACCCCATATTAAAAAATAACAAACAGCCCCTAGGCTACCTTATTGTCAGATCTTAATCAGAGTTTTACATATTAGCATTAGATCGATTGCCATCTCCTCTAGCTACAACTAATGCAAATTAGGGATTCATTGTGTTGTATTTGTAATATACGTTGTTAGTTGGAGGAAATACCTTAAGAGAAAAATATTTTATTTTTTTTTCTGGAAGGGAGCAAAATTAAAATTGTTTAAAATTTTATTGATTAATTGATTAGTAAATTAATTAATTATTTTTACCATCTAGCTTTTGGTATGAACCTAGAGGTTTACAAACAATGAGAGATTAAAGTTGGAAGAGTCCATAAAAAAGTAACATGTAGTAATGTTGAACTTAAGAAGTTCAAAGGTCTTTCCAATACTGGAAAGAAAGGGTCCAAGGTTTTGAACCATATACAGTCTATATAAGCCTCAAAACTGGTAGTTCACAATGCGTGATATGAGTAGGCTCTTTTGAGAGCGCCAACATGAACAAAATCGATACTAGAGGTTTGATTCTCTCAGAAGTGATACAGATGCCTCATCTCTGACAATATCTAAACAAAGAATCTCCCAAACAAAAATATTCTTGGGATTTCTAACGGTTAAATATAATTCAAAGACTATAGAATAATTTTGATTTGAATGTAAGGAATAGTAAGATTCAAATCAATAAGTGAAATCGCAAAATGCAATATCACAGACAAAATAAGATAATTGTCTAGGAGAGAATAGGGGAATGAAACTGGTGTGGCCACTACTTGTCATATTAAATGTGATTTAATGTTGCTTGATTCATTATTTTAATGTTAATATGGTTAGATCCGGCTTTAAGAAATTTGATGTTAAATTGTGATTTTAATTTTTCATAATCCATTGCGTAAATCTGTTGTTTTTAATATCCGATCCCTTCAGGAAGTCGAGATAGATTATTGTCCCTATCAGTGTTTGACTATTTCTTGTCGAATTTGATATCCCGGAGTCATTTCCCTATGAGAACCTATCCCTTTAATAAGTGGAGACAATACTCTCTCTCTCTCTCTCTCTCTCACACACACACACACACTACATAAGCTTATGTAGGTCAATATTGTGTTTTTGAAATGAAACTCATTATTTTCGACTGTATTTGACTAATTTCATATTGTAATTTTTTTTTCTAGTACATTTATTTTGACAAGAGGATTTTAGTATTTTATTTACTTACAAAACATGAATATAATGTCAGTGTAATTAATTTTGTTTTTAGTGTTGATGTGCAATAAAATTAATTTGAATAACCTTTTGCAACGAAATTTATTTGAATAATTTCTTCGCTAATAATTAGCGACCAACTAAATTTCTCGCTAAAAGTAATAATTTGCAACAAATTTTATTTGAATAATTTCCTCGTTAATAATTCATATTTAGCGACCAACTAAATCTCTCACTAAAAACATATATTCGTCACCATTGAAATTTGAAATAAATATTTAGAACAATACTCATTTCACATCTAAAATTCAAAGAAAAACAAATATTGATAACATACATTCCAAACATATGTAAATAAAACTCTCATAACGAATAAACATGTCTCAGATAAATCTCATATAATGTAAATAATATCAAACCACATAAATATTTTTTTCCAAATTCTCAAACAATACATAAAAGAAAGTATGGATAGATGTAACTAAAACAATCTCATTCTCACCCCCCAAAAAAAATGCTAACTAGTTGCATCAAATATCTTCCCTCGCACAAAAATTGTCTTCATAATTTCAGATCAATGTACAACCAATCTGTATCACAAACAAATCAGATAAATCAATAACTCACATCTTACTTAAATAATCCACGCGCAGTCAAAATAAAGAGTGAATCCATGAAAGTGAGAGGATGTACAGTTTTTTTCTTTTTTCATTCTATTTTTTTTTTCTCTCTTAAAATTGTGTGTCCAAAATGAACAAACAAGATCCGATTGGCACAAAACTCGTGATCAGTGTCCACCCGTCCATCAAGACTTGTAGTAGAAAGGAACAAGAGTAAATTTGGATGAGTAGTTTAGGTGTTATTCAAATAAATAAAATTTTAACACTTAAAGAATTAAAAAAACAAGTTGGGTGTCCAAAATGACCAAATGGGACACGATTGGAGCGAAACTTGAGAGTTAACGTTGCCCCATCCATTAAGAGGTGTAGGAAGAAACGGAAGTGAATTTGCGTAAGCGGTTTAGGATTTATTAAAAAAACTAGAATTTGAACACTAAGATTTTAATTCTTGAAGTGTTCAAAATCTTCTTTTTCGCATAAACCCTAAAACGTTTATCCAAGTTCACTTCGCTTTTTTTCCTAAAAGTCTTAATAGCTGGGGCGGCACTAACCCTCAATTTCACGCCAATCGAACCTTGTTTGGACATTTTAGCCACTCATACCATTTTTAACTTCTTTAAATATGCAAATTCTACTTTTTTCGCATAAATCCTAAATCACTTATTCAAATTCACATCCGTTTCTTCCTACAAGTCTTAATGGTCGTGGCGGCGTTAGCCCTCTAGTTTTGCGTCTTTGACTTAAAAGCATGCATTTTTTTCCCTTTGGTAGCTTCCTGTAAAGTGGAAATTTAATAGCATTGATGTAATCATATTAAATACAACATGAATATTGAATCAAGTTAGGAGATTGACCACATTGGCAAAACAATTAGAACAAAAGCAACAGGTGGCATTATATTCGTAAATTCTAATTACCGAAGTAATTAGAACATATTGAAGAATACAATGCTCTCGCACATGTATTACGGTTTTTTTTTTATTTGGGGAGGGCGGCGGGCAAATAGTTGTATTTGTATCTTTGAAAATAGAATACAATTTCTCAAAATATAACCACTTAGGGCCTAGATGACTCCATGAATTTTGACATATAATAAAAAAAAAAAATACAGTTATTCCTTTTATAATAATTTTTATTTTTTATTTTTTGTAATATATGGAATAATCATTTTGTCTTTTTTTTTTTTTTTTTCTACAATACGGTGAAAAAAAACACTGCTTCCATTTCTGTCAAAACCAACATTTTCAACTCTTTATTGGTCAGATAATCGGCGCATTTATGCCTTCTCCGGTTCCAAATAGATATTGAAAAATATTGTTGTTGAAATAATCACTTTTTCATACTCAAAATCAAAGGTACGCAATGTAATAGAGAAAGCACAGATTAAACATGCTTTTCCCTATTCTATATGGGATTGACCCACTTGATCCATTAAAGCAAAATCTTAACTCTAAAATATCTCACTTCTTTTATAAATAGTTGTGTATATTATTATATTGATTTTATTATTTTCACAAAAATCAATATATTAAACCTAAATTAGAAATTTGTATGTTAATTTTAACGGCAACAATTAAAAAAAAAAACAGGTGATGCCCATTTGGTTGTTCAGAATTGAGACAACCAAAAAAAATAAAAAATAAAATTTCCTTTTTATCGGAATTATGTTGAGGAAACTTTATGTCATTCCAAGGCTGGCTAAAGGTTCTGGTAGAACCATCATTGTTTTTTAGGCCAATGAAATAAATCGACATAAATTTCAATCATTTTATATATATATATATATATATATATTCACATCTCAATATTAATTTATATTATCATTATCATCACAATAATAATAAATTAAGACAAAAAGATATTTTAACAATATAGACCCGATTTTAAAAATTGAGTGGTTGAGATTTAATCTATTTAACCTCTCGATCTAGTGAGTTTAAATTTTTATACATCATCCAACTCACTCAATAGTTCACATGAAGGGAGAAAATATTTTGGGACAAAATTCTCGCTTAAAAATTTCATACTTTCACTCTCAAAACAGTAAAATTTAAAAATTGTTTATTTTATTCATATTTTATTATTATTATTTTTTTGTATTTTTAAATTTAAAAATTGTTACAGATTTTTTAGACACAGAGAGTCCCGGATAATAATAATAATGTTTTGATAAAATAAGGTCGATAATATGTTTTTCTTTTCCAAATCGAAATGATTTTGATTCATGAAAATAACTCCACGGAAGCACTCGTGATCTTTGTTGACCATGCACGAGCAAGATTCCTCCCTCTCTCTCTCTCTCTATCATGCCATTGTTTTAGTACAATTTCACTAAAACTATATATATATATATATATATATATATATATATATATATATATATGTGTGTGTGTGTGTGTGTGTTGGATTATTTGTGTGTGTATATATATATTGTGGGTTGTTAAATTATGTTGGATTATAGTGCGGATTGGGTTGACCCGAGAAGCATTTACATGGGTTTTCCCAATTTTAGGAACAACTACCATATGAATGGATGTGTCTCTTGGTCTCAAAGATGATGCATATTCTAAAGAATACACCCTTTAGGATTATTTTTATAAATAAGAATTGATATCAAATTCTATCAAATTACAAAAAAAATGAGCGACCTTGATTAGTGAGTGTGTGAATATTACCGAAAATTTATCTAGTAGTATTTTTTTTTTCTTTTGCCGAAAAAAGAAGAAACGAAAAACGGGCTGGAAAAGGGTCTTCCGAATCCAAAAAGATAAGCTTCTATTTTAATATTTCCGTATTATTTTGTAATTTATAATTAACTAGTTCGGATTAGGTAATTAAGTTACCTTTTTAGTGAAATTCCACTACCAATATATATATATATATATATATATATATATAGTTTTACAGCAAGATTTGTTTGGATCACTTTACGCACACTTCAACTAATTACCTTTCTAAGAGATCTTAATAGCGCGCTCTTCCATATCGGTCTAGTGCCCTTAAGATTGTCCGGGAAGGTGATTAACCGAGGTGTTGATAATTTGGTCTACCGTAAAATAAAAAATATAATAAAAAATGTGATTTTTTAACAAAATTGTTACTGTTCTTTCTCATTTTTTTTAGGAGGAGAGAGAGAACACCTACCATGCATCAAAGGCATTGAGCTTTATGAGGGACATGCATGCATTCACATATATCCAGCCTTAAAGCCAGATATATGCATATCAATAATAAACATAGAAGAAAGCTTTGGGCTCTTCTAAAGCTGACCGTAATTACATATATATGTGTGCTTGCCTTTTTTTTTTTTTTTTTTTTTTTTATTTCAACCTTTTTCCATTTTACCTATCAAAAAGTAGTGACAATTATTGATACAAATCTAATGAAAGATTTTGTTATATATATAATATATAATATACTAAATTACAATTTCAACCCACAAGCGCAGGAGGAATTTCACTTTGCTTCCTAATATTTTATTTTTCAGCAAATTTTTGTTAGTTGTCCTTTTCTACGATATCCGACCAATTTTATTTTAATCTTTTAAAAAAAAATCTTAATTTTTCTTTGGTGTAAAATTTAACACAAATATAAAATTTTAAATAATGATGATACCCGAATATGGGATCATCGTAATTAGTAAATGTCCATGAGGTCTACTCCTCATGAAGAATGTACCTGCAAGAATTCTTACACTTGTGTATACGGTGACTTTTAAAAAAAAAATTAAATACAAACCCGGGGTTGTGGACTTGGGTTTTAAGTTTCTTAAAAAAAATAAAAAAATAAATAAAAATAAATAAATAAATAAATAAATAAATAAATTGAGCCTTACTTTTCTTATTAGAAGAATTGGTCGGTGTCGTCTTCTAGGGCCGACGTCAAACAAACATTGCAATAGAGTTTATAATAAAATTTCACCTTTGCTCCTCTACTTTACATTCAACCTCACTTTGCATCTTAAACTTATAATATAACAATTTATAAATTGTATATTATATATATTATAAATTATAAATTATAAATTGTTATAAATTATAAACTGTTATATTATAAATTATAAATTCTTATATTATAATTTGTAAATTGTAATATACCAATAAATATCAATTGTAATTAATAATAGTTATATATAAAACAAATTTATAATAATTGTAAAAAATTTATAATATAACAATTTGTTAAATTATAAATTGTTATATTATAAATTTTTATTTTATATTATTTAGAAATTTATATTTTCAATTTTCAATTTTCAATTGTAAAATGTTATATTAATAATAGTTTTATACAAATAAATATTTCTTTTATATATGTCTTGTTTTTTATGTTTAGTTAAAATTAGAAACAAATATATAATATAACATATGTCTAATTAAATAGTCTTTTAATAGTTTTACACAAATATTTACCAAACTCATTGCGTGTTTTGCTTCTCTTTTTTAACAGCTACTATTTAATAGATTTATCAAACAATTCACAACTCTTGAACAATTCTTTTTCAACCGCTCATTTAAACAAGCCACAGGGAAGCCAAACTAAACCTTAGTGTGTTGATTATAAAAATTAGAATTTCAAGAGCACATCAAAATCAAATTTCAAACATTAGGGGAGAAAGTGTAATTAATCCTAGAATCTCTCTAAAAGTCCAAGTTCTGGACCACTCCAGTCTGCATAGTTCACTATCTTCTTCCTCGTAAAGCTCACATTTCCAGTATGCTCCGCCGGCGAATTCTCACTCAGGCGACCTTCCGCCACCCCACTCTGGCGTCATCCGCTCGCATCAACAATGCGTTCGATCGTGATCTCTCTTTCTCTGGAAGATAGGGTGGAAATCGGTGAATTGAGTCCCGGGGACTTGGTCACTTGGTCCCGGCGTTTTAAATGCCGGGACCAAGTGAGCTCCAAAGGCTGGAGCTTGAGGTTATACCGTTTGACCAACCTAAACAGTTTGACTGTTTGACCACTCCAGAGGTTATACCGTTTGACCAACCTAAACGGTATATCACCGTTTGAAATGGTGATATACCATTTCGTAATCGGCAAATGAACCCAGCGTTCAATATGCCGGTTTCAAGGAATTAAAAAAAAAAGGAAAAAAACTGTACCCGGTGTTCCGGATCACTCGGGTTTGATAATTTAGTTTAAAAATAATGTGTATTCACAATATTGTTTTTAAAATCCTATTTTTCGTGTAAACAATTATTCCTTCTTTGTGAAAGATATATTTTTGGTACATATATAATTCCGAATTTCATAATAAACTTCTCATATTCCATTGCACACAATTTTTTTTTATTTGCCAAAATAGCTGAAAAAGACAACATCATAGAGGAGCATGCATGCAAGAAATGCATGATGGACTTCAAACATATTGATTTAGTTTGATACAAACTTGAAAACATTGAAATGACCAAATCGCGATTCAACGCTCCCTGGTTTTATTTTTCATAACGAGAACTTCCAAATCATTAGCAGCACCCACCGACACAGACCCCAACAATAGGAACCGGAACGCTAACCGGAAGGCACCAGCAGCCGTTGCAACAAGGGTCGCTACCGAGGATGTTGCACGAGGCACCACACCCACAAGAATTTACCGGCACCAGTATGTTGGAGAGTGGAAGAATCTTCCTCGGGGTCACGACTTTGTTAGCGTCGGAAGCTCCTTCAGAGTAGACTTCTCCGGTGGCCACGGCAGACGGAGCAAAGGTGGCTGCCGCCAGAACTAGCACCATGGTCGCCACCACCACGGGCAAAGCGCTAACCTTCTTAGTAGTCATTGCCATTAGTAATCCCTTGATGATGAAAATTTCGTTTGTGTTTTGAATGAGACTCCAGAACTTGGGGTTTCTTATAGGGTTCATGTTTTCATGGTTGGTCCTCAAATTTTTGAGGTATTTTATTTCCCACCAAGTTATTGTACTTTGGTTGTCTTTCAATTAAACTCTTATACTTCAAAACAATTTCAATTCAGTCCCTCTACTTTGGATCCCATTTTTCTCCTTCAGATAAGTGCACGATTTTACTATGAATCGTAACGAAAAATCCCTATGGTAATGTAGGGCTAGTTACACTTTGCCCCGTTATGGTTTAATGGAATTGCACTTTATACCTTGTAGTATTTTCAATTTCGTCGTCGTGATCCTGTGGTTCAGACTGAAGTGCAATTACTAAATATTTAACAAAAGGGTTAATGACACTTTACCCTCCTGTGGTTTGACGCATTTTCACCTTCTCCTCTTGTGGTTTAAACGTCGCCATTTACCTCCCTGTGGTTTTGGACTTAAGTGCAAAACTAACATTTTCTGTTAAAGTTGACGAAATTGAGCTCCACGCGCCTGCAACGAGAATTGGCTTGTTTTTTGTGCTTTTTCCCTCCAAAGTGCATTTTTTTCCCTTCCCATTTTACCCCCACATTTCTCTATATAAGGCCACCTATTCTCACTCACTTTTTTTTGCACAAAACCAACATTTCTCCCCTTTCTTTCTTTTTTTTTTTTTTTTTTTTTTTTTTTTTATCCATATATATATTTTTTTTATGTCTTCTTCAAGTGTTTTTTGTGGTGATTTCGAAAAAAAAAAATTGCAAATGTGGCCGAATAGCCGATTTGAAAGTCGTTCAAAATTAGTGACCTTCAATGGAAAAATGGTACTACGGATGTAGCAACAAAGGATGCAACTCATTTTTGGGTTGGTATGAAGATGAAGTTCCGTTGAAAGGAAAAGAGGAAATTAACGAGGATAGGCGTGATGAAGATTATTTTCTTCTCAAAAAACGATTGAAAAAATTAGAAGTGAAGATTCAAATCATTGAAGCAAATCATGTCATTTTTCAAAAAAATGTGCTTTGTGTGTTTATTGTTGCAATTTTATCTATGTTTATGGCAATGAAATGAATGTATGAATGTGTAATCTTTAAAGTAATGCAATTTGAATGATCCATCTTTTATTTGTCAACTCGTCATCCATGAAGTTCATAATAATGATTATCTCATACATATCAAATTGCATAATTTCATTACAATACACCAATATTATCAAATTACATCCATAAGTCCATTTAAACCATCGAAAAAACGCTGCCGTCCTAAAAATACTGTAAGCAGCTGTCCAAAAAGCAGTCCAAAAAATGTTGTCCAATATTCACCAAACGTTGTCCAAAAAATGCTGTGCCGTCCAAAACAAACAGTAAGCAGCTGTCCAAAAAGCAGTCCAAAAAATTATGTCCAATATTCCCCAAACGTTGTCCAAAAAACGCTTTGCCGTCCAAAAAAAAAACTGTAAGCAGCTGTCCAAAAAGCAGTCCAAAAAACGATTTCCAATATTCACCAAACGTTGTCCAAAAAATGCTGTGCCATCCAAAAAAAAAAAATGTAAGCAGCTGTCCAAAAAGCAGTCCAAAAAACGCTGTCCAATATTCACCAAACGTTATCCAAAAAATGTTGTGCCGTCCAAAAAATAACTATAAGCAGCTATCCAAAAAACGCTGTCCAAAAAAGTAGTCCAAACCTGCAACTAGCAAGACTCAACACAATAATGGCAACAATACACTGCAACAATACACCAATTTTGTCCAAAGTACAATACACCAAACGCTGTCCAAAATTGTGCTAAAAAACTGTTCAATATTCACGAAAGGATTTCCAAAAAACGCAGTGCATCCAAAAAAAAAAAAAACTGTTTAATATTCACCAAACGATTGCCAAAAAACGCTTTGCAGTCCCCCAAAAACAGATTTCAATATTGAATAGATTCACCAATTGAACAAAAAATGTTGTGCTGTCCAACGATTTAAAAAAAAAATGCAGTTATATCAGAAAGCCAAAAAAAAAAAAAATTGTTGCACCAGAAACTCACCCGATGGATTGGTTGTCTTTGTCTTTTTCTTCCTCCCTTGCTCTTTATCTTCTCCTCCGCTTCCTATCCTCAATGTCGCCGTAAATTTGGTTCGGCTTTGAAGCCAAGCTCTCAAACATGCTCTTGTCATTGGCGGAGATGAAGACATTGGCTGTGACGAAGATGTTGCATGAGAGGTGTCAACTGCCCGAGCTGAATTGATTGGTTGAGAGGATGAATTTGACGCTGCTACTACCTAAGAGGATGAACCAACAACCACTGCCTGAGCCGATGAACCAGCAACCATTGCCTGAGATTTCTCCATGAAATACCAAAATAAATAAATAAATTAATATCTTGAAAAGTTACAGAAATTAAATACTAAATGTTTATACATAACACATTACCTTTTCAACCAATTTGGAGTTCGGATGTTTGCTATTTTTGCAACTTCTTCTATTATGTCCCGGCTACAAATAATTTTTGCATTTAACGTATTCTCCCATCCTGGTTGTCTGTGATACAACTTTCGGCTCATCAAGACCCCTCGTCCTCATCTTATTGGGCCTACTAGCTGGATTCCATTTGATAGGGGACAGCAAAGGCATTCCGGTTTGAACCCAATCGTGCATTCCAGGAACCAGATTTATCATGTAGCTGTAAGTGGCTAAATATAAGTCTTTTCTATAATATTCGTGCACATAATCTGTCGGCTCTCCCTTACTCAAATTAATTGCAGCAATGGCATGTTTGCACGAAATCCCAGACAAATCCCACATTTTACAACCACAAGTCCTCACACCCAAGTCCACCACATAAGTCTTTTCGAAATTGTCAACCTCAAACTTTCTATCCCTAGCCCAATTGGCAAAGCAATGTCGAGCACTATCTTTAATTTTTTCCAACTTTCCCAAAATTTTCGGACAAATGACACCATTATGTTTTTCCATCCCGTTTTGCATGACTTGAATTCTATTTATTAAGGCCTTCCTGATTGACTCAATAATTGATATGATTGGTTTCTCCCTTGCCTCATGTATATAAGTATTAAAAGACTCACAAATGTTATTGACCAAAATATCACATTTAGACCTATAACTCAAATGAGATCTAGTCCACAAGTGAGGACCAATTGCATCCAACCAGTTGTGGGCATTTCGGTCAACTTCTTCAATTTTTTTCATCCACAATTCGTACTCTCTCAAATTAGCCGTCGAAGCAGCTTTCCACAACAGTTCTTTAAGCTCTAGTCCCTTAAATTTTTTCTTGAAATTCTCATAAATATGCTTCAAGCAATATCTATGTTCAGCCCCGGGCATTACCTCCTCAAATGCATGCTCCAACCCATTTTGCCTATCTGAAATGAACACCCAACCTTTCTCTTCAACAGTCCCAATAGCATAAGTTAGTTGTGTTAAAAAACACATCCATGACTCAGAATTTTCGTTCTCAACGACGACCATTGCAATAGGATAGAAATTGTCATTCTCATTTCTACCCACAGCCAAAAGAAGTTGTCCCCCATAAAAAAAACTTCAAAAAACACCCATCTAACCCAATAATAGGTCTGCAACCAGCAAGAAACCCCCCTTTTTGACCTCCAAACCTCACATATATTCTCTGAAAAATTAGAGGGGGCAACTCAATCCCAGGGCCAACCTCAACCACAGGTCTATGTTCAGTTGTGATAACAAAAACACTACCTGGGTTGCATTGCCGAACCATTTCGGCATAATCTCTCAATTTTGCATATTGTACCATTTAATCACCTTCGATAGCCTCTTTCGCCTTCTTTTTAGCCCTATACAATTGCCACTTACTAACTTCCACATTCAAATCCCTCTGTACTGTATTTTTCATTTGACTCACCTTCCACGTTGGATCATCCGTAAGTGTATGAAGATACTTTTCAGAGAGGTATCTTGAGTTCACTTGGCTATTCATGTACCTCCTCCCACATGTATGCGGACCAACTAGTGACTTGATTTGGAAAGTCTTCTCCCCCGATATCAAAGAAGCGTGTATTCTCCCCTGCATCAAAACTGAAGTCAATAAATGATTAAAAAATGATGAAGACAAAAAGGGGCAAGTGTGGACCACTTTCAGCATTATGAAGGCAAACAAGGGACAGGTGAGGACCACTTTCAGCAATACGTTTTGGGGGATAGTGGGAATCTTGACATCTGTGATATGGGGAACATGGGACCCACTAAACAAATCCAATTGAAAAATGGGGACCATTTCATATCAAATTCAGCAATCAATGATTAGGAATAAAAACAAAAAACATTTGCATACAATTCATGTTCGCGAAACCCACATTACACTTGTACACTTCAGTCCAAACATACAAGATCAAAGATATCAGCCCAAGTTTATACTAATTTTTGTCAAACAAGTTTAGTTCTGAAACCTAAAAACTCGTTCCAGTTCAGAAGATAAAACAAGAAACCTCAAAAACTCGTTCCAGTTCAGAAGATAAAAAGGAGAAACATGAAAACCCTAAAATTCGAAAGTCGTTCCAGTTCAAAATAGGAAAACCCGTATTTTTGGAACATGAAAACCCTAATTTTCGAAACATCAAAACTCATAATCGGATTAACATGAAGGAAATACAAATTTTTTACCTTCGATAGTGAAACCCTAGTTGCAAATCGACCCTTTCTTCCAAAACTCTTCAATAATCGAACATATATTGAACGATTCTTCCAAAACCCTGTATCGTTCTTGGATCTGGTGGAAACTGCAAAAAAAATCAAAGAATATCATATCGAAATGAACAAAATGAATGTGAAATATGGGAAATGAACGGGCAATATGAGAAAAATCGAACATTCGAAGAACGATCTAGGGTTATCACAAACGATGGTTCTCAGATCTGCGTGAAAGATGAGCGAGATTGAGAGCGAGTGATGAACGTCATCTGCGTGAAAGATGGGCAAAATTGAGAGCGAATGATGAACTTCTTAAAGATGGATTTTGCGATCATCTGGTGGAACGACGCTGTGGAGAAGTGAGGAACGCTGCCATGGGGAAGTGAGGAACGAATGTGCAATGTGTGGAGGTTGAGAGCTTAGGATGAGAAGTGCGTAGGGCTCAATAAGGAAGAAACGTCTAAGTGTTAATATGTAAAGAAGAGTAAAATTGACAATACACGATTTCCGTTAACGGAGTGAAGGTTGCACTTAGGTCCACAAACCACATGGGGTAAATGGAGACGTTTGAACCACAGGGGGATAAAGTGCAAATGCGCCAAATCACACGGGGGTAAAGTGTAATTAACCCACAACAAAATTATATAAAATTACAAATTTATCCTTATAGCTGACTCGGCCCAAAAAATAAATAAATGAGGAAAAAAAACAAATGAATTTTATCCGATCCAACTCGATCTGAGAGTACAAATATTAGAGAAAATGACCGCGCCATCCCGTTTTTCATTACCAATGACCGATCAAACCCATACACTCACAGTGAACCGACAAGTCCCGCCGCTGATCGATTCTGCACTGAGAAGACCCATCCCGCAATTAACGACGATAATCGTTTACAAATTTATCCTCCCTGCATTTCCGGAGCAAGGGTTTCCATATTTAGATTGCGATTTCCATCCATAACGTATTGCCGGTTCAAGAAACGTAACATTCCATTATTAGGGTTTTTTGAATTTTAAAATCAGTTCAGTAAATATAGAGTCGACGAATAATAGACTGAGCATTCCGAAATACATGTTGAGATTCAATCGAAAGAGCGGAAGTGGAAGAGTCATCGGCGGAGCACTGTCGACATTTAGAAGTCGATATTTTCACAGCTACAGTACCCAGTTGTAACAGGTATGTAAAAAACGGCTTTGCACGAATGCATACACATTACAAGTGTGTTAACCAAACAGAATGCGAGCATTTCAAAATTAATTTCAAAATGAAGTTCATGTTGTTCATTTTTATAAGACAACCACTTTGCATATAAAGACGTTTCTCGAGGGGAATACCGGTTGTTCTACTTTTTGGGGTATTTTGCCTTGTGTATTGTCTGGGAAATTAAACATTGTCATGAAAAACAAGCACATACGATACAGTCATGGATATTACATTCAACATCAGCACAATCATGCCACATTAAACCCTCCCACGCGAATAACTGTGTGTTGAACATGCGTACGAGGCATTCCACTCTCGTTTTGGATACTGTCGGCATTTTTTTTTTTTTTTTTGTGAAATAAACAATGATTGATACGTTCAACATGCACACAAGGACACATGCATGGATGTTACATTCAATACACACACACACAGATACCGGTATGTGGTATTTGGTTGTTTTGTTTTATTTTTTTTTTCTGAAAAATTAAACATTGGTACATTCAACACACACATACGACACACGTATGGATGTTACATTCAACATCAATACAATCATGCTACATTCAACACCCCCACACGACAGCTGCGTGTTGAACATGCGTCTCGGTGGATACTGTCGGTATTTTTTTCTGTGAAAAATAAACAGTGATTAGTACGTTCAACATGCACACATGAGTTCTTGATACACATCAAATAATTCATCAAAATCTAAAGGATAAGAACTTTTACATTTAGTTACCTCATCACTAGTAACCATTAGCGCAAATATGGATGATTCTTCACTTCCTGATTTTTCTGAACTACTTAATTCTATATCATCCCAAGTAGCTTCCATGGACTTCTTCTTACTTTTCTTTCCTTTTTTATTCTCCTTTCTTTTCTTCTCGCTTTCCTTATTCTTCTTTGATTCGGGACAATCAGTTTGAAAATGGCTAGTTTTGTGACAGTTATAACATTTCACATTGTTCATGTTAAAATTCCTTCTTCCAATGAATATTCGTTGAGTCATCCTTCTAAAATTCTTCATGAGAAGCATCACATTTTTTTCTTACTCACTGTTAAGACTCACATTATCACTATCATCCTCTTCCTTAGTTTTCTAAACCTTCAATGCCAAAGACTTCTTTTTTATATTCCCGGTGTCATCTTTATATCCTCGAATTGCCGTCTCATGCGTTATTAGGTTGTCGATGACGTCATCAATTTCATATTTTGCAAGATCTTTAGCTTCCTCAATCGCAGTCATCTTCAGCTCCCATACTTTAGTTAAAAATTTCAAAATCTTTCGAACTTTGTCCTCCATGGAATATGGTTTTCCGAGTTGACTCAAATGGTTGCAGATATTATTGAATCGTGTGTGCATCTCTTGAATCGATTATGCTTCTCCCACTCTGAATAATTCAAATTGACAGATTAAGGCGTTGATTTTCGATTGTTTCAGTTGACTAATCCCTTCGTGGGTAACGTGGAATTTGCCCCACATTTCTTTCGCCAATCCATAACCTGAGACCCTGGAATATTCATTAGCATCTAAAGAGAAAAACAAAATATTAATTGTCTGAGAATTAATAGAAAGCTTATGTTTATCAGAAGAGATCTGCTGCTATTTTTTTTTTGGCAACTCCATTTTTCTTAGGAACAAACAAACTATCCTTAATCGCTAGCCACACGTCATAATTTGTGGCCTGAAGGAATGCAATCATTATGTCCTTCCAGAATGCATAATTTTCACCTACAAATAAAGGAAGTCGGTGCATAGACTGTTATTCACCTAGTGTGCCTAACGGGTGCGCCATGGGATATTTGTTAGCTAGTGTATCGAGTAAAACCAACTCTGATGTCAATTGTTGGCCCACCAGTGATGCACCCAAGAGGGGGATGAATTGCATAGTTATAAAATTAAAATAAATAATTAACTTTTCAAAACTTAAATTCAAATAACTAATTTAATCCTAATTTAATCTTTATCTCTTTATATAGCAGCAGATAACTGTAATTAGCTCTAGGTACACATTCAAACAAGAATAAATAAATAAATAAAACAAAAATGCAGCACACCACGATATATACTGTTCCACCAAGCTACTCTTCACTAATTTAGTCCTCCGAGCCCTACGGAGAGTCGTACCCACTAAATCACTAAGATTCCTTTAACCAGATAGGAACCAAACATTTCCTTTAACCAGGTAGGAACCAAACATTTACACAATGATTCTTTTCACGGACTCAGAATCAACCTTTACAATTTATTTTTCCACATGTTAAGGAAGAACCTCTATCTTTTTAACAGGCTAAAAATTAACCTAATTTTTTTATACTTAAACTAAGAATCAAACTTCACTAAAAATTACTTCAAGTATCATTTTCACCAGTAAGGATAAAACCATTACGAAGTCATACAAACTAATTCTATCAAGGAAGAATTAACACCTATCTCTTTTCATGGAAAAAAGTAACCTAACTTTTTTATACCTTAGGTAAAGATCAAACTCCAATCTCTTTATTGGAAGAGAATGAAACCAAGCTTCCTCTGATTAGATATTCCTAATAATATCAAATCCGCACACAACTAACCAATTACAATAAATTGATAAGCCTTTTCCCAAACGGAACTGCTACCACCTCAAATTAATTTAAATTCAATTAATCTCCCGAATTTATTAGTGATAGAATTTTACGTGAGAAATTTAAAATCTGATTATAAAATATATGGGTAGTACACAAATAAACACGGAAGCAGATTAACACATAAATCATTTTAAAAATAATTTTATACACTTTAAAGTTTGAAAACGATTTCACACAAATCTTAAATTTAAGCTAATAATAATAATAATAATGATTATGATGATGATGATGATGATGATGATAACTCAAAATAAAGTAGTAGCTTGGAAAGATCTCACAAGGATACCACCGAAAGAATGAAAATTGAATCGCAATTGAAGCTTAGATCGATGATCGCAAAATTCTCAGCACTTTTCTCTAGAATAATCTCACAATAAACTCATAGTATATTTTCAGAATAATAACTCTCAGAAAACTCAAGAACTTATTTGTTCTTGATAGATTGATATATCCAAAAGTGAAAAACCCAGGTCTATTTAAAAAGATTTGAAACAAGCCCTCTAACGACTAGTTCCCATAAGATATATCATTTAAGTGCCCACATAGACCCCATATATTAATATGACTTAATCATGATTTAATTCACTTAATTTTAACTTTCACAATATTCAATTTAGTCCTCTAAATATTTTTCAATCTCAAATAAAACAAAATAGGAAGCATTTAATGTACCAATTTGAGGAACACTTAAAATAAGTGTACCATATCTATAGGGATAATCAAATAAGAATGATATATCTATCACAAGTTCATATCCCTAAGATATCTCTTAAACAATCAGCTAAAAACGGCTAGTTAACGGCTACTGTCACACCCCACCCAGGACACCCATCACCTAGAGGCTCAGTGGGATGTCGACATGACTTCACCAAAATGTCAAACCATCTAAAAAAGATAAAGGCCATACATAAATATACAACCACAAAATGCCACCAGATACATCCTCTCTAATTGGGGACACATCTATCCCTGAATTATAATAACAATACATAAAAATATAAAAACCAAGAATCTCACACATATTCGCCCCTCACATCTCAGAAACTCCCATACGACTCCATCATACGACTCTATCTAGTGCCAATAGGGGGACCGACTCCTAAATTTGCTCCACCTGCGAGTGTACTGCCTTCCTAGTATAAAAGTTTTTAAAATAAAAATACATTCTAAATAATACAACATTTAAATTGATCAAACTTAACGCGTATAAACAACACATTTTGAACAGTAGTATAAAAATTATATACCACAAGAAAACTCTTTCTTCCTACCATTCAAAAATCATCACCCATAAATATATATCAAATATTTGAAAACCGTTCAAACCATCAATATAAGATAATATGATAAATCACCAAAGACGATATAATAAAACACTACATCACCACAAATAACAAAACATCAAATACGAAAAAACATCACATACGACAAAACACCACATATAACACCACCCCACATCACATCACACCACACCACCCCCACACCTCAGATAGCCATGTGATCGTTTTAACCTCACGATCGGGAGTTGCAACGGTACCGTATCCCGTAGGATATGCCTTCCTAACAAGATATAACAACGCTCCGCTGGATTGTGCCAAACGGATGAAACAACGCTCCGCTGGACTAAGCCAGACGGGTGAAACAATGCTCCATTGGACTAAGCCAGACGGGTGAAACACCGCTCCGCTGGACTGTGCCAGACGAGTGAAAATCCACCACCAATCTCTACCTCACCGCCATAACAACAACTCATCTCCACCTCAACAACAATAACTCATCTCTATCTCAATAACAACAACTTAATAAAAAACATCAACGCCCTGCCGAAGCAGATAAAATCAATAGCAATGACAAAACAATAACAACATCATCAAACTACATATCAATAATATCAACATCTATCTCAAAAGCCGATTTAATCCAAATATATTTTTTTCCATCGTCTTTTAAAACCAATTAGATTTAACAAATCATTTCTTCCCATTATCTTTAAAAACAAGCGAAAACCACATATCCAAATCACCCAAAACCGCTTGATCCATATAAGTTATAAATGCGTTCAGTTTTTAAGTAAACACATTTTCTATCATATATTTGAAAATAGATTTGGCAAGAAGATAGTACATTTGCCTCGATATCCGTTTTGCAAAACAACCACTGACTACACTCTATCTGGACGCCGGTGCCTACGAATCTAATAGCGACAGAGCCTAAATTAATATCTTATTTAAAATACCTTAATCATACAATGCAGACCCTAATTTCCATAATTCTATATTACTATTCAAAAAATATTATTCCGTTACAGTTTACGATATCGAATTTATTCATGTTAACGGTCTCAATGTTTATTATCGTCATTTTGATATTTTTGACGCCAAAATTTAATTTAATAAATTACACTAAACTTAACAAAAAACATTATTAAAATTAACCGTTACGAAATTATGATTACAAGAATTGCAACGCTAAATAAAATTTAATTTAACGAGAATTAATAATCAGTTGAAATGTCACCTGTTTCTGGATTGTTTGGTGGCCACGAGATGGATTTTGGATTTCCTAGGGTGGTTTCTGTAAATCCCCCCCTTTTTTTTTCTTTTTTTTTTTTTTTTCTTCTTTTCTTATCTCTGTTTCGGTTTTTCTTTTTTTCTTATCTCTGTTTCAGTTGCCCTTTTCTGTTTCGATTCAGTTGCCGCCGGCCACCCCTCTTTCTCTCTACTATTTCCGTCCACCGGAGGCCTCCCATGCCTCGCCGCTCTCACCGCCAGTTCTACACCACCCATGATCACCGATCACCAACCATCACCGGCCACCTCCTCAACCGAAACACATACCCACTTGTCCACTTGGCTCCCACCGCAACACATATAAAACCCACGCACATGTACGCACACACTCATATCACTGGATGCGTAGAAATACACACACTCCCACGATCAACCCACCACTGTCACCACTATCACCGCTGACGATCAACGACCCACACACCCATGACAACGAAACGGAGCAGAACACACCCACACATATTCACGACAGAACACACTTCAATCGGCGACGACACACCCACATCCACGCTGGAGAAACCACGACGAACTGAACCACTACCTCCGGCGATCACCTAGTAGCTCCGACGACCACCGAACCGAGACCCCTTTCCCCTCCAGTTCTCTTCTCTCTCTAAAACTTGATAATGACAACCACAACAACGATGGCGGCGACGGAGAAAACAACCGACGCACACACACAATCACCGAATAACAGAGATAAACGGCGACGATTACCAACAACGAACCACCACCAACCGAAACCCACTTCCTTCTCTCTCTCTTCGGTTCTCCTCTCCCTCTCCGTTTCTTTATTTATTTATTTTTTCTGCTTCCATTTTCTCGATTTTTCCTCCCCCTTTCTCCTTGTATATATATATAATAAAAATCGAGCCACCGACTTCCCATTTTCTCCATTTCTCTCGACCCTTCGGTTGATCTTACAGCTTACGTATGAACACACACATATACATATATATATAAATATAAATATCTTTTTCTTTAATTACACTATCTCCCCCCAATTTCTTTAAGTCTCCTATTTTAATCCAAAATCAACATTTTAGATTTCATTAATTGTAATTCCACCCCTAATTAAATATTTGGTATTTATTTTAGTCCAAAAATTTACAACTCACATTTTGAAAATCGCTAATTGATCCCAAAGATTTTTAAATCAAATAATTAATAGCGTCAACCACCCTACTATTTTTTATTATGCTCGAATGCGACTCAATTTGTACCTATAAGAAAGATCGGGGTCTTACAACTACTTTTAGATCAAATTCTCGAAATCCTCCAATCCTGAAACTGCCAAGTCGGTTGACCAACCAATGACCAATCAATCGACCGATCGATTCAGGTTGTAGCCCAAGTCATTTCTCAAACATGGTCGGTTGACCGATCCCCCAAGGGTCGGTTGACCGATCAATTCTGGATGCTCCCCAGGTCTTTTTTTCGGTCCTGGTCGGTTGATCGATTGATTTAGAGACTACTTTATTTTTCAGCCTATGCCCATCGGTTGACTAATCCTACTTGGTCCATTGCCCGATCAGTGCTAGAACATCTTTACCTTAGTTCATTTCAACTTTAATCTTCGACATTTTCAACCTTTTAACCGATTTTTTTTCCGAGTAACTAAATTGACACTATTAATCAATTTTAAACACTAATCTTTCTTAGGTCAATATTTCTTCTTAAATTTCACATTGGAGCAAACATGTGAACTAATTAGGATCCTAATAAAAAACACACCTAAATCTAAATTCATTTTTTTATCGTGTGTGATCCTAATCGGGATACATTAAGAGTAAAAATTAGTCTAAGTTGTTTTCACCTAGATTCTTCAGAATCTTCAATCTCCTAATATTCACTTCTTTGTCTCTCTCTTTGCATCCTTAACAATTTCTTCATCATAATATCATTAATATAACTTTTACACTGAAACACTCAATAAACTCATTAATTCAACCAAAAATATTAACATTTAATTGTCTATCAAAATCTTGGAATCAACAAAATATTTGCCTATCCAAATAAGAAAATTATAAGTTTACACAATCAAATTCTTATAAAAAACAATTATCCGTACAATAAATTTGTAAATGATGAGATTTCAAAATCTAGAATTTTGAAATTCTATCATTTACAAATTTCATGAATTTATCATATCCCTTATCAAAACTCAACCAACAATGTTTTTCATACCCTTTTATTTGTTTTTTAAAAATCACTAACACCCCATATAAAAACATAATAAACAGCCCCTAGGCTACCTTGTTGTCAGATCTTAATTAGAGTTTTACATATTAGCATTAGATCGATTGCCATCTCCTCTAGCTACAGCTAATGTAAATTAGGGATTCATTGTGTTGTATTTGTAATATACGTTGTTAGTTAGAGGAAATACCTTAAGAGAAAAACATTTTTTTTCTGGAAGGGAGCAAAATTAAAATTGTTTCAAATTTTATTGATTAATTGATTAGTAAATTAATTAATTATTTTTACCATCTAGCTTTTGGTATGAACCTAGAGGTTTACAAACAATCGGAGATTAATGTTGGAAGAGTCCATGAAAAAGTAACAGGTAGTAATGTTGAACTTAAGAAGTTCAAAGGTCTTTCCAATACTGGAAAGAAAGGGTCCAAGGTTTTGAACCATGTACAGTCTATATAAGCCTCAAAGTTGGTAGTTCACAATGCGTGATATGAGTAGGCTCTTTTGAGAGCGCCAACATGAACAAAATTAGTACTAGAGGTTTGATTCTCTCAGAAGTGATACAGATGCCTCATCTCTGACAATATCTAAACAAAGAATCTCTGAAAGAAAATTATTCTTGGGATTTCTAACAGTTAAATATAATTCAAAGACTATAGAATAACTTTGATTTGAATGTAAGGAATAGTAAGATTCAAATCAATAAATGAAATCGCAAAATGCAATATTACAAACAAAATAAGATAATTGTCTAGGAGAGAATAGGGGAATGAAACTGGTGCGGCCACTACTTGTCATATTAAATGTGATTTAATGTTGCTTGATTCATTATTTTAATGTTAATATGGTTAGATCCGGCTTTAAGAAATTTGATGTTAAATTGTGATTTTAATTTTTCATAATACATTGCGTAAATCTGTTGTTTTTAATATCTGATCCCTTTAGGAAGTCGAGATAGATTATTGTCCCTATCAGTGTTTGACTATTTCTTGTCGATTTTGATATCCCGGAGTCATTTCACTATGAGAACCTATCCCTTTAATAAGTGGAGACAATACTCTCTCTCTCTCTCTCTCTCACACACACACACACACACTACATAAGCTTATGTAGGTCGATATTGTGTTTTTGAAATGAAACTCATTATTTTCGACTGTATTTGACTAATTTCATATTGTAATTTTTTTTTTTCTAGTATATTTATTTTGACAAGAGGATTTTAGTATTTTATTTACTTACAAAACATGAATATGATGTCAGTGTAATTAATTTTGTTTTTAGTGTTGATGTGACAATAAAATTAATTTGAATAACTTTTTGCAATGAAATTTATTTGAATAATTTCGTCGCTAATAGTTAGCGACCAACTAAATTTCTCGCTAAAAGTAATAATTTGCAACAAATTTTATTTGAATAATTACCTCATTAATAATTCATATTTAGTGACTAACTTAATTTCTCACTAAAAACATATATTCGTCACCATTGAAATTTGAAATAAATATTTAGAACAATACTCATTTCACATCTAAAATTCAAAGAAAAACAAATATTCATAACATACATTCCAAACATATGTAAATAAAACTCTCATAACGAATAAACATGTCTCAGATAAATCTCATATAATGTAAATAATATCAAATTACATAAACATTTTTTTCCAAATTCTCAAACAATACATAAAAGAAAGTATGGATAGATGTAACTAAAACAATCTCATTCTCGCCCCGAAAAAAAAATGCTAACTAGTTGCATCAAATATCTTCCCTCGCACAAAAATTGTCTTCATAATTTCAGATCAACGTACAACCAATCTGTATCACAAACAAATCAAATAAATCAATAACTCACATCTTACTTAAATAATCCACGCGCAGTCAAAATAAAGAGTGAATCCATGAAAGTGAGAGGATGTACAGTTTTTTCTTTTTTCATTCTATTTTTTTTTTCTCTGTTAAAATTGTGTGTCCAAAATGGCCAAACAAGATCCGATTGGCACAAAACTCGTGATCAGTGTCCACCCGTCCATCAAGACTTGTAGAAAGAAACAAGAGTAAATTTGGATGAGCAGTTTAGGAGTTATTCAAATAAATAAAATTTTAACACTTAAAGAAGTAAAAAAACAAGTTGGGTGTCCAAAATGACCAAATGGGACACGATTGGAGCGAAACTTGAGAGTTAACGTTGCCCTATCCATTAAGAGGTGTAGCAAGAAACGGAAGTGAATTTGCGTAAGTGGTTTAGGATTTATTAAAAAAACTAGAATTTGAACACTAAGATTTTAATTTTTGAAGTGTTCAAAATCTTATTTTTCGCATAAACCCTAAAACGTTTATCCAAGTTCACTTCGCTTTTTTCCTAAAAGTCTTGATAGCCGGGGCGTCACTAACCCTCAATTTCACGCCAATCGAACCTTGTTTGGACATTTTTGCCACTCATACTGTTTTTAACTTCTTGAAATATGCAAATTTTACTTTTTTCGCATAAATCCTAAATCACTTATCTAAATTCACATCCGTTTCTTCCTACAACTCTTAATGGTTGTGGCGGCGTTAGCCCTCTAGTTTTGCGCCTTTGACTTAAAAGCATGGATTTTTTTTTACCTTTGGTAGCTTTCTGTCAAGTGGGAATTTAATAGCGTTGATGTAATCATATTAAATACAACAAGAATATTGAATCAAGTTAGGAGATTGACCACATTGGCAAAACAATTAGAACAAAAGCAACAGGTGTGGCATTATATTCGTAAATTCTAATTACCTAAGTAATTAGAACATATTGAAGAATACAATGCTCTCGCACATGTATTACCTTTTTTTTTTAATTGGGGAGGGCGGCGGGCAAATAGTTGTATTTGTATCTTTGAAAATAGAATACAATTTCTCAAAATATAACCACTTAGGGCCTAGATGACTCCATGAATTTTGACATATAATAATAAAAAAAAAAATACAGTTATTCCTTTTATAATAATATTTATTTTTTATTTTTTGTAATATATGGAATAATCATTTTGTCTTTTTTTTTCTACAATACGGTTAAAAAAAACACTGCTTCCATTTCTGTCAAAATCAACATTTTCAACTCTTTATTGGTCAGATAATCGGCGCATTTATTCCTTCTCCAGTTCCAAATAGATATTGAAAAATATTGTTGTTGAAATAATCACTTTTTCATACTCAAAATCAAAGGTACGCAACGTAATAGAGAAAGCACAGATTAAACGTGCTTTTCCCTATTTTATGTGGGATTGATCCACTTGATCCATTAAAGCAAAATCTTAACTCTAAAATATCTCACTTTTTCTATAAATAGTTGTGTATATTATTATATTGATTTTATTATTTTCACAAAAATCAATATATTAAACCTAAATTAGAAATTTGTATGTTAATTTTAACGGCAACAATTAAAAAAAAAAACAGGTGATGCCCATTTGGTTGTTCAGAATTGAGACAACCAAAAAAAATAAAAAATAAAATTTCCTTTTTATCGGAATTATGTTGAGGAAACTTTATGTCATTCCAAGGCTGGCTAAAGGTTCTGGTAGAACCATCATTGTTTTTTAGGCCAATCAAATAAATCGACATAAATTTCAATCATTATATATATATCGACATAAATTTCAATCATTATATATATATATATATATATATATATATATATATATATATATATGTTCACATCTTAATATTAATTTATATTATCATTATCATCACAATAATAATAAATTAAGACAAAAAGATATTTTAACAATATAGACCCGATTTTAACAGTTGAGTGGTTGAGATTTAATCTATTTAACCTCTCGATCTAGTGAGTTTAAATTTTTTTACACCATCCAACTCACTCAATAGTTCACATGAAGGGAGGAAATATTTTGGGACAAAATTCCCACTTAAAAATTTCGTACTTTCACTCTCAAAACAGTTAAATCTAAAAATTATTTATTTTATTCATAATTTTTTTTTTATTATTTTTTTGTATTTTTAAATTTAAAAATTGTTACAGATTTTTTAGACACAGAGAGTCCCGGATAATAATAATAATAATGTTTTGGAAAAATAAGGTCGGTAATATGTTTTTTTTTTCCAAATCGAAATGATTTTGATTCATGAAAATAACTCCACGGATGCACTGGTGATCTTTGTTGTCCTCTCTCATATGCACGAGCAAAATTCCTCCCTCTCTCTCTCTCTCATGCCATTGTTTTAGTACAATTTCACTAAAACTATATATATGTGTGTGTGTGTTGGATTATTTGTGTGTGTATATATATATATTGTGGGTTGTTAATTTATGTTGGATTATAGTGCGGATTGGGTTGACCCGAGAAGCATTTACATGGGTTTTCCAAATTTCATGAACAACTACCATATGAATGAATGTGTCTCTTGGTCTCAAAGATGATGCATATTCTAAAGAATACACCCTTTAGGATTATTTTTATAAATAAGAATTGATATCTCTAAGGTTTCTAAATTCTGTCAAATTACAAAAAAATTGAGTGACCTTGATTAGTGAGTGTGTGAATATTATTGAAAATTTATTTAGTAGTATTTTTTTTTTCTTTTGCCGAAAAGAGAAGAAACGAAAAACGGGCTGGAAAAGGGTCTTCCGAATCCAAAAAGATAAGCTTCTATTTTAATATTTCCGTATTATTTTGTAATTTATAATTAACTAGTTCGGATTAGGTAAGTTACCTTTTTAGTGAAATTCCACTAACAATATATATATATATATATATATAGTTTTACAGCAAGACTTGTTTGGATCAGTTTACGCACACCTTAACTAATCACCTTTCTAAGAGATCTTAATGACGCCCTCTTCCATATCGGTCTAGTGCCCTTAAGATTGTCCGGGAAGGTGATTAACCGAGGTGTTGATAATTTGGTCTACCGTAAAATAAAAAATATATTAAAAAATGTGATTTTTTAACAAAATTGTTACTGTTCTTTCTCATTTTTTTTAGGAGGAGAGAGAGAACACCTACCATGCATCAAAGGCATTGAGCTTTATGAGGGACATGCATGCATTCACATTTATCCAGCCTTAAAGCCAGATATATGCATATCAATAATAAACATAGAAGAAAGCTTTGGGCTCTTCTAAAGCTGACCATAATTACATATATATGTGTGCTTGCCTTGTTTTTATTTTTTTTTTATTTCAACCTTTTTCCATTTTACCTATCAAAAAGTAGTGACAATTATTAATACAAATCTAATGAAAGATTTTGTTATATATATAATATATAATATACTAAATTACAATTTCAACCCACAAGCGCAGGAGGAATTTCACTTTGCTTCCTAATATTTTATTTTTCAGCAAATTTATGTTTAATTGTCCCTTTTCTACCATATCCGACCAATTTTATTTTAATCTTTCAAAAAAAAATCTTAATTTTTCTTTGGTGTAAAATTTAACACAAATATAAAATTTTAAATAATGATGATACCCGAATATGGGATCATCGTAATTAGTAAATGTCCATGAGGTCTGCTCCTCACGAAGAATGTACCTGCAAGAATTCTTACACTTGGGTATACGGTGACTTTTAAAAAAAAAAAATTAAATACAAACCCGGGTTGTGGACTTGGGTTTTAAGTTTCTTAAAAAAAAAAAAAAAAATTTGAGTCTTTTCTTATTAGAAGAATTGGTCGGTGTCGTCTTCTAGGGCCGACGTCAAACAAACATTGCAAGAGAGTTTATAATAAAATTTCACCTTTGCCCCTCTACTTTACATTCAACCTCACTTTGCATCTTAGACTTATAATATAACAATTTATAAATTGTATATTATATATATTATAAATTATAAATTATAAATTGTTATAAATTATAAACTGTTATATTATAAATTATAAATTCTTATATTATAATTTGTAAATTGTAATATACCAATAAATATCAATTGTAATTAATAATAGTTATATATAAAAAAAATTTATAATAATTGTAAAAAATTTATAATATAACAATTTATAATTTATAATTGTTTTATAAATAACTATTATTAATTATAATCCTAAAAAATGTTATTTATAATTGAATTAGATTATAAGTTGTTATTTATAAATTGCTATTTATAATTGTAAAAAATGTTATTTATAAAACAAATTTATAATATAACAATTTGTTAAATTATAAATTGTTATATTATATTATTTAGAAATTTATATTTTCAATTTTCAATTGTAAAATGTTATATTAATAATAGTTTTATACAAATAAATATTTCTTTTATATATGTCTTGTTTTTTATATTTAGTTAAAATTAGAAACAAATATATAATATAACATGTCTAATTAAATAGTCTTTTAATAGTTTTACACAAATATTTACCAACACTCATCGCGTGTTTTGCTTATCTTTTTTAACAACTACTATTTAACAGATTTATCAAACAATACAACTCTTGAACAATTCTTTTTCAACCGCTCATTTAAACAAGCCACAGGGAAGCCAAACTAAACCTTAGTGTGTTGATTATAAAAATTAGAATTTCAAGAGCACATCAAAATCAAACTTCAAACATTAGGGGCGAAAGTGTAATTAATCCTAGAATCTCTCTAAAAGTCCAAGTTCTGGACCACTCCAGTCTGCATAGTTCACTATCTTCTTCCTCGTAAAGCTCACATTTCCAGTATGCTCCGCCAGCGAGTTCTCTCTCCGGCGACCTTCCGCCACCCCACTCTGGCGTCATCCGCTCGCATCAACAATGCGTTCGATCGTGATCTCTCTTTCTCTGGAAGATAGGGTGGAAATCGGTGAATTGAGTGCCGGGGACTTGGTCACTTGGTCCCGGCGTTTTAAATGCCGGGACCAAGTGAGCTTCAAAGGCTGGAGCTTGAGGTTATACCGTTTGACCAACCTAAACAGTTTGACCGTTTGACCACTCCAGAGATTATACCGCTTGACCAACCTAAACGGTATATCACCGTTTTAGGTATATCACCGTTTGAAACGGTGATATACCGTTTCGTAATCGGCAAATGAACCCGGCGTTCAATATGCCGGTTTCAAGGAATTAAAAAAAAAGGAAAAAAATAGTACCCGGTGTTCCGGATCACTCGGGTTTGATAATTTAGTTTAAAATAATGTGTTTTCAGAATATTTTTTTAAAAATCGTATTTTTCGTGTAAACAACTATTCCTTCTTTGTGAAAGATATATATTTGGTACATATATAATTCCCAATTTCATTAATAAACTTCTCATATTCCATTTCACACAAATTTTTTTTATTTGCCAAAATAGCTGAAAAAGACAACATCATAGAGGAGCTTGCATGCAAGAAATGCATGATGGACTTCAAACATATTGATTTAGTTTGATACAAACTTGAAAACATCGAAATGACCAAATCGCGATTCAACGCTCCCTGGTTTTATTTTTCATAACGAGAACTTCCAAATCATTAGCAGCACCCACCGACACAGACCCCGACAATAGGAACCGGAACGCTAACCGGAAGGCACCAGCAGCCGTTGCAACAAGGGTCGCTACCGAGGATGTTGCACGAGGCACCACACCCACAAGAATTTACCAGCACCAGTATGTTGGAGAGTGGAAGAATCTTCCTCGGGGTCACGACTTTGTTAGCGTCGGAAGCTCCTTCATAGTAGACTTCTCCGGTGGCCACGGCCGACGGAGCAAAGGTGGCTGCCGCCAGAACTAGCACCATGGTCGCCACCACCACGGGCAAAGCGCTAACCTTCTTAGTAGTCATTGCCATTAGTAATCCCTTGATGATGAAAATTTCGTTTGTGTTTTGAATGAGACTCCAGAACTTGGGGTTTCTTATAGGGTTCATTTGGTCCTCAAATTTTTGAGGTATTTTATTTCCCACCAAGTTATTGTACTTTGGTTGTCTTTCAATTAAACTCTTATACTTCAAAACAATTTCAATTCAGTCCCTCTACTTTGGATCCCATTTTTCTCCTTCAGATAAGTGCACGATTTTACTATGAATCGTAACGAAAAATCCCAATGGTAATGTAGGGCTAGTTACACTTTGCCCCGTTATGGTTTAATGGAATTGCACTTTATACCTTGTAGTATTTTCGATTTCGTCGTCATGACCCTGTGGTTCAAGTGCAATTACTAAATATTTAACAAAAGGGTTAATTACGCTTTACCCTCCTGTGGTTTAGCACATTTTCACTTTATCCTCCCGTGGTTCAAATATCGCCATTTACCCCCTGTAGTTTTGGACTTAAGTGCAAAACTAACATTTTCTGTTAAAGTTGACGGAATTGAGTTCCACGTACCTGCAACGAGAATTGACTTGTTTTTTGTGCTTTTTCCCTCCAAAGTGCATTTATTCCTTTTCCTGTTCCAAATAGATATTGAAAAATATTGTTGTTGAAATAATCACGTTTTCATACTCAAAATCGAAGATACGCAACGTAATAGAGAAAGCACAGATTAAACGTGCTTTTCCCTATTCTATTACCGTTAGGCGTGGGAAGGAAATTTGCCTATTTCGGTTCATTTTACTCCACCATTATTACTCCTCCTTTGTCTGTCATTTTTCAAATGCATAATCACTCATTCCACTTTTTCCAAATCCTATTGTTATATTTTTAAGAAAACGTGTCTTTTACTGTTTCTGTTTTTATCGTTTAGGTTAATGTAATATATGGAATTGACCCACTTGATCCATTAAAGCAAAATCTTAACTCTAAAATCTCTCATTGCTTCTGTAAATAATTGTGTATATCATTATATTGATTGTATCGTTTTCACAAAAATCAATATATTAAACCTAAATTAGAAATTTGTATGTTAATTTTAACGACCAACAATTAAAAGTCAACAAAAATACGTTAAATGAGGTTTAAACTCTTTGAAAAAATTTAATATGATTAATTTTAGTACTAATTCAAAAGTTAGGGGCTAAAGTGTATTTTGTTTTCTTTTTTAGCAACATCTTCCTCTTCCCGTGCACCTCCCCGCAACCACCATCCACCACGCCGGCCACCCCAACCATCTACGTTGCACCACCACCTCATCTTTGTTTTCTTCTTCTGTTCCGGATGCTATTGGGATTGACAAAGGCACAAAGCTATGAAATTAAACAACCCATCAGCCTACCAATTCAATGGCCGTCGTGGGGTTCCACCCACCCACTCCTCTTCCTCCCAAGCTTTCATTTCTGTTTTGCTAATGGCACCCTCCCACTAGCTTTAAGGGCACCCTCTCCCGTTTTGCTAATTCCAGTAATCAAACCTAATATGAACTCCTGGCCTTCGATTTCAAGAACAAAAGAACTCTTTAAGTTCATGGCCTACACTTCTGGAGGCCACTGAACATTTTTTTACTGAAAACGAGTTGTTTTTTACTTATTTACCCAATCCCGGGTATACGGTGACTTCTAATTTTTTTATTTTTTTATTTTTTTATTTTAAATACAAACCCGGGGTAGTGGACTTGGGTTTTAAGTTTCTTAAAAAAAAAAAAAAAAAAATTGTATCTTACTTTTCTTATTAGAAGAATTGGTCGGTGTCGTCTTCCAGGGCCGACGTCAAACAAACATTGCAATAGAGTTTATAATAAAATTTCACCTTTGCCCCTCCACTTTACATTCAACCTCACTTTGCATCTTAAACTTATAATATAACAATTTATAAATTGTATATTATATATATTATAAATTATAAACTGTTATATTATAAATTATAAATTCTTATATTATAATTTGTAAATTGTAATATACCAATAAATATCAATTGTAATTAATAATAGTTATATATAAAACAAATTTATAATAATTGTAAAAAAATTATAATATAACAATTTATAATTGTTTTATAAATAACTATTATTAATTATAATTGTAAAAAATGTTATTTATAATTGAATTAGATTATAAGTTGTTATTTATAAATTGCTAGTTATAATTGTAAAAAATGTTATTTATAAAACAAATTTATAATAATTGTAAAAAAATTATAATATAACAATTTGTTAAATTATAAATTGTTATATTATATTATTTAGAAATTTATATTTTCAATTTTCAATTGTAAAATGTTATATTAATAATAGTTTTATACAAATAAATATTTCTTTTATATATGTCTTGTTTATTATATTTAGTTAAAATTAGAAACAAATATATAATATAACATATGTCTAATTAAATAGTCTTTTAATAGTTTTACATAAATATTTACCAAACACTCATTGCGTGTTTTGCTTCTCTTTTTTAAAAACAACTATTAACAGATTTATCAAACAATTCACAACTCTTGAACAATTCTTTTTCAACCGCTCATTTAAACAAGCCACAGGGAAGCCAAACTAAACCTTAGTGTGTAGATTATAAAAATTAGAATTTCAAGAGCACATCAAAATCAAACTTCAAACATTAGGGGAGAAAGTGTAATTAATCCTAGAATCTCTCTAAAAGTCCAAGTTCTGGACCACTCCAGTCTGCATAGTTCACTATCTTCTTCCTCGTAAAGCTCACATTTCCAGTATGCTCCGCCGGTGAATTCTCTCTCCGCGACCTTTCGCCACCCCACTCTGGTGTCATCTGCTCGCATCAACAATGCGTTCGATCGTGATCTCTCTTTCTCCGGAAGATATGGTGGAAATCGGTGAATTGAGTCCCGGGGACTTGGTCACTTGGTCCCGAAGTTTTAAACGCCGGGACCAAGTGAGCTCCAAAGGCTACAGCTTGAGGTTATGCCATTTGACCAACCTAAACGGTTTGACTGTTAGACCACTCCAGAGGTTATACCGTTTGACCAACCTAAACGGTATATCACCGTTTGAAATGGTGATATACCCTTTCGTAATCGGCGAATGAACCCGGCGTTCAATACGCCGGTTTCAAGGAATTAAATAAAAAAAAGGAAAAAAATTGTACCCGGTGTTCCGGATCACTCGGGTTTGGTAATTTAGTTTAAAATAATGTGTTTTCAGAATATTTTTTTAAAAATCGTATTTTTCTTGTAAACAACTATTCCTTCTTTGTGAAAGATATATTTTTGGTACATATGTAATTCCAAATTTCATTAATAAACTTCTCATATTCCATTTCACACAATTTTTTTTATTTGCCAAAATAGCTGAAAAAGACAACATCATAGAGGAGCATGCATGCAAGAAATGCATGATGGACTTCAAACATATTGATTTAGTTTGATACAAACTTGAAAACATCGAAATGACCAAATCGCGATTCAACGCTCCCTGGTTTTATTTTTATCTTCGTATTTTTCATAACGAGAACTCCCAAATCATTAGCTTTTTCCCTGCAACGAGAATTGGCTTGTTTTTTGTGCTTTTTCCCTTCAAAGTGCATTTTTTTTCTTTCCATTTTACCCCCACATTTCTCTATATAAGGCCACCTATTCTCACTCATTTTTTTTGCACAAAAGCAACATTTCTCACTTATTTTTTTTTATCCATATTTTTATTTTTTATGTCTTCTTAAAGTGTTTTTGGTGGTGATTTCGAAAAAAAAAATGCAAATATGGTCGAATAGCTGACTTGAAACACGTTCAAAGGGAGAGACATTCAAAGGAAAAGTGGTACTACGGATGTAGCAATAAAGGATGCAACTCATTTTTGGGTTGGTATGAAGATGAAGTTCCGTTCAAAGGAAAAGAGGAAATTAATGAGGATAGGTGTAATGAAGATTATTTTCTTCTCAAAAAACGATTGGAAAAGTTAGAAGTGAAGATTCAAATCATTGAAGCAAATCATGTCATTTTAAAAAAAAATTGTTTTTGTTGTGTTTATTGTTGCAATTTTAGCTATGTTTATGGTAATGAAATGAATGTATGAATGTGTAATCTTTGAAGTAATAAAATTTGAATGATCCATCTTTTATTTGTTAACTCGTCATCCATGAAGTTCATAATAATGATTATCTCATACATATCAAATTGTATAATTTCATTACAATACACCAATATTATCAAATTACATCCATAAGTACATTTAAACCATCGAAAAAACGCTGCCGTCCTAAAAATACTGTAAGCAGCTGTCCAAAAAGCAGTCCAAAAAATGTTGTCCAATATTCACCAAACATTGTCCAAAAAAAAACTGTAAGCAACTGTCCAAAAAGCAGTCCAAAAAACGTTGTCCAATATTCACCAAACGTTGTCCAAAAAACATTGTGCCGTCCAAAAAAAAAAAAACTGTAAGCAGCTGTCCAAAAAGCAGTCCAAAAAACGTTGTCCAATATTCACCAAACATTATCCAAAAAAACGTTGTGCCGTCCAAAAAAAAAAAACTGTAAGCAGCTGTCCAAAAAACGCTGTCCACTGTCCAAAAAATGCTGTCCAAAACAGGCTGCCCCAAAATTTTCGGACAAATGACACCATTATGTTTTTCCATCCCACTTCGCTTGATTTGAATTCTATTCATTAAGGCCCTCCTGATTGACTCAATCATTGATATGATTGGTTTCTCCCTTGCCTCATGTATATAAGCATTAAAAGACTCACAAATGTTATTGACCAAAATATCACATTTAGACCTATAACTAAAATGAGATCTAGTCCACAAGTGAGGACCAATCCCATCCAACCAGTTGTGGGCATTTCGGTCAACTTCTTCAATTTTTTTCATCCACAATTCGTACTCTCTCAAATTAGCTGTCGAAGCAGCTTTCCATAACAGTTCTTTAAGCTCTAGTCCCTCAAATTTTTTCTTGAAATTCTCATAAATATGCTTCAAGCAATATCTATGTTCAGCCCTGGGCATTACCTCCTCAAATGCAAGCTCCAACCCTTTCTGCCTATCTGAAATGAACACCCAACCCTTCTCTTCAACAGTCCCAATATCATAAGTTAGCTGTGTCAAAAACCAAGTCCATGACTCAGAATTTTCGTTCTCAACCACGACCATTGCAATGGGATAGAAATTGTCATTCCCATCTCTACCCACAACCGAAAGAAGTTGTCCCCCATAAAAAAAACTTCAAAAAACACCCATCTAACCCAATAATAGGTCTGCAACCAGCAAAAAACCCCTATTTTTTACCTCCAAACCTCACATATATTCTCTGAAAAATTGGAGGGGGCAACTCAATCCCAGGGCCAACCTCAACCAAAGGTCTATGTTCAGTTGTGATAACAAAAACACTACCTGGGTTGCATTTGCCGAACCATTTCGGTATAATCTCTCAATTTTGCATATTGTACCATTTGATCACCTTCGATAGCCTCTCTCGCCTTCATTTTAGCCCTATACAATTGCCACTTACTAACTTCCACATTCAAATCCCTCTGTACTGTATTTTTCATTTGACTCACCTTCCACGTTGGATCATCCGTAAGTGTATGAAGATACTTTTCAGAGAGGTATCTTGAGTTCACTTGGCTATTCATGTACCTCCTCCTACATGTATGCGGACCAACTAGTGACTTGATTTGGAAAGTCTTCTCCCCCTACATCAAGGAAGCGTGTATTCTCCCCCTACATCAAAACTTAAGTCAATAAATGATTAAAAAATTATAAAGATAAAAAGGGGCAAGTGAGGACCACTTTCAGCATTATGAAGGCAAACGAGGGACAGGTGAGGACCACTTTCAGCAATACGTTTTGGGGGATAGTGGGAATCTTGACATTTGTGATGTGGGGAACATAGGACCTACTAAACAAATCCAATTGAAAAATGGGGACCATTTCATATCAAATTCAACAATCAACGATTAAGAATAAAAACAAAAAACATTTGCATACAATTCATGTTCGCCAAACCCACATTACACTTGCGCACTTCAGTCCAATCATACAAGATCAAAGATATCAGCCCTAGTTTATACTAATTTTTGTCAAACAAGTTCAGTTCAGAAACCTAAAAACTCATTCCAGTTCAGAAGATGAAACGAGAAACCTCAAAAACTCGTTCCAGTTCAGAAGATGAAAACGAGAAACATGAAAACCCTAAAATTCGAAAGTCGTTCCAGTTCAAAATAGGAAAACCCCTATTTTCGGAACATGAAAACCCTAATTTTCGAAACATCAAAACTCAGAATCGGATTAACATGAAGGAAATACAAAATTTTTACCTTCGATAGTGAAACCCTAGTTGCAAATCGACATTTTCTTCCAAAACTCTTCAATAATCGAACAGATATTGAACGATTCTTCCAAAACCCTGTATCGTTCTTGGATCTGGTGGAAACTGCAAAAAAATCGAAGAAAATCAGATCGAAATGAACAAAATGAACACAAAATATGGGAAATGAATGGGCAATATGAACAAAATCGAACATTCGAAGAATGATCTAGGGTTATTGCAAACGATGGTTCTCAGATCTGCGTGAAAGATGAGCGAGATTGAGAGCGAGTGATGAACGTCATCTGCGTGAAAGATGAGCAAGATTGAGAGCGAATGATGAACTTCTTAAAGATGGATTTTGCGATCATCTGGTAGAACAACGCTGTAGAGAAGTGAGGAACGCTGCCGTGGAGAAGTGAGGAACAAATGTGCAATGTGTAGAGGTTGAGAGCTTAGGATGAGAAGTGGGTAGGGCTCAATGAGAAAGAAACATCTAAGTGTTAATATATAAAGAAGGGTAAAATCGACATTACACGATTTCCGTTAACAGAGTGAAGGTTGCACTTAGGTTCACAAACCACAGGGGGGTAAATGGCGACGTTTGAACCACAGGGGGGGTAAAGTGCAAATGCGCTAAATCATAGGGGGGTAAAGCATAATGAACCCTTAACAAAATTATATAAAATTGCAAATTTATCCTTATAGCTAACTCGGCCCGAAAAAATAAAGAAATGAGGAAAAAAAACAAATGAATTTTATCCGATCCAACTCGATCTGAGAGTACAAATATTAGAGAAAATGACCGCGCCATCCCGTTTTTCATTACCAGTGACCGATCAAACCCATACACTCGCAGCTGAACCGATAAGTCCCTCCGCTGATCGATTCTGCACTGAGAAGACCCATCCCGCAATTAACGACGATAATCGTTTACTGATTTACCCTCCCTGCATTTCTGGAGCAAGCGTTTCCATATTTAGATCGCGATTTCCATCCATAACGTTTCGTCGATTCGAGAAACGTAACATTCCATTATTAGGGTTTTTTGAATTTTCAAATCAGTTCAGTGAACATAAAGCCGGCGAAGAATAGACTGAGCATTCCGAAATACATGTTGAGATTTAATCGAAAGAGCGGAAGTGGAAGAGTCACCGGTGGAGCACTGTCGACATTTAGAAGTCGATATTTTCACAGCTACAGCACCCAGTTGTAACAGGTATGTAAAAAATGGTTTTGCACGAACGCATACACATTAGGAGTGTGTTAACCAAACAGAATGTGAGCATTTCAAAATTAATTTGAAAATGAAGTTCATGTTGTTCATTTTTATAAGACAACCACTTTGCATATAAAGACGTTTCTCGAGAGGGATACCAGTTGTTTTGTTTTTTGGGGTGTTTTGTCTTGTGTAATGTCTAGGAAATTAAACATTGTCATGAAAAACAAGCACATACGATACAGTCATGGATGTTACATTCAACATCAACACAATCATGCTACATTAAACCCTCACACACGAATAACTGTGTGTTGAACATGCGTACGAGACGTTCCACTCTCGTTTTAGATACTGCCGGTATTTTTTTTTTTTTTTTTGTGAAATAAACAATGATTGATAAGTTCAACATGCACAGATGGACACATGCATGGATGTTACATTCAATACACACACGCGGATACCGGTGTGTGGTGTTTGGTTGTGTTTTTTTTTTTTTTTTTTTTTTTTTTTTTTTTTTTTTTTCTGAACAATTAAACATTGGTACGTTCAACACACATATACGACACACGTATGGATGTTACATTCAACATCAATACAATCATGCTACATTCAACACCCCCACATGATAACTTCGTGTTGAACATGCGTCTCGGTGGATACTGGCGGCATTTGTTTTTGTGAAAAATAAACAGTGATTGGTACGTTCAACATGCACACATGGACACATGCATGGATGTTACATTGAACACTAGTACGTTCAACACATACACGTGTGGAGGGGAGAGTGCGCACGTGTGTTACATTCCATATACACACATCAAATGGAATTAATGTCACTATAGGGACAGAAAAACACAGGATGTTACATTCCACACGAACATCACATAATAGTCTGCGCGGTATAAGTGATCTGTTTTTTGTGTATTGACGGGAAAACAAGTTTGTTTTTGTTTGAACAGGATGACGTCATCAATCCCACTTTTCTGCAAATACGAGAACGTCACAATAGTGTTGAGGATGAGAGATGATTGCGATATTGATGGTTTGCGTCAAAAAATTGCTAACAAATGGACAGATTGTAGCAGCGGGAGGATCGAGTTGTCCTATTCACTCCCTGGACACCCGAAATATGTGTTGGACGACTAAACAACTTTGAGGAAATATTTTTCCTAGCGGGCATAATGAAGATCGAACTTATTGAATTGTGTGTGGAAACACGGGTAAGTGATTCAAGCAGTTCAACTAGGGCATTATCATCTGCATTAGTCCTCGTCACCGATCGCAGCAGTGATAATAGCGAAGCTGAAATGGACTATATTGGTAGCTATGGTAACATGTTACAAAACCCAAATGACAAAACGCTGCTATCATCAAAATGGGCTGATAGAATAGAGGAGGAGGGGCAAAATTCAAAGGAGGGACGAGCGAATTTTGCATGGCGTTGCAAAAAAATATGCGGTAGAGGTGGGGTTTAATTTTCGCTACCAAAAAAATGACAAGGTACGTGTCATGGCCACGTGCGCAATGCGAGTGGAAAAAAACTGCCTGTTGTTTGTGCATGGACGCGTGAGGAGTGAAAACGGTGTATTCTACATTCGCAGCCTAGTAAAAGAACACGTGTGCGGTGTTGCATTTTGGACAACAAAAAAGAAACGTTTGAGTTAAGACATTATATCGTTGTGCTTGACTGACGAGGTGCGTGAAAATCCAAAAACTCGCCCAGTAGACGTCGTTGACAATTTTAGAAAACAATATGGACAAGAGATATCATATTGAAATGCATGGATGGGGGTAGAAAAAGCCAGGAATAGCGTATTCGGTGATTACTCGTCGTTATACGATCAATTAAGATGGTATGTTGAGAGATACAGAGAGACAAACCCCGGCAGTCATGTCACACTGGAATATAATGAGGACACAAAGCATTTCAAAAGGATATTCATTGCATTCCTAGCGTGCATACACGGATTTCGTTTTTGTCGCCCCATGTTGTTGCTCAACGGCACCTTTTTGACTGGTAGGTACAAGGGGAACTTACTAGCAGCAACAGCAAAAGATAGAAACCAAGGTATGTATACAAAAAAATGCTGCAAACATATCAGTTTTACATTCAACCTGGTTACCTTTTTTTTTGCTGTCAAAACATAACAATGTTACATTCAACATTGTTCTCAGATTTTCATTTTGTATATTGTATGATTTTTTTGTGTGTTCGTGCTGCATGGGTGCATGTAGGAATGTTCCCAATTGCGTTCGCCATTGTTGATGCAGAAAACGATGATAACTGGTTGTGGTTTTTATCAGAACTCAAGAAGATTGTCGATTCAGACATAGTAATAACATTCATTTCCAATAGACACAATGGAATTTCACAAGGAGTACAAAACGTTTTCCCACAGTGCCACCACGCATATTGTCTGCATCACTTGAAAATGAATTTAAGGACTGCGATGGCTGGCATAAGAACGACTTTCAAGGAGATGATGATCCAAAAATTAAACGGATTGGCATACGCATACACGCTGAAAATGTACAAGATGTTGTATGATCAAATGATGTATGAGGGGGGTGCAAACGTGCGCAGATTCATCCATGAATTGTCAACCATGAAGTATAGTAACGTTTTTTTCAAAGGAAAACGGTACGGTGAGATGACGTCCAACATGGCTGAGTGTTTTAATTCTTGGATAAGCGAATTTCGTCATCTGCCCATAATCTTGTTGATTGACAAGATAAGGATAAAGTGGATGAACTTAATGGCAGAGAAGAGGGATGAAGCAAACAAGTTACAGGGGGAGATCACACCTTACTGGGAGAACAAAATATGTGAATTGGTGAATAAAAGGCGAACATGGAACGTCAGCTCATCAGGCAATGGAGTGTTCGAAGTTCATTCAACGTATTCTGTCTTAGTTGACAATGAGGGACGTTGATGCCCGTGTCGACAATGGCAGATAAAAGGTTTTCCATGTGCACATGCCTTTGTAACTATCAACAAGAGTGGACTTCCAACATTTAAATACGTAGAGGATTATTTTCGGAGCTGCTTTTATCAGGAGACGTATTTGAGAGGTATATACTCAATACCAACAATGGAACGACCAATATCGGTTGAGAGCGAAGCAATGATCCTACCTCCATTATCAAGGAAACAACCGGGAAGACCAAGGAAAGTTCGGATTGCATCTCGGGAGGAGGTAAAAGAAACACGATACAGAAGATGTGGTCAAATGTCAAGACACAATAAGAAATCTTGCAAAGCACCACTCAAATAGGGGGAATTTTCAATACTCTGATTTTTTATTTGATTTGTATTTTTTTCAAACTAAAACAAAATCTATGTTTCCTCGTAGATTTATTGAACATGAATGGAACATCCATTTTTTTTCTTATTTTGGTGGTTGGTTTTGTCATCTACAATTTATATGCGTTTATATGTTGCTTATAAATATGTTATATTACATGCATGTTACATTCAACACGCAACATTTGTTGAATGTAACACCAACGTAGAGACGGATTGTTTTTCACATCCACATGATGAATATGTTCCACATAGTGTTTTTTGTCTATTTTGACAAATTCATGTGAATGAATTTTCACATGATGAATCTGCTCTACACATTGTATGTTGATTTATATATAAGTTGATACGTGCACGGTACATTCAACATCGACTATTCTGTGGAGTGTAACACCACCGTAGAGACGGATTCTTTTTTGTACAGCCACATGATGTACCTGTTCTACACAGTGTATTTTTGCTTGCCATTGTTTTATTTTTCTTTGTGCCCGGTGAATGTGACATCATGACCAAAAAACACATTTTCTTTTTTGTGTTGAATGTAATACCACGGGGGTTGAATGTAACATTCAAAAGCAGACCGGTCAATATTGAATGTAACTTTTCAGCGGAAAAAACACATACAGTCAATGTTGAATGTAACATTCAAAACCCAGGAAAAAACGATGTTGAACATAATATTTTTTCCCGGGAAAAAAACAAATAGTGTGTAACACACGTTCGGAGTACAAAAAGATGATAAACATAATGTTTGACGATCAAAACAGAGACATTAGTTTTATATGTAAAGACACAAGGAGGGACAAATCAAAATTTGTAATTTGATACAAAAAAAAAAAAAAAAACAAAAAAAAAAACACATTCATGGGCTTCACTGCTCCATGTGCACCGACGACTCACTTAGGGCTGGTGCAACATAACCAGGTCCAAGGTGGCTCCTCAACATCTCAACCTCATCGCGTAGACTAGAGATGAGCAAATTGAGTCGTTGGATCTCAAGCTTCATGGCCTCATTGTCCTTGGACATCGAAGCGTACGTGTAACGGGCACCGCCCAACTTCCAACGCAGACCCTGTGCTATTTCCATCAACACTTTAGAGTCCTCGTCCCATTTTGCGAGCGACTTGTCAAAGTCGGTGGTGCTCTGCTGTCCGGCCATCCTATTAGAATAAAAAAGCATTAAAATATTCATTTTTACAAAACAAATATCCACAATTAACAACATGGGAAAATCTAAAGGAACTCTTACGATGTATGCGTAGGTTTTGAAGAGGCTTTATATCTGCGCAGAAATGAATGAAGAAGTAACATGCAACACAAAACAGGACCCTAATCGTGGGGGAGGAACCAGACGCGCGAACAGTGTCGACGTTTGGATTCGTGTGAGATATATAGAGGGAGGACAATGGGGTGAATGTGAACCGCTTCGATTTATGACTATCGCCCCATACCCAAACGTACGAGATGGTTCTCTCCCCAACGCAAAAGAAACGTCGGCGTTGTACACAAGTAACAGGTGTACGGTTTTCCATCACGATGTTTCAATCACCAACAATCAGTGAAAGACGTGAAATGGACGACTTAGGCGATGCTAAATGATTTCCTATGCACACGATTACCAATACAATATCACACAATGCTTATGTTTGACGAAGAAAATATCACACAAAACAGCGCATGGAATGGAATGGGGGTTCACACTATGTTAATTGATGATGCACTAAATAATTTACACTTTTGGGAATGTGACACACATGTGTTGAATGTTACAGTGAACATGTCAATTGGATGTAGAACGTAACACAGGTGTGTGTGGGGGAGGAGGGGGGGAACGTAACACGACATGTGTTGAATGTTACATTCAACAATCAAAAGGGATGGGGGGTTGTATGTAACATAGACGTGTGTGGAATGTTTCACCATCCTTTTTTTTTCATTCTTAAGATGTCAAAATCACACGACATATGTTGAATGTTACATTCAACACTCAAAGGATGGGATTGAATGTAACATGGACGTGTGTTGAATGTTACACCATCCTTGTTTTTTTCTTTTTTAAGACGACAATATAACACGACATGTGTTGAGTGTTACATTCAACACTCAAAGGATGGGATTGAATGTAACATGGACGTGTGTTGAATGTTACATCATTTTTTTATTTTTATTTTAAGATGTCAGTACAACATGTGCTTTTGTGTGTGAGAAGGGGGGTTAGTGGTGTTTAAATGTATCAGAAAAAACTACACACAACGAGTGGAATGTATTTTTCACATTTTTTTTTTGCATGTTGAATGTAACACAACTTGTGTTCAATGTTACATTCAACATCCAATGACAAAGTTGAATGTAACACCCAAACCATATTTATCTACGTATTTTTGACACATTCAACAACGTTTAAAGATGGGAATAATACGAAAATGGTAACCAATGTTATACCACAATATGTAGCCCATAAAAAATCAGCAGCGTAATGGAAAAAAAAATAAAAATCCATATGCTGGTTAAATATCACGACAAATTCAAAACGACAACTAATATGGAAGTACGGGATACACTGTAAATTAAGTTTTCCTATATAAACAACTGTCCACAGTCCAAGAGCGGAGAGGATCATTGAGGAACGCATAGACCAGTGTAGCTCGTTCCATCCGAAATCTGTCAGGCCCCAAATCAACGTTGATTTTTTGCGCACTGTAAATTTGCTTTATTACGTAAACTATAGCACCACCACAGTCAACACTTCACACAAAAAACGTGATGGGACAGTCAGCGCCATGTGGTACATTTTTTAAAATAGAACGGCATCATGCATGAACAGCGAATGACACTTACACTGATCTACCCTAATTAGGCACTTCTGACACGTTGGAAACCTGAACACGCTTCAGTCTATATTCCTTAGCCGTGGTCCAAAGCAACTTGGTGACGTACGAAATCTGTGAGGACACAAAACCAACGTAAGGATGATGGGTGCCCAAACTAAACTTGCAATTAAGTGTTGAAAAAAATCTTACAACTTTTTTGGCATCCCCATAATAATGGTCAAATGATCCCGGTTGCCGCAAATTAATAGAATTATAATGATCCCAGGTTGATTTTTGCTTATCACACACGAGGAGCGTCCAATGTCCCGAATTAGCTATCACCCCCTCATGATGTAAAAAAGAAATGCACGTAACAGACAGCGGACAAAAACACATCTATTATGCTTGGATTGATAAATTTTGTAAGGCAATCAGTAACTTTCCGCTTGATCCAGGTCTGTCAGGCACAACAGTAAAGATGCAAAAAATGAACAAACATTATTTGGGACATTTTTCATGGGGTTACAGTGCATGTGTTGTATACCATAGAAAGAGAGATAAATAGGTGTGTGTTTTTTAGACTCACCCAGCATGCACTGTTTATAAAAAATGACGAATTAGGTAGATCCGGTAGCTGGGTGACAACTCTATTCTGCTCAGTCCACATAATTTCTATATATGAATTAATAACCTACACACACACAGGATGTTACATTCAACACAGTAGATCAAATCATAGTCAACATTTCTCAAGCGTGTTATATTCAATACATATGGAATGTAACACGCACACAAATGTTGATACACAGAAAACTCTGGAAGCCACTTATAAAATTTGATAACTGATCCTCCCATAATATACCAAGAACGTTGCGTACTGATAAATGAGCATCCATAAATTCACCTCTCCATATGCACACACTACAGATTCATTCAAAATATGAGACATGGGGATGTTTGAATTTGAAGCTTAAACAAAAAGAACAAAAGAAACGAAGACATGGGGACATTTGAATATGAAGATTAAACAAAAATAACAAAAGAAAATAAATACTTACGAAGACCTTTTTGTGCGTAGGATCAACTCAAGCTTCTCTCAATCAACAGGGTACAACAGATAGGCAACAGCCCCATCTCTGGGAGGCAACACATGAGGCTGAACAACAACTATAGTTGATGTGGGGGGGGGGGGGGCTCACTAGTGTAAACGACTATATCCTTGACAAGATTTTCTTTATTCTTCTTCAATCGACGCTGTTTTTTTACGGGGACAGCATACTGATGGATAGACTCCTCTATTATCTTTTGCGTTCTCACACGTTTCTTTACATTTTTTACAAGAAAATTAGGCGTTTTCGGCCAGCTCTTCGATCGCAAAACGTGTCGTGGCGGCTAGACTATTACCGAGTCATCATGACGCCCAATCTCTTTAGCTTGCTGCACAATTACGTTATCCCTATCTGCTAGCTCCATTTGATAGAATTCATAGATGCCAACAATATTATCTTCATGCTTATTCTTCTCCTCAACTGACTGTGTTACAGAATGAACAACAGCCTCGAGCAATTGATCTTCAAGATTGGTTTTTTCAGTCTCATGGCGCATTGCTGCATAACTACATGCATCTCTGATTCCATAAGATCCCCCTGCAATTGTTGTACTGTCCACTTCAATTCTCGTACCTTTTCACGTAGTTTTGCAATCTTTGCCGATTTCCTCAGTCTTAGATGCCTACGAGAATCCCTCAATGCCTCAACTTTGGTTGTCAACTGACGATTTTGCTCAACAAGGTCATTCAAATTTTGCGAACCACCACCAAAACCAATGGCATCCTCATTAAACGGCTGTGATATCCCCAAATCAAAAGATGGAAACTCGCTTGATGAGCTAACTTTCGCTTTTCCTTTACTTCTTGTCCTCGACTCATCAGTATCACTATGCACGGGCAATACGACACCAACTTGTATTTCAACTATTGTCTCAACTAAATTACCTTCATCGACCTGAAACAATGCAATTTTTCATCAACATACAATATGGATGTTACATTTAACACACATGGATGTTACATTCAACACACAATGTAACATACCTGAGGCCCATCAATTTCAGACAGGTGCAGCCCTGATGCAACAGTCATCAGCTCCAGCATATTCCACTTCCCCCAGCGTGGTATAAATGTCTCTTGCCCAGGAGTAGCACGGAGAATTTTAGTGTGCTCACACAGCCAAAACTAAATATAAAAATTTTAAAACAAAATAACAAAAGTTACGGACAATACTTATTAACTAAAGTTCTAGGTTTAAACAAATGAAAAAGAAATATAACCTGTAACGCGAGGACGCACCCAATGACAGACGACGGTGTCTGGTATCCAGCTTCAATTGAAGACATCAGGTTGGAATGCACACGTTCAGCCCAATTGTAGGATGAAAGGGCACCCAAATCTTCAACAAGCCTTATATCAGAAATACTGCACGATCGGCCCTTGTTTGCAAAAAAACACATCGCGATAAGATGCAAACAGAGCAACCACATGACGTCCTCAAAATCGTCGTCAACATCACTCCCCATGACTCTAACCAGCATGTTCTTGATTTGAACTACACTCATTCGATTGGTCTTTACACCCCGTCGGTGCAAAAATGAGCTATCAGTCTTCTTTTCATACCGGGCTAGTATCAGTTTCCTTCCGGATGTAAAGCCAAAAATCAGTTGCACATCATCAAGAGTGAAAGTCACTATCTTCGGGCCAATTCTAAAAGCCTTCTGGTGCGGTTGGTATGTAAGTATGATATTTGCACACA